>CM053787.1:100606962-101206962 GCA_028749045.1 Cupressus sempervirens
TTGTTGACACATGAGAAATAGAGAAGTGTGTTAATTCCCATGCAAGCATATAACTCCAATTCGCTTTTTATATAATTTTCTATTTATATATTTATAACTTTTATTTTAATTTTTATAACTTTTATTATTATTATTTATTTATTACTTTTATTATTATTTTATTATTATTATTAATTTTAATTTTCTAATTTTCTTTTATTTATTTCTTTTTCCTCAATTATTTCTCATTTAATTAATTATAATCAAAATATCAAATAACATGATATTTTATATCAATTTTCTCAAATAATTAATTTATTAATTAAATCTATTTATTAAGACTTAATTAATAGAAAATTCACCAAAGACCTCCAAGATAAAATATGAAAACCCATCACAGAGAAAATCACACAAACTCAGTCTAAAGGGTTAAAAATCACGAATCATGTCATCCGACACATTCGGTGGGTAAAATATCTAGATATTTGTCCTACCTCACTAGGACAATTGGCTTCAAGGTTTGGGATTCGAACTTGAGAATTTATCTCCCTTCTCTTATCATTGAGATAATATAATAGGGTATGCTCATCCTGGCAATTCAGGGAAGTCGATACCCGGTACCTGCAACCTATAGAACAACCATGCATGTACATACAATATATATAATGCTAAGCTAAGAAGAAAATGGTAGGAAGTGGTGCATCGTGTAGATCCCGACTAAGCAAGTGACTACGACCCCCCTCCTTAACCGCATTAGAAATGCCATACAATAAGAAAAAATGCACACAATACACATGCAAGTATGGGGTAAGTATCCATAATAAAACACATGAGATAATAAACCATCTAACTATTCATCAACAATAACTGAAAACAATATAATTTTCATCATGTATGCATGAAATGTAAAGTCCAAATGATCTCATCACATAACCACTGAATCCATAACATAATGTCTGATAGTGTCAAAACAATACCACTGATCCATCGACATAAAACTAGTCCATCATAGTCTGATAATAATAGCAATAATATGTCCAGAAAAGATGTGAACTAGGGTAGGCACTACATCTTACTTGTTACTCACTCACACTTGGATAGAAAACATGTATTACATATATACCAATCCAATTAAATACATTCTAGAGTTAGCTACAACATCAAATTCAAATTATCTTCACTAAGGTGGCTTACTACTATAACTCAAGTTCTGAAGGCCACTTAGGTGATATCCTAACACTTGAAAACACTATCTAATCATCAAACTCTAGGATTCAGTTGACATTGGTGCTTGGTCCACATTGATCACTTAGAAGTAGGCACAAACTCTATTAGCACTTGGTGACTTGATGAACACTAGAGAACTTGGTAGATACTATGAATTTCGGTTAACACTACATCCTGCTTGGTTTATACTACGAAGCTTGATAGACTCTATGAATTTCGATAGCAATGTAGCCAATTGAAGTGATTAAGTGTTTAGTCACTAACTAAAAAATGATTTGACCATCAGGTCAACAATCTCCCCCTTTGAAATTAGTAACAAAAAAAATTATCATACCAAAATTTTGAATACTCAAAAGATAAGTGAAAACTCCCCATATCAATATGCTTGGGTCTGCAACTTGATAGATACTGACTCTATTTCTAAATTTTCTAAATTGTTTTGTTAGCTTTTCTATACATAACTATATTTCCCCCTTTATATATTTCTAATGCAGCGCAAGGAAGAAGAATCCCAAAAGGATATATCCAAACCCATAGCAAATAACCACACAATGAAAACAGAACAATAAGAAACAATAATACTAGATCAGATAACAAATCACAACTCTTTATTCATAAAATAACTAATTACATGCAATATACCTAGCTGTAAGGCCTTCTAGGTTAGGGCTAGATACAAAAAATAATTACAATATCATTTCTACAAGATCCACAATATCCAACTTACAATCCGAATCCTAGTTAGTCTAGAACTACAACTAGATAAGAACACCAAGAAGAATCCACACTTGTACCCTTAGGTCCACCAAGAAATTCTCTAGTTCTCAAGCTACAGCTACTAGCTCTTTAAATTTCATAACTTCCCTTCATCCTCTTCTCCAAGATGGATAATAATGCTTAAAGATTCCATAAAACCCCCTACTTATACCCAACCAAGCCACAAGTCAGCCCAGTTCATTACAAATTAAATTAAATCCCTCACATTAAATATATATTGAGCCACGAGTTGACTACAACACTAATTAAATACCCAAAGTTGGCTTACAAACAACATGGCAGCAATAGGAACCAAGACCAAGCTGAGTGTCAAAAGCATCAAGCTAAGTATCACTAAATTTCAAGCATTGTTGAGCTCCTAGATCATTCCAAGCACCATGGTTTATGTTGAGCTTCTAGTGCATGCCAAGAACTATAGTGTATGCCAAACTCCAATTTTCTTTTGACCTCCCTTCAATGATTGAGCAGACTTGGGAAACACTATTGATAAGCTCCTAGAGAAAACTGAGCTCCTAGTATTTTTTGAACATCTTCATTAGCCAAGTCACTCAGTTAACACCACAACCAAAATAACTCAGTATCAACCAAATCGAACTTCCTTATTTGAATGAGTTTCCCAACTCCAAAGCATAACCACATCATCCTATAGGATTGCAAGCCAACTAGGGGTGCTCCTACATCAAACACCCTAGGTTTGAAAAGATGTTTTTAATAGGTTGAAGAACATCTTCTAGGATTTAACACATAAATCCCAAACTTCACATACATATCCTTAAAGTCTTCAACTTCTACACTCTTTCCTATGTTCTTCTTCTATTTCTTCATATCCATCTTTAGTGTGCTATAAGTTTACTTTCCATACTGATCTCCAACCTTCTTCAAATCTACCAACTCAACTTGGCTCTTAATACTTGAGTTTCTTCTACTAACCTATTCATTCTACCAAGGAATCACTAAATGCTTCTTTCTACCTTTCACATTTGTAACACATTATTGACACAATCATGCACAACTCTACAATCATAGTGCTAAGGTCTACCAAGAAACATAAGACAATTGTTCATATCCATAATGTCACAACACTTGATCCTTATACTACTCAATCTAGAATTCAACAAGGCATTGATCCCTCACTTTCAAAGCATGCTCACCATGCAACTAGCTAATCCTATAAGGATAAGGGTGTCTCAATATCTTCAAACCAAGTTTCTAAACCATCTTGTTAACAACAAGGTTATTAGTACTACCAATGTCGACAATGACCTTGCAAGCTTTACCACCAAACTTACAACAAGTCCTAAATAAACTAGTCCTTTGACAAGAATCAAGTGTCCTCTAACCAACTAGCACTCATTGAGTTATATAACTCTCTTCTTTCTCTAGTTGACTATCTTGGACTGCAACCTCATTCATAAAAACAAATTTCCTACCATGAGGAAATTCAAAATATCTATGTCCCTCTTCACCACATCTAAAAAAATTACCACTAAACCCACCTCCACTTGTCCTTCTCTTCTAATTAACATGCTTTGGTTCATCTTCAACACTTAGTTTAGCCTTAGTCAAGTTATCCCACTTCTACTTCCCTCTAGCATTACCTTGACTTTTCCTCTTCAACTTATCTTCAACCTTTAGAGCATACTAACAAGCATCCTCAACTAAAGAAATATTCAACATACCAACCTCATCCTCAATATCAAATCTCAAACCATTAATGCACCAAGCTATCTTTTCTTTTTACAATTCTCTGTGCCCAGACTAAATAGTCAACTTGTAGAACTCCTCTGTATAATCTTTCATAGTCATATATTTATTCTTTAGATTCTGTAACCTCTTAAACAAGGCAAGCTCATAATCATCAGGAATGAACTTAGCCTGTAATTTAGTCACCATAAATCTCCATCTAATGATCTTCATTTCACCTTCTTCTTCTTTTTCTCTTTTTAGTTCTTTCCACCAAAGAGAAGGATGTCATTTTAGCTTAGTTTGTGCCAACTTCACTATGAGTGGATCCTCAATATCCTCAAGCTCAAAGTGTTCTTCTAATTCACCAATCATATCAATCAGATCTTTAGGAGTCAAAGTACCTTAGAAATTACAAACCTCTATCTTATGCTTTAGCTTCAAGTGAGATCCAAGTCTAGAAAAATGACCATCCTTAGTTCTAATAGATCTCTCTATATGATTAGTTATGTCCTCACCACTAGATCCAATAACTTCAAAGTCATTAGCTACTTCCTCATAGTAACCTTCAGTACCCACATGCCTAGGTATACCACCTAAAGAACTCACAATCTCAACAATCATATCACTCTTCATCAATGATATCTCAGATCTAAATTTTTCTCTAATCTTCTCTGAGATCCTTTCCTCCCCAACATCACTAAGATCATAAATTTATGTAGGGTCTAATCTTCTTGGAGGCATCGTCCAAAATTTGTGCAAACCAAAAGCAATAGATCCAACAATACAGAAGATCAATCAACTCCACAAGATCAATCTTCTTCAACCTAAGAACCTGGTGCAAACTACCTCAACTTCAATGACTGATTCACACACTTAGGAATAACCTCCACTTTGCTACCACTTGATGTAGTGAAAGGTAGGAGAGTCCCCAAAGTAGATGTCCAAACCCCTAGTAAATAACCACACATCAAAAACACAATAACAAGAAACAATAATGCAAGATCTGATACCAAATCGCAACTCCTTATTCATAAAATAACTAATTACATGCAATATGCCTAGCTATAAGGCCTTCTAGGTTAGGAACAAATACAAACAATAATTACAATATCAATTCTATAAGATCCCATAGGATCTAACTTACAATATGAATCCCAACTAGTTGAGAACAACAATTGGATAAGATCACTTGTATAGGTTAGGTATAACACAAATTAAGTACCCAAAGTTAGCTCATAGATAACTTGATATCAACAAGAACCAAGACCAAGCTGAGTGTTAGAAAGACCAAGCAAAGCATAAGTAAATTCTAAGCATTACCAAGCTCCCAAAGCATGCCAAGCACCATAGTGTAAGTTGAGCTCCCAGTGCATGCCAAGTACTATAGTGTATTTTGAGCTCCCTTTAATGACTAAACACACTCAAGAAAAATTGTTGATGAGCTCTGAGAGAGAACAAAGCTCCCAGTATCTACCAAGAACCCCAAGCTTTGTCCAACATCTTGATTAATCGAGTCACTCAGTTAACACAACAACCAAACCAACTCAATATCAACTAAGTCACACTTCCTTCTTCAACTAAGTTTCCATACTCCAAAGGCAAAAACCACACCATTCTATAGGATTGCAAACAAACTAGGGATGCTCCTGCATTAATTTCCCTTTGGATGCCCTTCCATATATACATATAAATGAGTACTATATAGTATGATAATAACTATTTCCCCTTGATTTTGACACAAATGCAAAAAATGCAAATTTACAACATAATACCAAAATGTGAAAGGAAATCACTATGTACCTTTAGAATTATGGACATGGTTTTGTCCCAATTCTCTTGCAAAAATTTGGAAGCATGTAAAGATATCTACACTTTAGTCGATAGTTCCATTATGTGATCAACAATTGAAAAATTGTTGTCATGGATTAATGTTTTTGCAAGAACAATATGTTTTTGCATTACATCCATGCTGGGAAATATCATATTTTGTATATTTTCTAGTGCAGCCCTTATCATGGATTCTTCCCAAAACAATTCTGTCTATAAGTCTGTCAGATACCTAATTTTTACAAAATGTTTAGAACTAGTGCTAGGGTCAAGCAACAACTTATGTGCACTTTCGTTCAAACCAATATCTATCTATGAAGACTTACCCTTTATTTCCTTTGTAAAATTGGTAGTGTCACTTAACTTTACAAATAATGAAACAACATTATTAAAAAAAAAATTAAAGTAGAAAGAATGGTGGATAATTCTACTTAATCAATGGCAATATTTTGTGCCACTTTCTCCAATTCTTTGACTTCAAGTATCCTCTCTTCCCTCTATAGAAGTTTGTCTTGTCCACTCAATTCTTCATTAAACTCATGGACAATATCAACAATTTGATCCAAAATAGGTTGCTTCTCATCAACCTCTTGAATAGGAAGAAAAAGGGGATGGATTCAAAGGATGATGTGAGGGGGAATATAGGACCTATCCTTAACCCACATTCCTGAAGGGAAAGATCCAAATTGATTAATCACAAAGAAGTGATCAATACACAAATGAATCAATCAATGGAGAATATGAAGAAAGGAGGAAATCCTATAATCTACTATAGAAAGTATGTACTTAAAATTTGGAATGAATAAAAGATAAATACTAACCTTCAAGTAGGGAAAATCTAGAAAATGCTGAAATTTGATGTCTTTGTACAATTTTAGGAAATTCTGCAACCTATTTTGAACTAGAAATGTTGAGATAGAGAAAACCCATAGATCTTTTGTCCTTTTGATCATAGGTCAACCTTGACCCAAATAGTGGGGCACAATCTTAACCTAGGGATTAATTGTACCCCAAAAATTTGACCTTGACCTTGACTTGCATTGCTTTGACAAAATTTCTATTCATGGATTCTACAAGTTGGTGGAAAGGGTATCCAAATCTTCACTTCAATTTGTTGTTACACACCTATACATACAAAAAAATGGTTTGTTTGGATGAGGGGTTTGCCTTTGTCAAAACCTGGTTTGGAATCAACCTTAATAATGGAATTGAAATAGAGAATGCTAGCAAGTAGTAGAAGTAAATCTAATAATGAAGCTATGATATTCAATAGATATGAAATTGTATTTGAAATGTAAACAAGTATATTGATATGAAAGCTTGGACTAAACAATATAAATCAAAACCATAAATGTAAATAAAAACCTCCATGATTGTATGCTTGGATTCTACCTTGAGAGGAGAATGAATAGATCTTGAAGATGAACAAAGTATTTTGAAGGAAGTTTATACTATCATGATGGCTAGATTTGGGGTTTGAATGATAAATCTTGAATTCTTGAACCAAATCCCTTCATAGGCTTGAATGCTTCAATCCTTGATCTTTAATGGAAAAATTGAATGGAGATGATGGTTTGGATACTTTCTTGATCTTGCTTGAAATAATTAAGAATCATCTAATATATTGTCTTCTTATGCGTAATGTGTTATGAGTTATATAAAATGAGAGAAGGAAGCTTCCTTATATAGAGATCTAGGGCACAACATTCTAGAGAAGGCCAACATGGGAGAATTAAATCCACATTAACTTTAAACTGTAGAAATGGACCTAGATTAAATGTAATTTAAGATTCTACCATTTTGAAACCTAAAATAGTAGACTTGGATGTGGGAAAATGAAACTTTCTAAATCCTGATATCTTGAAACTTCTAAAACTTGAAAATTGGACCTACGATTAGAGATGAGGTTGAACCTACCCTAGATATCCTTGAATTAGGTTAGGTTCTAAGTCAACCTTGACCCTTTAGGTTTTCCTTTACCTAGAAAGTCAAAGTCTTTCATTTCATAAAGAAAGTTTTCAGAAACAAGCTAGAAATAGAGAGAGAGAGAGAGAGAGAGAGAGAGAGAGAGAGAGAGAGAGAGAGAGAGAGAGAGAGAGAGAGAGAGAGAGAGAGAGAGAGAGAGAGAGAGAGAGAAGCATAATAGGGGGAAAACAACAAGATCCAAGAAAAGACCTATTCAAGGTGCTTGAAATGACCCTAGACCACTTAATCAGAGGTCTAAATGCTCTTAATATGGAAGTGCTTCCATTTTAAGATGATACATTAAGCTCCCACTTTAGCAAGAGTATGGACTCGATGCAAAATCTTGGTAAAGGAGAAGAAAGAAGAGATCCAGGTGGATTCAAAATGAGATAAAATAACACTAGCTAAGGACACAAACCCTCAGTCTAAGGATTTTAACTCAACATATACACATGAGGGTGCAAAGACAAAATGAAAACCAAAAAAACACAAAAGAAAGGGTTAGTAATAAACAAACCCAAATCAACTAGCACAAGAAACCTTGCTAAGAAATATTTGTCATACTAATATCATTTTCAAAAAGCTATAATAAAAGCATAAATAATTAAATGAGAAAGAGAAGAGAAACACTATAGATAACATAGAATCATGATCCATGCCTACTAGCATAAAAGTGAAAAGAAAGAAAAGAAAAAGTTTTTACCTCACCCAGTAAGATGCCCACCTTACTGTGCATCACTAAGAGAGAGGGAGAGCCAAACAGGTGTCCAAACCTAAAACTTCACTCATAAACTATGCTTGCAATTATAATGCATCTTCTGATAGCTTCTAGAATACCCATAGATCCACCTTCTTGTATCACTATGAATATGAAATGCATATCTCCTCAGGATTTAGCAAGTTATGTGTTTTATCATCAAAAGATTTAGCATATTAAAAATTGAAAAATGTGTATCTCTTCAAGATTTAGCAACTTATTTGTGTTACCTTTAGAGTATTTAGAAATGCATGTCTCTTCAAGATTTAACAACTTATGTGTATTACCTTTAGAGGATTTAGCATAATTTTTTTTTAATTTTAAAGTGTGTCTCTTTAGGATTTTGCAACTTATGTGCATTACCTTCCAAGATTTAGCATATAAATTTAAAAATATGGTACAAGAGAGACCATATATATTGCCCCCTCTTTATCATGGCTATCTACTAGGAATGATAAGGAAGAGGAATAGGATACCTACTTTACAAGAGAAGGATATGTCATGTTTGGCAAGAATGTATACCAAAGTCGTAGTGAGGAATATTGAGCTCTACATCCAAGAGCATAGATAATCATGAAAAGGATATGTCACTTATGGAAAAGGATCCTCAAAGAAAGAGATCTTATCAACAATACCCCACCATAGAGGAGTACTTTTAGATAACATATCATCTTTTAAAGATAAACCAAGTGGGAACAAAGATTCAACCATTAAGCCCCCTATCAAGAAAAGGAAGAGGAATCTTTGGAAAAAGGAAAATAACTCTAACACCAAATAAAGGCTAAGAGTTTATAAATAATCATAATTTGCAACATAAAGAAGAGGTGATGAACTAGGACAAAAACCTCTCATATAAAATGATTATCCATAGTCAAAACATCAATTTGTATAAAGAAATAATATTGCAATATAAATAAGTAAAACTAAGCTAAGGAAAGTAGTTCCCTAGACAAAAAGAAAGAAGGAAGAACCTTACCCCTCAAGGAGGAAGACAAAGGATACCTTTGAAAAACAAATGTCTTATAAAAGATATCTTTAATAGAGCATAATAGAAAATAGGAAGAAAGAATAACAATTAAGCCAAATAAAAGGCCCACTAGATCCTAGGAGACCGGATGAAAATACACCTCTTGCCCTCTAGTCTAGAGAGAAGAGGACAAGAGATCTATATTAAATCAAAAGGTGGGAAATATCCTATATCAAAATTATGAAGGAATTATAACACTACATGAGAGTGAGATATAATTCCTAAAGTAGCTCATTCACAAACATACAATTTGAAATGTCTACAATCAGCAAGTAATGGCATATTATGATAATGGAAAGGAAATTTGTACTTGGATAAGGCATTTTTTAGTATAGGTTTAAAGATTTATTTATTGGAATTCATTAATTCAACATACACCTATTTAGGCACCTCTTGATGAATATCAAAGTTATGCATGGTAGGTGTAGGGAGAAGTTTATGAAGAGGAGGATGATGATTATCATCACCTACCTTAACTTGAGATGTCAAAAAACCAACACTGTGCAAATCTGGTTTAGAGGGTATATGAATGTGATACTTAATACCATGCTCATTAACTCCAAGCCCTAAACCTCTATAACCTTATTTATTTATTATATTATATCCTATAGTATACATATCATATAAAGCTTCTATAAGAAGTGATTGTTTATCATGCTTATGAGTAAAGGTTGTATAAGAAGGAATAATAGGTTTGGAAGAATTTTCTTTACCCTTCCCTTTAATATCATCATGAATTGAAGGAGAAGGTGAATCAAAGAAGTCTTGCGCATCTGCATCCTAAACTATAGCATGAATTCCATCATAAGTATGGGAAGAACATGGATTAATAGATGGAGAATTATGCATCAAATTAGGAATAATAAAATGAGGATTAGGACTATTAAGAGATGATGTATCATCTACCAAATCCTTCACATAATCCAAGAGAAAAATAAGTCTACCACATGAATCTTTAATGATATTTTTGAACGTAGGAAGACTAGTATCAATCAAATTCACAAAAGCATAAGCAACAATAAAATGAAAGATTATGAGCATAATAAAACGAATGATACTCTCACAAACATCATAATAATGGTAAAGAGATGCTAAAAGAAGGGTGATAAGGAACTTAGCCACACACCAAATCATTTTAATAATCTTCATAGTAAATGAAATGCAATAAATTTTTTTTGTATTTTATAGATTTTTTGGTATTTTTTAATTTAAAATGCAAGAGCATAAACTAAATCTAATCTTAATGCAAGAAAAGACCTAACACTAAAAAATAATATGGCATCTAAATACACAAAAGATAGGGGGTAAGCATGTCAACTTTACCAAAATGAATAGAAAGAAAAAGGGGATGGATTGAAAGGATGATGTGAGGGGGAATAAAGGAGCTATCGTTAACCCAAATTCCCAAAAGGAAAGATCCAAATTGATCAATCAAAAAGAAGTGATCAATCCAAAAATTAATCAATCAATGGAGAATATGAAGAAAGGAGGAAATCCTATAATATAATTAGACCACTTACGCGGAGGGCTAAACACTCTTAACATGCAAGTGCTTTCATTTTAAGATGATACACCTCTATACTAAGTGCATCAACAAATATGTCTTTAATGTCTTCAAGCACTTTATTTTTCTTCTGCCTTTCTTCTTTGAGCTTCTACTATCTGGCTCTTTTCTTAAATAGCTCAAAAAGGGTATCCATTTATGTTGGACTTAGATTGGAGAGATCCCAATCCGGTATAACAATGTCTTCCTCTAAATCAATTTCATCATTAGAGGTTTCTACCTCTTTGCCCTTTTATTTTTTAGCAGTAGAGGGAATATTCTCCTTTACTTTTCTCAAATCATCATTTTTTAGTTGAGGTTTAACCTAAACTTTGATTGCACTTGCAATAGTTTAAATAACAATAGTAGAAACAACATTTCTCAATGGAGAAATACTAGTAATAGTAGGAGAACTTACTATTCCTTGTTAAGACTCATTCTAGCCTACTGTTAAGATGAGTGGAGCCTATTGCTCAGTAGATTAAGTAGTGGAATCAACACTCATCATTGCACTTAGTAAAATTTCTCCAATAGTCAATTGGATTCTTGGTGGAATAATTTTTACCTCAATTGACTTGGTAGTAACATTCTCTGAGCTAGATGACACTAAGGCTTTTCTTAGTGAGAGTGGGAGGGATGCCATTACATTTGTTGCTATCTTCTTAGGATCTAAGTCTGGAATGCTCTATATTTTAGGAAGATCTCCACTTGTTGCTTGATCCTCCTCATCTTCTTCATCATTACCTTCTAAATTATCTATCTCCTCGGTAGGATTATGCAATCCATATATGTTTTTCCATGCAATTGTGTTTTAGTTCACAACAAATTCAATATCTTTTGATAGAATCAGGAATGCATTGAACCTAGGAATTAGTTTTTGTTCATTCTTTCTCAATGCTTCCTTCACTTTATTGTCAGAAAGATTTCGCATTGTCTTTCTTAAGGTCTATTCTCTAATATCTCTTGCAATATTTAGTGCATTTTCCCATTTATTTTGAAAAGACTTCTATAAGATGTTAGCAACTTTCTTTGTCAGTTCCTCAGGAGAGTACTTCCACCTGTAGAACCAGAATCAGTGTGCAAAGAACATTAACAAATAAAGTAAACATTCACAAACCAAAAACTAAATTCACATATATGCTTAGACAAAGAAAGAAAATAAGAAGTGAAAACCTCACAAGAAAAAGCACTCCATGCTTTCTTGATTCTGTAGATGTGTCCTTTTGCTGTGGATGTATGCTCAAGATGCTCAAAACCTGCTTCAATGGAGATGGGTAATGGAAAATTGGTAGCTTTGTGAGCTCTCAATTTGGCATTATAAGGGTAATATTGATGGCTTTGGTTCTCAAAATAGCATGGTAACTTTAGCTCAAAGATTGTTGATGAAATGGCTTGGGATGGGATTCAATTTATAGGCTAAGGGGTAGAGAGATGGAGGGCTTAGATGCAAGGATGGATGAAGGCTTAAGGAGGGCTAAGATGCACTCAAAGGGGAGCACATGGATTGTTCTTGTTTAGCACTAATGGGAAGGTGACACTTGTCACAAGGAGGATGAGTGTGAGAGGGTAGGGTAAAGGGTTGGTTAAAGTCATGATGAGTGGGGTTGAGTATGTAAGAGGGATGTAAGAGGAATGAGTGTGGAAGAGGGAAGAGTGTGTAAGATGGATGTAAGAGTCATGAGTGGGCTTGTAAGAGTCTTTATGTTTTGTAAGAGCACTCATGACTTAGTGGTTGGGTTTTTTTGAGGGGAGACTTTGGTTTGGATTAGGAAAGTCTTAAACTTGTTTAAGGAATGTGACAACATTAGGGGGTGGATTAGGCTTGGGTTTAGGATTAGATTAGGGATGTTAGAGATGTGCAAGTGGATGGCATTAATGAGGGTGGGTGAGTTAGTGGCTCAGCTTGGTTAGTATGGGTGGATGGGGTGGATTAGGCTAAATGGGGGATTAGAGATAGGTTAGGGGTTTTTGAATTTGAGGATTTCATTTATCAAATAGATTTATTTAATAAATGGGGATTTTTGGAATTAGATAGAAGAATAGGATTTTAATTGATAAATAATAGATTGTTTGATTTATCAATTAGGACTATAGATGATTAATTAAATTAATCAACTAGGGGATGACAAAGGATTAATTAAATAGAAATTTAATTAATAATGCCTTTTAGATAACTAAATAGGATTACTAAAATAGTGTAATCAAATTTAGGTGTCTACACCACCTAGCCATTTTAGCCACTAAGGCTTCTTCAATTTTCTTTTCTTCTTCCTTGGATCTTGATTCATACTTTAAAAAATTAAAATAAGACATACCTCCACCATCTTGTAGTCTTTTTAGTATTTGCTTACAGGTGGGGGAAGACCTTTTGAATGTAACTTTCTTCTCTTCATCTTCTTCTTCAACATCTTGCAATTTTAGCTTCTTTCTAGATTTTATAGGTCTTGTTGTTAATACTTTAGGAGAGGATCTTGTAGCCCTTGTGATTCTCACCTTCCCCTTTTTCTTAGGGGGCTCTTATTCTTCAAATTCTTCTTCTTCTGCATGTTCCTCTTCTCCTCCCTCTTCTTCTAATTCATCTCCCTTTCCTTTTTTTAGTAGAAGAGGGGAACTAGATTCCATGTTGTCCTTTTGAATCTTCTCCACCTTATCTCTTCCTCTCTTTAGGGCTTGAGGAAGCTTAATTTCCAAAGAAATTTTGGTCTTAGCATCTTTGTAGGTGCCAAAGTATGGTGTCTTAGGGTCTATTGGCTCAATTAGAAGAGCCTCAATTGTTAGAAATAGATAATATTGAAGGGGAGGGGGTGAATTAGTATTTTCAATATTTTTTCCCACAACTTGATATTATTAATTACTTTACCACCTGCCTAAAAAAGTAAACCAATAATGCCGAATAGTATAAAAAACCATACAAAAAGAGAGATCATAACACCATATTGTGTTAACTAGGGAAACCCTAGCCAAGGGAAAACCTTGATGGGGATGAAACCCACTAGATGATTCACTAAATAAAGGATTCAGTTAAGGATATTGACCCTATTAGGAGTCTATGAAGAATGTATAGTGGCTTGAGTCCTTGTTAGAAGACTACACCTTGTTAGAAGCCTCAAACCTATTAGGAGTTGATTCAACCCTATTAGGTGTTGGTGGATCATATACAAATGTGTGTAAGAAGATCCCACTACCCTAGCATGCAAATATACAATAAGATCTTCAAGAAATAAGTGTACATATAATACTGAGATACTTGTTGTGCTTCACAAATATTTTAACTGACAAGTATTCATACAAGAGTGATCGTGCACATATCAATCTACATCATATCTCACATAACAATGCTTCACATCATATATAATAGCATATTGACTTATCACTCTCATTTCACAAGATCATATCAAGTTCGTAATCATTGATTATTCATTTTCTCACACTTATCACTAACTTCAAAAATGAAGTCCTTTATGTAGACCAAACATATTGGTAAATTCTTCCTTACTCAACCTACATAACATCCTTAGAGTTGGATCATTAAGAAATGGTAATTCAAAATAATAAATCAAGTTGTTTAACACATTTTGCTGATATTCTTTGTTCTATGTTGTATCATCATTGCATTACTAATTCATTCATAACTTGGACTTGGTTGATCATATAGACATGCACACTGGAATACATCATCAGTATGATGTCATGCATCCCTAGTTAACTATGCAAGAGAATATTCCAAGGGAATCTTCTACTATCATCAAATTTGTCATGTTGTTGTGATGCTATATGATACTTAGACAATTTTTCTTCATAAATGAACATCACTAATCTGTAAAACAAATATGTTTTCATAAATGACAACCATGTTACTTACCTTATTTGATTGATTGGACATATTTTCAGCAATCTCCCCCTTTGGAATTGATGGCAACATTTTGGAAAAATTGGCTAAGCCCCAAACATGCTATCATACCAAACAAAACAAATAACCATAACATAGTAGAAACATTGTATTCATGTTTTAAGAGGATTACATCCCTTATAACTTTGATTACAATTTATTGCTCTCCCTTACAAATTACAATAAAAGCTTACTACTATAGATATACATACATACATATATATATATACATATACATACATATATATATACATACATATATATACATACATATATATATATATATATATGTATGTATGTATATATATATATATATATATATATATATACATACATATATATACATACATATATATATATACATGTATCTATATATATGTATGTATATGTATATATGTATATGTATGTATGTATGTATATATATATATATATATATATATATTTCCTTATTTTTCCTTTTACAATTAGTTATAATTTTTCATATATCTCCCCCTTTGACATCAATGACAAAGGTATCAAAAAAGAAAAGACTATCAAAATCTGGTAGCTACATCAAAACTTGGAAAAGCAATCATTGAAGTTGGTTTTTAACTGTGCAATGTGTTTCTTCCAACTTTATTTTAGTGCATCAGATACACTAATTATTGCACATAAAGCATATGCAGCTAACTCTATTGTGTTCAAGTCTGTAGCCACAAACTTGTCATATGAAGATTTTGCTGACAAGCATTCCTCTAATTGATTCTATAGCAATGTTACTTGTGGGAACAAGTGTTCTCTTAGTAGAGTGAATCTCTTCAGAGCTTTCTATTTTTCTGCTTGCATATTCCTTATGTTGTCATGAAGTATCTGTATTGTGTGCTCAATGGTACCTATCTTCTAATTTTTCTTCATAAAGTTATTAGTGAGTGTCTGAAGCTCAATCACCTTTTCTTTGATTTGATCATCAAATTCTTGGAGATGAATGTATGCTAAGTTGCACTTAGCATAAGCCTGTTTTCCTTCCTCTATACACTGTGTTAGTTCCTTAATGCATATATTCAAAGTTTCTATGTCATTCCTCATATTAGAACACATGGTATTAAGGATTTTACCATCATGCTCTATTTGTGCTTGAATTCAAGCCACATTAGAAAGTGTTGTGAATTCATTATCAAAAGCTTTGCAAAAAATTGTTGTGTGCTATTGAATATCTATAGGGGTGTTAACAGGGCTTACTAACTTCTCCATTCTATCCAAAACTAAAGTCAAAGTATTTTCAGAGGACTTGAATGATTTCTTTTTGTCAAGAAGTTTACTTAAAGAAGATATGAGATTATTTTCTTCATCTAATTGAACTGTTGCTTGGGTAGGTGGCATGGAGGGTGTCACTATTATTGGTGTCAAGGGTACACTTGAAGTAGCTACTTCACTACTAGATTCAACTTTCTTCATAGAATGTGTATCTTCTTCCTTTGGCTCCTAATCTTCTACTTCATCAAATGAGCTACTATAATCCATAATATTGCCAACAATACTAGCACCAAAATCCTTGAATGGGTCCTCAGTTTTGTCAACTGTCAGATTGGTGTTATCTACTTGCATAGATTCATTACCAATGGTGATATGTGGTGAATCACTAGAAATAGGCGTTCTAGTTGGTTTCTCAAAACTATAGGGTGGACTATCTATAGTAGGACTTACTTCCTCTATCTATACACAATCCTCAGGTATCTGGCTTGCCTTCTCTGGCTGCACACTTTCCTTAGGCATAGTAGAAATAAATGTGATTATAGCCTTTTTTTTTTTCCTTATTAACTTCTTCATAATTTCCTCCCACAAGGAGAATGTATCTCTTTTTATTCCTTAAGAAATGTGCTATACCTTTCAAATTAACTATTATTTCTTCCTCATTATTTATAGAACATAACTTTTTCACCATATAAATTCTTATTTTCTTATCTTCCTCTATAACTTTTCTCTTTCTATTTAGCAATCTATTGTACAAATATTTAGGTATCTGACCTCTTATACTATCAAACCTTTTATCTTTTAGGATCATATTCCTAACTACAACATTTTCTAGTTGTCTCCTATCCATATTATTATACAAATCATAGTACTTATTCAACTATAACAAATTATTGTCATTAATGACTTTCATGTTAAGATTCTCTACCTTTGGCTTTCATGCTTTTTGCTTGGCTAAGGTTTTCACTTCTTGATTTGCTGGTTCAACTAGTTTGTCATCAGTTTCTTCTTCAAAATCAGAAGAACTAATCTACAAGGTTCTTCTTTTCTTGTTTGGACCACTTGTAGTCTACTTCACTCTCTTCTTAGGAGAGGTTTTGGTCCTTTCATGCCTTGTAGACTTCCTTGTAGCTAATGCTTCTTTAGTCTTCACTAGATTCCTCAAAGGTTGTTGTTGTGCAACTATTGCATAAGGCATAGAAGGTGTCTACACACTTGTTTGTGCAACTGTGACCTCTTTAGTAGGTCTTACCACTGCAATGGGTGTAGGGATGAATAGCTTAAATTGACCACTAGCCTTCATTTCCATGGCTATCCCTTTCACCTCATCAAATTCTTTTTTAGTCATTCCTAATTCCTTCAAAATAGAATCAATCACCTTATCCACCCTTTTCTTGGAATCCTTTATTATCTAGCTTGTCTTAACTTCTCTCATCTTTTTAATTTATGTACCTCATCTAGAAAAATTATAATCAACTTTAGAATGAAAAATTATTTGCACATATCCTTCAATCAATTCCTCACTCATTTCGTAATGCATAGGTTCAATGAACTTAACTCGAGGGACTACTGCCTCTATACATGTGAAATCTATTTCAACCATGAAACATAGTTCATCCTTATATTTCTCTATTAGCATAGGAGGTATCCTATACCTTTGCTTTATTTCAATTTTGAAAGACTTCATTATTCTATCAATATCACTACCTCTGACTGTATCAAGTTTGGTTCTATATGCATGAGTGATAATCTACATTGTACACTCACTCTCATTCCAATTTGTGATACTAGGAAAATTCTTAGTAGCATAGAAAAATATGTGTCAATAGGGATTTAAACCTAAAGACTACACTCCTTGATTTCTTGATTCTAGATATGTTATCCAACAACTGTGTTCAAATAATTTCACAAATATTAACCTCTTCACCTCTTGCATGAAGAAGTCCTACAGGGATTGAATCTATCCTAGATCCATTATGGTACTTAAATCCCAAAATCTTACAAATGAGTCTTACTCCATCATCTTAAATGGTGTTGACTTTCATGTTTCTACCATCAAAATATGTATTGAGATTTGTCTCGACTAGCTTACACACATTGTTAATGTTCACTAGATTGCATCCTTCATTTCTCAAACCTATGATCTTGTGAATTAAATCATTATCAATACATATGATAGAATCTCTCAACCATAGAAAATCATCATGTACTCTACTCAAAATTATCCTTGTCCATTTATTATTGTCAAAATCTGTGTAGAACATATGCTTAAATAGGTTAAGTCATTCTAGGTATCTATGTTCAGGTTTCAATGAAAAGTCATTGCTACACATTTTCTCCAATTGCTTGTGAATCTCCAAATCACCTATACTTTCAATCTTGCAATGAATATATCTTATATCCTCAACGTGAAGGACATTTTCTAGAACTTGCAAAAATGCTCTAATAGGGTCATCAAGAAAAGAAACAAATGGGTACTTCTTGAAATTGTATCTAGGCCTATTTCTTATATTAAAGACTTTTTGTCTTGCCATTTCTAAAAGATTATGTTGAACAATTTAGAAAATACCTTAATTTCACATTTTAGAGTTTTTAATGACATCACATAATTGTAGGCCTCTTTAATTCTTCAAATCTTGCTTCGATCTTGCATTGAAACTTTGCATAAACAAATGATGTATGCAAATCAATTTGTCTCCTTTAAATCTTTTGCAATTTGTACTTTGCATTAAACGTATGTTTGCTACTATTTTAGTGTACTGTCTCTATACAACAAAAATATTATTCTTCTTTCATATCCTTATCTTGATCTTATCAAGCAATGCAAACTTCACTATAAACTTCTCTCAATGTCTACTACATACTATCAATTGTGCAACCTTTGATTATTACTCTAACATCTGATATCAATAACTGATACTCTGTTTCACTAAGAATGCTTAATTTTGGTAAGAGGAGTCAAAAAAATAAGTGACTTTATTGTCTTGTCAGATACATCTTCTATAACTATATGAGAGCTTCTTGGTTCATTTTCCTTTATAATTAATTCCTTTAATTCATTTTTTTTCTCCTTCATATCATTCCTTCTATTGTTCCTTCTTTAATTTTGATTCATTTTTAGGTCTCTTCTGTCCATTTTGCAAAACTTTGTTGTGTGTCCAAAGTTACTGCACAATTAACATACATGTACCATTCTTTTCTATTCATTCTACTAGTCTTCAGGTGCTCTATAATTCCTTGAAATCTATCTAAGATTGTTGTTTATGTAGCAAATAATTTTTCTTCTTTCTCCACTTTCATTACTGTGAGATCTTCTTTTGTTTCTTGCATGGTTAGTGTTCCTATATATCCTACAATTTGCATTATTACTATCAAATTTAGGTTTCTTACAATCTACTTCATAATGACCATATCCATGATAATTATGGTAATAAAACTTTGAAATAGGTTTGAAGGAATTATCTTCAACTTTAGTGTCTTTAGGTTCATCACACTAGGCATAAGATTCCTTTCTTTTGTTGTCCATATCATGATTAGATTCTTTATCTTTCTCAGAATGAGTGACATTCTCTTTGTCCTTAGATGTATCATCTACCTTGCTTAGATTCTTATTGACTTTAGGAGTATTAGATTCTTTTCTCTCAATAGATTTCTTGGTGGATTGTTCAAGAAAGAATCCAAGTTTGGTCTTGTCATGATTGGGTCTCTGTGCACATATTTGTTCTTCAACCTTATCACTACTGGTATATAATTTCTCAAGTTTCTATTTGGTTTGTACCAAGTCACCTTTCATAATAATGTTGTATTTCTCTAATTCTACATGCTCTAACTTAATATATTCTAATTTAGATGTTACCTTGCTTAATTGGGATCTCAGATCTACATTTTCAGCTTTAATTTTAGAGTCATTCTTTCCTCCATTTTTCTTAAGACTTAGCTTAAGTTCAACTATTTTCAACTCATGTTTTAGGATCTCATTTTATTTCTTCATATCTTCAATATCATCATCATTGGTTTGATTATTAGGTCATGTTTGCTTCAGATCATTTATCTTGTCCTTTAGGCTATCTCTTTCATTAGTAAGAAGATCAATTTTTTCAAGAGCTTCTTCAAGATTCTTCTTTAACTATTCCATATCCATGGGGATCTTATTCAAGCTGTTAAGCCTTTTCTAAATAAGCAAGCTCTAATACCAATTGTTAGAAATAGATAATACTGAGAGGTGGGGGGGGGGGGGGTTTGAATAAGTATTTTCAATCTTTTTTCCCACAACTGGATATTATTAATTCCTTTACCACATGCATAAGAAAGTAAACCAATAATATTGAATAGCGTAAACAACCATACATAAAGAGAGATCATAACACCATATTTTGTTAACTAGGGAAACCCTAGCTAAGGGAAAAACCTGGTGGGGATGAAACCCACTAGATGATTCACTATATAAAAGATCCAGTTAAGGATATTGACCCTATTAGGAGTCTATGAAGAATGTATAGTGCCTCCAGTCCCTGTTAGGAAAATAGGGCTTGTTAGAAGCCTTAACCCTATTAGGAGTTTCTTCAACCCTATTAGGAGTTGGTGGATCATATACAAATGTGTGCAAGAAGAGCCCAATGCCCTAACATGCAACTATACAATAAGATCTTTAAGAAATAAGTATACATACAATACTGAGATACTTGTTGTGCTTCACAAATCTTGTGACTAACAATTCTTAATACAAGAGTGACTACACACATATCAATCTACATCATATCTCACATAAAAATTCTTTGCATTATATATAATATCACATTCACTTATTTTTCTCATTTCACAATATCATATCAAGTTTGCAATTATCTATTATTCCCTTTCTCGCACTTCTCACTAACTTCAAAAATGAAGTCCTTTACTTATACCAAAAATATTGGTAAATTCTTCCTTATTTAGCTCATATAAAATCCTTAAATTTGGCTCATTAGGAAATGGTAATTCAAAACAATAAATCAAGTTATTTAACACATTTTGCTGATATGCTCTGTTTTGCATTGTATCATCACTGCATTAATAATTCCTTCATAACTTGGACTTAGTTTATCATCTAGACATGTGCACTAGTATACATCATCAATATGATATCATGCATCCCTAGTTAATTATGCAAGAGAATATTCCACTGTCATCAAATTTTTCATGCTGTTGTGATGCTATTTGATACTTAGACAAATTTTCTTCACAAATGAACATGACTAATCTACAAAACAAATATGTTGCCATAAATTGAAACCATGTTCCTTACCTTATTTTTTTGATTGGACATATTGCCAACGTCAATTATGTCTCTTGTGTCATCAATGTTCACCTCATATCCAAGAGGTTTTACCCATGCCACCCTTGGCCTGACTACTTGTATATGCACCTTTTAACAATCCACAAGGAAATATATATCTTGCTCATAATCATCAGCTAGCTATTTGAGAATTCTAAATATGCTCTACATTCTCTCATTGAATGTCTCAAAGTATGCATCCATGATGACCTCAAAATTGTCACCTACTTTAGCTATAAAATCATTTATCTTGAAATACAATAGGTATATCCATTTTCCATGTCACAGTGCCTTTGGAAGGGAAAAACTTTTGAATATAAAAGAATAGATAGGCTAAGAGTAATCCAAACTTACAAGGATTTTGTAAGGAAACTTAGGTGCAGAAATAACTTCCTACACTTATCTCTTAAGGAAAGTTATGTGCAAATTCCTATTAAATCCTTACAATTATAGATTTAATATTATGTAAATAACAATATTGTAGTCAACCATGAATAAAAAAAATAGATAGTGAAAGAAAATACATAAACACAAAGATATGTTGGTGGGGAAAAACCTTTCAATAAAACAATCCCACCCCTCCAAAACTTACACAATGTATTATCTTCAACTCAAAGGTTACAACACACTTGCAGTGCAAGCTCTTTTAGGACACAAAATACTTATCCAATAGCTATCAAGAATACACTATTCACTCTTATTTATCTACAGCCCTAAAAGTGCTTATATAATGTGCTTTCCATTTTTAGGACAACTTCCAAAAATATCTCTTATGCATCATAGGAATCTGCCATAACCCTTTCAGTCATGATTTCCTTACACACAATTAAATCTTCCAAAGATAGCTCTTACTTGTCATAGGAATCTGTCATAACTATTTTATTCATGATTTCCTTACACACAATTCAAGATTCTAACACATGCAATTGGCATGACACATCAACATGCCAACTAGACATGTGCACTCACACTTAATTACATTATTTGCAAAAAATAATTTTTTTAAAAAAAGAATAGGAGTTATCCAAGGTTGAGACACCTTATTCCTAACATTCTCCCACTTGTCAAACACCTTATAAGACCAATAGGAACATAACATGAACCAACCACTATAGGCTGAAAGGCCCATAAAATTTGAAAACCATCTAAACTTCGTTGTGCCCATTGGTTTCGTCAATGCATCTACAAAATTCTTTATAGTATCTACCTTCTCCAAATTTACCTTTCCATCTTCTACCATATCTCTCAAAAAGTGAAACTGCATATCAATGTGCTTTGTTTTGGAATGGAAAGTTGGATTCTTTTCAAGGAAAATAGTACTCTAATTGTCATAACAAATAGTAATTTGTCCTGCATCAACACCAATATTAGAACATAATCTCCTAAGCCAAATGGCTTCCTTATAAGCATGAGTAGCAGCCATGTACTCAGATTTTTTAGTGGACAAAGAAACCATAGGTTGTCACATACTCATCCAATTGATGGCACCACCAAACATAGTAAACACATAAGCACTGGTGGATCTCCTGCTATCAATATCACCTACCCAATTTGAATCCACAAACCCATGAATAAAAACTAAATGTGAAGGTCCAAAATATCTACCATGATAAAAAATGGAATAATTTGATGTACCCCTCAAATATCTAAATACTTGCTTAACTGTATCCCAATGTACCCATCCAGGATTAGCCATAAACTAGCTTAGAACTCTCACTACTTGGGCAATGTCTAGTCTAGTACACAACATAGCATACATAATACTACCAACTACACTAGCATAAGGTACTCTACTCATGTCCTCCATCTCACTAAGAGATTTTGGACAATCATCTATAGATAACTTTGTTCCCATAGAAACAAGAACATACAATGGTCTACAATCTTCCATGCTAAACCTTTCTAACACATACTTCACATACTTACTCTAACTCAACCAAAGTTTTCTGTTAGACCTATCTCCACTAATTTTCATACCCAAGATGTACCTTTTTACCACAAGATCTTTCATCTCAAACTATGCTCACAACTAAGATTTAAAATCAAAAATCATACCCTTACCCTTCCCAAATAGCAACATATCATCAACATATAATGCAACAATAAGAAGGCAATCATTTTCAACTCTAAAATAAACACAATGATCTAATTTAGATCTTACAAATCCAATTGACAATACAAAGGCATCAAACTTAAAGTATCATATCCTAGGAGATTGTTTCAAACCATACAAGGACTTCTTTAATCTGCAAACCAAAGATTCTTTACCTTTAATAATGTAGTGCTCAGGCTGTGACATATAAATCTCTTCCTCCAAATCACCATGAAGGGAAGTTTTCTTCACATCCATCTTTTCTATCTCTAAATCATATGATACAGCAAGAGATAACAAAAATCTAATGGATTTCAACATGGAAATAGTAGAGAGTATTTCACCATAATCTATTCCCTCTATTGTGAATACCCATTTGCAACCAATCTAGCTTTGTACCTTTCAACAATGCCATCTATACATAATTTCTTCTTGAACACCCATTTGCTACCAATAGGTTTTCATCCTTTAGTCAAAGGTGCAAGTTCCCAAGTTTTTTTTTTATCCATAGAAGCCATCTCAGCATCCATGGCTTCAATCTAGGAACATGCATCTTCCATGTCCAAAACCTCTTTCACAGATCTAGGCTCATGCATCTTCCATATCCAAAACCTCTTTCATGGATCAAGGCTCATCAGTGTTAGTAATCAAAGAAAAGGTACAATTGGAATCTAACATAAAATAACCAAACCTTTCTAGCTTCTTTCTTACTCTCATGGATCTCCTCAAGGGCTAAGGTTGAGGTTTTTCTTCCTCATCTTCTAAACTATCAGATCTACTAGAGCTCTCCTCATCATTAGACCCAACATGGTCTTTCTATTCAGTCTTCTCAGGGGTATGAGGCAACTGAACAATATCTTCCTTTTTCTTTTTCATTTAGTTGTAGCACAATAGGAGAAGAT
The DNA here is from genome assembly GCA_028749045.1 of Cupressus sempervirens. Lineage (NCBI taxonomy): Eukaryota > Viridiplantae > Streptophyta > Pinopsida > Cupressales > Cupressaceae > Cupressus > Cupressus sempervirens. The sequence goes on from CM053787.1 coordinate 100,631,178, forward strand.
GTTAGCTCTCTAAAAATAACATTTCTCCTATACAACACCTTACTAGTCATAGGGTCCCAAAGCTTGTATCCTTTCATACCAACACCATATCTGATGAAAATACATTTGATAGCCTTGTTTTCCAACATAGATCTTTTCTTCTTTGGAACATGTGCATAAGCTTCACAACCAAAAATACAAAGATGTCTAATTGAAGGCTTCTTACCAGACTACAACTCTATGGGTGTCTTACCAAAAAGAGCTGATTTAGGAGATCTATTAACCAAATAGAAATAAATGGTCGTAGCTTTAGCCCAAAATTTTTATTCAAGACCAGCTCCACTAAGAATACTCCTAGCCTTGTCCATCAATGTCCTATTCATTCTTTCTAAAACTCCATTTTGATGTGGGGTATAAGAAGTTGTCTTATGCCTCTCAATATCTCATTCTTTACATAACTTTTTGAAATCAGTTGAGCAAAACTCATCACCATTGTCAATTCTCACACACCTATTCTTCTTACTAGTTAGATTCTCTACAAGGACTTTAAATTCCTTGAACTGACTAAAGACTTGTGTCTTACTTTTTAGGAAATAAATCCATGTCCTTCTACTATAATTATCTATGAAAGATACAAAAAATTTAGACTTGGAGATTGAAAGAAATTTTACAGGACCATATACATCAGAATGAATAAGATCCAAAACATCAAAAGATTTGTGAGAACTAGAGTAAAATTGGACACAATTTTGTTTACCATAGACACAATGTTCACAAAAGTCAAACTCAAGATTACAATCATTTAAACCCTCAATGATGTTCTTGTTTTTTAGGGTTCTGAGACCCTTCTCACCAATGTATCCAAATCTCATATCCCACAACATTGTCTTTTCTATAGGAAGCTTTCCTTCCAATGTGTTTACACCCTTAGGTACACATGCTACACTACCATTAGAAACAATAACCACAATCTTCTTTACTAATCATTCAAATTGTGGGGATGAAGTGATAGTTGCTCTCCTTTTTGAAACAAAAGAACTATTGCACTAAGAAATGCATGCATCAAGCTGAAGTAGAGGACCTCTCCTAGCACCCTTAGGAAGCACCATAGCTCCTCTCATCATCTTACATTCATCTTTAGAAAAAAAAACTTGTACACCTACATCATTCAACATACTTATAGATAATAGGTTTTGTGCTAAACTAGGGATGTGCATTACCCCATTGATCCACTTTACTCATCCATCAAGGAATTTGATAGTGACCTATCCTTTTCTAACTATATTTAGGTGAGAATCATCACCAAAGTACACCTTTCCACCATCAAAAACTTCATATTTTGAGAACCAACTTCGATGAGAGGTCATGTAGAAAGAAGCACCCGAGTCTATCAACCACACATCATCAGATGCATCTGCTACCAAGGCTACAATGAAAGCATTCCCATCTTCTTGAGAGTTTTCTAGACCTAAATTTGAAGCCTTCTTCTTTTTCTTTGGCTCTCTATAGTCTTTACAGAAGAGCCCAGTCTTATCACTGTTCCAAGATTTTGCCTTGGACTTTTCAGGAGTCTTTGATTTTCCATGGGATTTGGATCTACACTTTCTAGATTCATCAATATTCTTGCCCTTGTCATTGGATCTACCATGAACAACAAGAGCTTCCTTAGCTGAATCTGATGATTTTCTCCTTGTCCCCTTAGATAACAACAAAGACACCACATCATCCATTCTAAAAGTAACTAAAGTACTTCCAAGAGCCATCACAAGATGGTCCCATGAATCTAGCAAGGAACATAATAGGATCATACATCAATCCTCCTCTTCTATCTTGATACCAAATGATGTCAACCATGCAATTAGTAAATTAAAAGCATTTAGATGATCTATAATAGATCATCCTTCCTCCATTCTTAGATAATACAACTTCTTCCTTAGGAACAACTTGCTCACCAAATATTTGGCCTGATACAAAAACCCAAATTGTGTCCACAAACTATTTGCGATCTTCTCATTAAGAACATTTAGGAGAACTAAATTAGTGATATAGAGTCTAATGAAACCCTTAGCTCTCTGATCCTTGAGATCCCAATTTTCTTGAGATATTGTTTTAGGTCTCACATCAAGTGAAGTCACCTCCCATAAACCATGGTCTTCAAGAAAATCTTCCATCTTGAGTTTCCACAACTAGAAATTACTGCCATTAAATTTCTCCACCTCTATTTTTTGATATGATGAACTAGTCATCTCAATCTAAAAATAAGATTTAGAATTCTCTACACATAACTCCCACTCAACTTTAGATTAGATAAAAAAACCCTACCAAACAACTAGAATCAAAAGTTGATCAAGCTCTAATACCACTTGTAAGGAAACTCGGGTGTAGAAACAAATTCCTACACTAATCTCTTAAGGAATGTATTGTGAAAATTCCTATTAAATCCTTACAATTATAGATTCAATATTATGTAAGCAACAATATTACAATCAACCATGAATACAGAAAAAAGATAGTAAAAAAAAAACATAAACACAAAGATATGTCAGCGGGGAAAAACCTTTTGGTAAAACAACCCCACCCCTCCAAAACTTGCATAATGTATTATCTTGAACTCAAAGGTTACAATGCACTTGCAGTGCAAGCTCTTTTAAGAGATAGAAGGCTTATCCAGTAGCTACCGAGAATACACTATTCACTCTTATTTATCTACAACCCTAAAATTGATTATATAATGCACTTTCCATTTTTAGGGAAACTTCCAAAAATAACTCTTACATGTCATAGGAATTCATCATAATCATTTCAGTAATGATTTCCTTACACATTATTAAATCTTCCAAAGATAGCTCTTATGCATCATAGGAATCTATCATAAGTATTTCATTCATGATTTCCTTACACACAATTCAAGATGCCAACACATGCAAGTGGAGTGACACATCAACATGCCAGCTAGATATGTACACTCACACTTAATTACATTATTTGAAAAAATACATTTACAAAGAAAATAATAATAATAGGAATTATCCAAGTTTGAGACTGTTCATTTTAGAATGGTTTTGACATTTGAGTGTCAACACACTTAATCACTTTCTACATTGAAGCCGAGTACACTATGTATGATGAGCCACAATATGTGCTAAGTCAGAATTGCAATAGGTGCCAAGTGACTTTAGGTTTTGAGCATTATATAAGTGCCGAGTGATATATAGGTGCTAAGTCATAGTAGATGCTGAGCAAGCAAAACGTTATATATGTTGAATAAGCCAGAGTGATACATGTGCTGAGAAAGGTAGAATGCAATAGGTGTTGAGAAAAGCAAGATAGTATATGTGTTGAGCACTAGTAGTCCAATATGTGCTGAGTAACATAGAATTAGCATATGAGTTTGTGCCCTCAAAAAATTAGATGTAAAAAATTTCTAGAGCTGACATAGAAATATTTTGAAGGATGATAAGGATAAGAACAAATCTTTTATATTTCCTATGCAATCAGCCTGCAACCAATCAAAAAAATGTTGAAGGCATGCAACCAGTGAGAAAAGTGCAAGGAATGAATAGGAAGTCAAGATTCAATATGCATTGTAGATCCATACCTTATCCTAAGTCTACAAAGTCTTTATAAGAGGGCTTAGAGACCTCAATTTTATGTTGTTGAAGAGAAGTCAAGGAAGTTGCTAAGCAGATAGAAAATTGTAGAATAGAGAAAACAAGAGGGGCATCATAGACTTAATGAATTGAGCAACAATTATCCATCTAGTTGATCAAAACTAAACAAGGGATACAAATAGATATCAAATTGAGCAAGGATCACATTAGAGTGAGTAGATCAAGTGCCTGAAATCAACAATTGAAGATTGTAAGGAATCAGGTCAAAGGTTTCTAATACTCTCTAGCAATTGTATTAGATAGTGAAAATCATATGTTGATAGGTCAGATTAATAGCTATTTTGTACATCCTTTGAAGAGGTGACTAAATCCTTTAACAAGGTGACACTTCATGTAAAGTGTTTGTAAATCCTTTAACCAAGTCACTATTGACACAGTCTAAAGCTTTTAACAGGGCAGGCCTTTCATAGGGCAGACCATCAAAGGTGGTCAAACAATTATTTTTGTTGTAATTTTTGTGGGTATCATCCCCACCCCAGTTTTACCTTCTTATTCCTAGAGGTTTTTAGGGTTACCAAATCTAGTGTTATGTGTGTTAATGCATGTGTTTGCTTTATGCTTGTTTAATATGTTTACATGCATGCAGGAAGCTACAGAAGAATTGAGAAAGTCCTTAAAAAGAAGGAATGATATAGCCATAGCTGAAAATGACATACACTACAAGGAGATTGATACCACACAAGTGTTCTCCAATGGAGATTCAAAGGAATTTGATGCAATGATCGCTGAATTGATGGACAAAAATAGAGCACAAGCTGAAGAAATTAGAATACTCAAGCTTGAACAAGAATCAAAAGACATAATGCTTTCTAAAGTGACTAAACAAAAGAAGAGAGCCATTGAAGACAAGGTCATGATAGAAGATGACAAGAGAAATCTTACCAATAGAATGGAGGAGAAGACAATTGAGTTTGAAAGAATCTCAAACTATAGCTGGACACCTTAAGTTAGATGATGAACGCCCATCATGAGCTAAACATGAAGGACATTGAGATTTCCACATTAAGAATATAAAATGAGCAATTGCAAAATGAATTGAAAAGAGACAAGGTGATAGAAAAAAGCCTCAACAAACCAAATGAGGCTATTCAGTACTTTGAGCAACTACTAAAATCACCAAGGGATAGTAATGATACTTCAAGACTTTGTTAAACTAGCACTGAGCAAGGAGAATCATCCAAGACTGTAGAAGAAAGGAGTAAAGAAGGTAAGAACACTAAACCTACTTGTCATTTCTATGGTAAAAAGGGACATACCCCTAATGTATCCAGTAGCAAGAATGGTCATCAACATGATAAGCCTAAAAATACAAGCTTTTATCACAAATGCTAAAAGCAAGGACATCAAGAACATGAATGTAGAACCAAGACCATGAGGACACCAAGATTTTAAGTTCATTTCTACAACTGCAAAAAATAAGGATATAGAGCATTTGAATGCAAATCAAAGCCTATGTGGACACCTAATCAGCCTACAAAAGGGAACAACCATGGTCATCACTACAATTGGGATTACAACACTAGGTATAGATGTCGCTATTGTCAAGAGTATGGATGCATTCCTAAAAATTGCATAAGGACACATTTTAGAGGGAATTACAGTAGATGGTTAAGTCAAACTACATGTTCTAATTGCTTGAAAACTAGTCATATCAACAAGAATTGCCCAACAAAGTAAAAATCACCCAAGATAGATGCCAACAAAGGAAAAGAGAAGGTTGATGTTGAACAAATAAGAGGGAAAATGAACAAAATTTGAGTGCAGCACATCAAATGGAGAGATCACTTCACCCAAGAGGTCAAGTGATCACATCTCATCCACCTAAACAAGAATAGGTGTATGGGACTGATATACAAAGTTATATCATATATTAGTTCCAAGACAAAGAAGTATTGCAAGGAAGAAATCTATATGAGCAAAGATGCCAAGTCAAAATTTGAAATTTTTGCAAATACTGCTGAACTATCCTTAGATATTGAGTAAAGCTCCAATGGATGCCGAGTTTCTAATATCAACTAAGTTGATAGTTGAAGTTGAGTGAAATATAAATTAATGGAGGCCAAGTAAACAAAATACAATAGGAGCCGAGTCATGGTGAAACCTTCAAGTGTCGAGTTTATAGTAGTATGCTCTAAGCATTTAATGCTAGGTTTTGATAGATATAAGGTCAAATTTTGATCATTTTCATGCCATTCAAACATAGAGAAAAGAAAAAAGAGAGTGCAGGAGTGATCATACAACAACCTTGAAGCCATTTTCATCAATCTCAATAGTGATTCAACATACATTTCAATGATCTAAGGTATTTATCAAGTGCTGAGCTACATAGTGTTAAATTTTTTAATACATTAAAACCCTAGTTTGGTATAATGGCTTCTAGTTCAAGAAACCCCAAAGGAAAGGAAGGTCATGAGGTCCACTTAGTTAGTAATGAGGTAAAACAACCTAAGTTTAGGCCAATCCCTAAAGTTGCCTACAAAAATGATCCAGTTGGCACATTGTCCATCATTCCACCAAAAGTTTTCATGGTAAAAGATGTGAGAAAGTGTTATAGCTACAAGATAGGTGTAGTAGGCGATCTTGAGATATTCCAATCCTATGAAAAATTGTGTGAAAAAATAATTCTAAAGGATGAATTCCAAATAGTCAAGAAAAAGGGTTTGACCAATGCACTAGTTTACCCTACAGGTTTCAAAACTAAATGAATACATATTTTCCTTAGTAGAATTCACAATGGATGTTTTTGGTTGGAAATAGGACTAGAAAATATTATAAAAAGGATAGTGCATAGAGTTATGGGTTTCCCAACCCTAGATTAGCCTAAGGCCCTGTCCAGTGATTCCAAAGAGATCATTGGAAGAAATACAAGAGCCAAATGGAATAAGAGGGGTATGACTATTGAAACTATAACTAATCCTCTTCTAGATTTTGTAGTGAGAGTGATATCTCAAAAATCCTACCAATCCAGTAGATTGAATAGTGTGCCATGTATAGCTATTGATGTAGCCTACAAACTAGTAAAGAAAGATCACACATATGATTTGTCAGAGCTAATGTTGTAGCAAATAAATGAAAACCTAGGAGCAATAAGGAGATCAAAAGGTGCTCAATGAAAATTTGGTTTGGTTCTTATGTGTATATTCTTTTATGTTATGGAATAGTTTCCTTCTATTGGAAAGGTGAATTGGAACCCTAACAAAACTGCAATTACACAAATCAATGAGTTCATTGATCAGATGGGTGACAATTTTGAGGTTCAAATGACAAGCTATTTTGAGTATTTTAAGAAATCAATGAAGCAAAGGGTAAGAATACCAAGAGTAATATGGCTAAGGCCATTGGGATATGAACTTGATATAGATGAAGCCTTAGCAACAATCACAAAATTGCTTGTAGAAGAGATAGATAAGGAGGCTCCTCACTTTGGTACATATGATGTTGTCAAATCCAAAGTTGAAACTGAATTGAAGACAACCTCTATTATTAAGAGGAAAAGAAAATTAGTAAAGAAGATAAAGAATAAATTTGGAGCAAATATTGAAGGAGAAGCAAGTGGTGAAGAAGGAGGAGGAGGAGGAGGAGGAGGAGGAGGAGGAGAAAGTGAAGAAGAAGAAGAGCAAGGGCAAGGCCCAATAGAGTTGACCCAAGGCTCAGGAGAAGACAAGGAGGAAGGTTTCAAGGAAGAAGAAGCCAAGCAAGCACCTACACTAGCAAAGAAAAAGAAAAGAAAGGCTAAAACTCAGCTTCCAACTCAACCCAAGCCCAAGAAGGTCACTAAGCCTGCACAAGCCAAGCTAGCACCAACAACAAGAGCTACCACAAGGGCATCCATAGAAAAAGCCCAAAGAGGCAACTAAAGAGAAGAAGAAGGCCACCAAATAGCCTGATGAAGGGCCAAAGAAGAGAAGAAAATATGTGGCACAACCAGATATAGATGATGAGGAAAGAATAGAGTCAGAGGATCTCAGCCAATTCAGAGTGGTAAGTCATCCTCCCAAATTTTCCTTAGACAAAATTTGTGAAAATGTCAGGAATGCAGATATGAATGATCTAAAAAGTCTTGATTTCATCAAGTTAAGTAGAGAAGAACAAAATAAAATAGAGGAATTAGTATATGCCATGATGGTTGAATTTAAGAATACATCTCTAGAGCTAGACAATACCATGCCTAGAGAGCTATCTGAGATAATTGAAAATAAATGGCATTATTGTCTAAAAATGGAAAAGGAGATCAAAGAATCTACCTTGGCACAAGTGATGCTTGACCTAACAAGAGGTCAAATAAAAAAGGCTAATAAGAAACATGGTGGAAAATTTGCACCTAAATATAGAACCTTTAGCATCCTACAAAACAAGATTGAGGAAGTAGTAAATAAATCCACACAATTGTGCAAAACAATTTAGAAAATAACTAATGATAAGGAAGTGGAAGCAAATAAGGTAGAAGCTAGTACCAAGGAAAAGAGAGGAAGTGAAGAAAGCAACAACAAGAGGAGATGAAGAAAAGAAGAAAGAGTAGAAACATAAGAAAGAGGAGGAAGATAAAAAAGATGAGGAGGATAAAGAAAAAGATGAGTAGGAAGAAACACAAAAGGAAGAAAGTATTGCAATAGCTAAACAATAGTGAGAAGAGGAAAAAAGTGTGCAAGACACATAGATGCCACCTCCTAGCCCTCCTCATGTAACCATCACACCCATAGACACAATAATTATTAAGGATGTTCCTAACAATTTAGCTTAGAACATCAATCCCCTAACTATAGAGGATCTCTCCAAGATCCTTCACCAATCCACTCTAAAGGCATAGTTATGCACAAACCCTATATTGGTGAGTGTAGATGAACTAAAAAAGGCAATAGAAAAACCAAAACAAGACAAGGTGAAACCACAAGAACCACCTTTCACCTATATAGCTACTAGCACTAAAATTTTGATGCTTCCACCACCTACAGTAGCAAGTGATACTTTATAGAAGCCAAGAACAGAAGAAGGCAAGTTTAATGAAAAGGAGGATATATAAAACAAAAAGGAGTAGGCTACTATTCAAACATTGGTAGAACTACCAAAGATAGACACTCCTACAAAGATCCTTTAGAAGTCAAGCACTGAAGCAATACCTTTGCAAATCTCAACACCAGGCTTGAGCTCAACCAAGGTGGCCAGGGTACTTCACTATGGAGACCTTGAGTTAGATGAAGACATTGTAATACCTTCTTATGACTCAAAGACTATCACAATGGAGCAAATAATTGAAATGCAAGATGTTTTAAATAGAAGGAAGAGGTAGGAAATACTCAAAAAAGAGTACAAACACAAGAAAGCACTACATGAGATTAAGGACATCTTTATGGATGCCTTTAGCTTACAATCACCAAATGAAGAAAAGCCCATAATAGAACAACTATTTGATATAGTTGACCAGGTGACTAGTGAAGACTAGGATACAAATGTTAAACTAATGGAATGGTCTAAAAGGAAATTTTAGGGGAAAGCGAATGAGAAGATATCAAGTGGTATAACACTTGAATAGGTTGAATTGGCCAAGAAAATTAACAAGGTCAAAGTTGTACTTAAGAACATTTTCTCATTGTACAAAAAGCTTTGTGATTTCTCCAACTTCACACAAGAGACAAATCAAAGGATATTGAACTTGGAGAGAAATTTGAAGATTTCTAGCTTGCAACTACCAAGGGATCCAACTCAAATTGAGAAGCATTTTTCCCAATCACATCACACTCAAAGAGAGTTAGCTACATTAGAAAGTGAAGAGGCCAATATAAAGGCCAAATTAATGCAAATTCAGTCCTCCATAACCCCACATTTGGAGGTCCTCCACAAAGAGCAAGTCTATGCAGAATCTATCTTAAATAAAGATCCTAATATTTCCAAATTAGATGGACTCGTACATCTTGCTGTAGAGATTGCCATCTAGCACACGTCACTAGACATTGCTTTGGAGAATTGGGATGCAGCTTTGAAAATAATAATGGAGGTAAACAACACATTTTTGGAAAAATATGGTATTACTCCTTAGAACCCTTTGACATAAGTGTCAAAAGGGGGAGAAATAATAAGGAAGATTGGGGGAGAAATAATAGTAAGGAAGATATATCTAAGGGGGGGAATACTAAATTTTGATCACATTCTTTCATGGGGAGAAATAATGTTTTGAGGGGAATATGAATAAAACTAGCGAGTACAAACAAAGTTGACAAAACTACTCAGCATATAGGGATAGGGTAAAGACAAAGATCTAGCATAGAATTTTCTAGCACAAAATTTTGGGATAGAAGAATGAAATGGCACAATCAGCTCAAGGAAGTTATAAGGTATTTTAAAAAATTTTAAATTTTGTACATATGCAGAACAAATTGGATAGGGTACTCATAAGGACATATTAGTAATATTTAGTTAAGTATTTTTGACACTCATGTCAAAGGGGGAGATTATTGGTCTTAGAATGGTTTTGAAATTTGAGTGTCAACACACTTAATCACTTTCTACATTGAAGCCAAGTACACTATGTATGCCAAGCCACAATATGTGCTGAGTCAAAATTCCAATAGGTGTCAAGTAACTTTAGGTGCTGAGTAACTTTAGGTGTCAAGCATTATATAGGTGTCAAGTGATATATAGGTGCCAATTCACAATAGATGTCGAGCAAGTTAGAACATTACATATGCTGAGTAAGCTAGAGTCATACATGTGCTGAGCTAGATAGAATGCAATAGGTATCGAGCAAAGTAGGATAGTATATGTGTCGAGCACTAGTAGTCCAGTATGTGCCAAGGAACACAAAATTAGCATATGAGTTTGTGCCCTCACAAAATCAGATGTAAACCTTTTCTGGAGTTGACATAGAAAGATTTTGAAGGATGATAAGGATAAGAATGAATATTTTATATTTCCTATGCAACCAATCAAAAAAATGGAGAAGGCATGAAACCAATGAGAAAAGTGCAAGGAATGAGTAGGAATTCAGGATTCAATATGGATCGTAGATCCATATCTAACCCTAATTCTATGAAGTCTTTATAAGAAGGCTTAGACCCCATGATTTTATGTTGCTGAAGAGAAGTCAAGGAAGTTGCTAAGTAGATAGCAAATTGCAGAACCGAGAAAACAACAGGGGCATCATAGACTTAGTGAATTGAGCAGCAATTACCCATCTAGTTGATCAGAATAGAACAAGGGATATGGACAGATTTTAGATCAAGCAAGGATCACATCAGAGTGAGAAGATCAAGTGCCTAAAATCAGCAATTGAAGATTGTAAGGAATCAGGTCAAAGGTTTCTAATACTCTCTAGCAATTGTATTAGATAGTGAAAATCCTATGTTGATAGCTTAGCTTAACAACTATTTTGTAGATCCTTCGAAGAGGTGACTAAATGCTTTAATAGGGTGACACTTCATGTAAAGTGTTTGTAAATCCTTTAACTAGGTCACTATTGACACAGTGTAAAGCTTTTGACAAGGTAGGTGTTTCACAAGGCAGACCTTCACAAGTGGTCAAACAATTGTTGATGTAGTAATTTTTGTGGGTATCATCCCCACCTTAGTTTTACCTTGCTATTTTTGGAGGGTTTATGGGTTACCAAATCTGGTGTTATGTGTGTTAATGCATGTGTTTGATTTATGCTTATTTATTATGTTTACATGCATGTAGTTTACTTTCAGTTATTTATTTTAAAGGAGTTAAAAAGGCTAAAATGTGGTAGTTATGATTCACACCCCACCCCCACCTCCCCCCTCAAGAAGTACTCTTCCCATTTTCAATATTTCAATAGAGACATCTTATTCCTAATAGATTTGTCTTAGAGTCTTGGATGCTCTCCATATTCTTGCTTAGTTGATTCAGTTGTAACTTAGCAAGGTCCAATGATAGGTTATTTTTTACCACATTGAATGCTAGATCAATAGCTTCACAAGGAACATTGTTCAATCTACTCAAATTGTAGATTTTGTGGGAAATCACATGGATTCTAAATTTTATTTCCATGTATGTAATTCCATTCAACTTCATACCTCTTCCATCTCACTTGACAAGAGTCTTCTTTGCTAGTTCAACCCGATCTAAGGTTTTTTTTGTCTTTGCTTTGTTGGGCATTGACAACCCAGTAACCCTATGAACAATTTTCTTTGTTATCTGAATAGGTTGATCAAGCCAAAATTGAGTGTCATGAACATGACTTAGGATGAATCTGATCCATTTGATTTTGAAATCCCTAGGCATATGTCAAATATGAGTTAGACCCTTTGTATCCAAATTCTTATTCTCAAGTTTCAAACTTTCATCCACACAAAACTCCTCATATTCTTGATTCATCTCAAAAGTACCCAATTAAAAAAATTCAACAATGATAGAATGACCTACCTTCAGAGGGATTTGTGAATGAGCTCTGACTGGATCTATTTCCTTTGCTATCAATAGACATAGTTTAAATGTCGAGGTTCTAGGTTCAACTCCTCTGATCAACATCTTGGAACCTTTCTTTACTTTTCTAGTAGATAAAGAAGTCATTACATTTGGTAATTGATTGATAAAACCCTCAAAAAATTTCCACCAAATCACTCTAAGTCACTTAGGGGCTTAGGAATGGTCTTCTCTATTTTCTCTAAAATTCACGATGAAGAATAAACCTTTCAATTTTATCTTTTAATAAAAATTTGTCTTCAAGTCTCCATTAATGCATTATATGATAGAATGCCCAGTGACAACCTATTCAACTTGACAGTCTTAAGATGCTCAATTAAGTCCTTCAACTTGGTTGGTACTCTAAACTCTCCATCTGTATCCAAGCTCGATTAGGTATGGCAACTCAACCTTGCTTGGTACTCTAAACTGATCCTAGTGTATTTGAAATATTGATTTAGATCTTCTTACTTAGTGACTAAAACTAATCTGAATGTTTCCTTTGAATCATAGTTTCAATGATCTCCATGGCTAAGTAGTTTGAAGTGGTTGAGTTACCCAACTCATTGAATTGGGTGTCAACATTTTCAAGACTTTGATTCATATTCTCTAGAGATTTCTTTATCCATTACTATCTCATTTGACTTCTAATTTTGCTAGACTTCACTTTCTTCTCACCTTCAACTTTACCTCAATTCATACAATTTCTAACTACATGTCCCAGTTTTGTGCATATAAAATATCTCTTCATAGGGTATTTCTTCCTCATGTGTGTTCTTATGCAATTTTCTCCAATGTGCTCATATTCACCATAATAGTGATATGCACCATTTTTATAATCCCGACCAAATATATCTTTGAAAATTTGTTCTACTAGGTTCCATTTCTTGGTCTTGCATTATGAAGATGTGTGCCCTTGTTTTTTACAATTGAAACACATTCATTCAAACTTAGATTTCTTTGTGCATTCACTTGGTCTATGTCCTGGCTTGTTATAACTATAACGCTTTCCATTGAATTTTGATTTTTTTTCTCTAACACTTGTTTGACGTATGCCCTATCTTTCCAATATGATTACAAGTAGGTCTTTTGTTCTTTTGAGCTCCTTGCTAAGATGATTCACCTTAATCTTTATAGCCCAATCCTTCTTTACCCTTGTGTCTAAATTTAGTTTGCTTGTCCAATTGATTTATACTTTCTTGAGATTTCATTGTCCTTACATTTTTATTTTTTCTTTTCTTGAGATCATTCTGCAATCTTTCATCCTCTGTCCTCAAGTTGATAATCTCTTGATTTTCATAATTGATTTGATCGATCAATTCTTCTTGTTGAAGAGATAGATGATGAATGTCATTGTCTTTTTCTTCTAATTTTTTAGTTAGCAATATTTTCTCTCTTTTTTTTTCTTTTTCCTTTTGTTCCATGTTCATACACATTCTAACTAAATGAATTTCTTGTTCTATTTTCATCTTTTTGACTTCTTCATAAAGACTAAGATTATTTTCAAGTAGATCTTTGATTGCTACATCAACTTCATCTAAACTTATGTCGTTTCAAATGTCTTCAATTATTTTTTCAATGTAGAGATTTTCATTCATCTGTATTGTGAGGTCTTTTCTTCTTTTCAAGGATTGAGAGAGCCACTCCTTCATTTTCTTGAATTGTTCCATGGCCAATTTTAGATCCAACTTTTCATTCTCAATAGCTTTCTCTAGTCTATACACTTCCATTGTCTTTGATCTTTTCTGAAGTTACTAAACTTTTGATGTGAGAACCAGAGGCTATGATACCAATTTTTGGAAATGTATGTGGGCCTAGGTGACTAATATGGGGGGAGGGGGTAAATTAGGAACCAATAAAATGTTAACTTCTATTCACCAATTAATCCTTCATAAGCTATTCTGATTTAATTGCATGCATGATAGATTGAAAACTATAAAACATTCATAACACTTGACACAAGATTTGGTAACCATAAAAATCTTCCAAATAGAAAGTAAAAATGGGGTGGGTATGATACCCAAAATATTTATGACTATAGTATAAATTTGGTCTTATAAGGTTTACAATGATCACTTCTGGTGATCTACCTTGTTAGGAGCAACAAAGACTGCTAGGTCCACCTTGTGAAAGGATTTATGTAATACAATGACGTATGCACTTAGTTGGGAGATTTAGCATAAGACTATTAAGTCCACCTTGTTAAATAATTTGACTGATGCACCTATTAGGATGAACCAGTAGTTAATCTTTGATCTACAACTTAATTTTTTGTATGAGATTCTTTTGATGTAAAATGATCACCTTGTTGTGATAGATGTGACTGTGCTTTTCCCTTATACTACTTGTAGCCTTTGACTTCTAATTCACATTCATTATGATTCTTACTTGTTACTCAATAACACTTGGCTACAAAAGATTTATTACATATATACCAATCCAATTAATTACCTTCTGGAGTCAGCTACAACATCAAATTCAAACAATCTTCACTATTTGATATTATGACACTTGGTAACACTATCAACTTGGAAAACTGTAGCATTCAATTGGCACTGGTTCTTAGTCCACATTGATCACTCAAGAATGGGAATGAATTTGGTTAGCACTTGGTGACTCAGTGAACATTAGAGATCTTGATAGATACTGTGAAGCTCAGTTAACACTACATCCTACTTGGTTTACACTACAAAGCTTAGTAGCAATGCAGCCAATCAAACTAATTAAGTATTTAGTCACTAACTAAAAAATGGTTTGACTATCAAGCCAACAACTAGTTATTTGATCGAACTTCATTATCATCTCCATCACTGATCTTCTTGGCAACCCTTCAAGAAATTGCACTTTACCAATCTTCTCACTTTTCCTCTACCATTCTATTCTTCATAAGTTCTCTATAAAATCACCAATCAACAATGAACCAACCTTATAAAAAATATCTTATGCCTCCTTAAATAGGTATCTTAGATCTTTTTCCACTTAAACATCATTATAGATCTTAGGGTTAGATATGATTCACTGAATCTATCCATCATTTTGTCAAACTACTCCTTTCTTGACACTTGTACAAATTTCTCATGAAATTCTTACCTTTGATTGCATAAAAAAATTAATTTTTGTAGTAAATATGCTAGCTCATCAAGCCTCATCATCCACACATTTTGACTAATCTGAAAATTCAACCATATCTACCTCAAACTTAATTATTTCTTAAACTATAATTTTTTTAACACTTAGTCATCAATGTGTTCATCTGCTCAGTCATCATATGTATCTCGGTCTCTATGATTCAATCTCACTCAACTTACACTGACTTGCTCAGTCTTCACTATGCTCAGTTACTGCTACATTTTGCCTCTTCATCTTGCTCATACATAACTAATAGAGGGAAAATATTGTTTACTTAACCAAATATTAAGTTCCTTAATATTCTATTTCAAATCCTTCATTGACTGGCCATGTTTTTCTTTTGTTTAACTCAATACACTAAGTAAATAATACACCGTCTTGTTAAAGACTATTTGATCAAGTGCCCATTGTAATTCCAACATACTTGATCCTCTTCACTAAAAAAATTCACTAGTTCATTCAAATCCTCTTCATCAATCAACATATATGGAACTCTAAACTATTAGTAATTGTCTCTCCAATAGGTTTTTTTGGAAGTCTTCATAGGAAACTAAGATACTGAGAGTGGGTTGAATCATAACTTGCACAAACTTTTAACTCCTTAAAAAAAAAAACAAATCAAATGTATTCACTCTTAATCCATTTCATATCTAGATCATAAACCATAAAACTATCAACTATAAAACTAAAATAGATCTAAGTGTGAATCACATCCATAAACATGATAGTAAATGTAAAAATATAACACACAAGATTTGGTTACCTAGAAACCCTCGAAGGTGAAAGTAAAATTGGGGTTGGGATGACACCCACAAATCTTTTACTACTGCTACAATAAAGTGTGCTTGTTAAGGCTACAATAGTTAACCAATTCTAGTGATCTATCCTATGAGAGGTCTTTCCTATTAGGAGCTTACAATAATTATCCAATCTACCCTGATTAAAGGATTTAAAATTCACAACTAAGTAAGCACTTTGTTAGGATATTTGAATAAGCCTATTAGGAACACTTTTTTAAGAGATTTACCCTGATCTACTAGTTAGAATGTCTCACTACCTAATCTTTTAGTTAGTAGTGTCATGCTAGATTATAACTCTTCTCTTTCCTTGTCTAACTTGATCTCCTTATCTGATATACTATGTTATCCCCTTCACCGATAGGTTTCTATGTCTAATCTCTTCTCTTCATCATCAAATGCAGCCTTCCTTCACTCATACACTTGTCTCTTTTCTCTCTCTCGATCCTTCTCATATAGACATGATATCTCTCTTTAAATTTAGAGTTAGTACCCTTCTTAAATAAACATCTGAAGAAGCTTCTAGATCGTGATCAACAATCCAAAGCTCTCCCTTTTGCTGATTAGTCCTTCCAATTTTTTTATTGGTTACTTTTCCTTCCTAGGGATTGATGTCATCTAAAAAAATACATAATTACCTCTTAAATAGCTATCTCTATAATCATAAAATCATGTATAATAGTTGGCCAAAATGGTTTACATAAGTGTTTGTTCCATCACAAACACATATGTCAAAATTGGTTTATGTGACACTTGAATACCCTGACACTTAGTCACAATTGATATTCATGTTGTCCCTCAACTTCTATATGCTCAATAGTAACTATCTCACTTAACATAAATTGACTTTAATTTTCTCGACATCTTCTATCTTTACTGGGCATAAACTATCACTAGGTCCAAATTGGGGTGCTCGAAAACCTAAGAATTGCTCAATGCAAACTAAAAATGTGAACAAGTCATTCATCTCTTGACCTTCATTGGGTGGCTTGGTTGTAGTGATGACCAACTAAATTTTCCTAAGAAATGACTAAGTGTTTGACACTGATAGTCAACATGACTTAGAGATCAACAATCTTCCCCTTTGACATTAGTGGCAAAGACACTTTGTCATGACTGATCATTCCATTCAAATTTAAAAGATAGCATATCCCCCTTAGACTATGACTCGGTCTATATACATCATATATACATATCTTCAAAAATGAATGTGTGTAATATTACTCATACCTTTGGTTTTATACTATTCCTATTTCCTATCTTCTTCTAGTTTCTACATTGAATATATGACATGAATACTATTTTCCTATTGTATATATTTTCTCTATTTCCCCCCATATTTTTATCACTCATGGCATAGTGGTTGGGATTAAATTATACTTATCCAAAAAAATTGTGTATGTGAAAAATCATATCCAAAGAATGATCCCAACTAGATCTGATAGATTCCAAAACATGGATCTTGATTTCTAGTTGAGAAACTAGATTCACTAAACTAGATACAAATCTCTCTAAACTAAATCTTTTGTAGCTAATTTTTCTTTTTGCATCACCTCTAAATGAGGTAGCAACATGGATTAAATAGAGATCAATTTGGTTATGATGTTGCAATCCTTAGCCATTAGCTTGGCTAACCTTCCTTGAGAAAAACTTAATATATTGAAATGAATAGAGTTTGAACTTACATCCATACTTGAAGAATGCCTAGATGACTTCAAATCTACTTGAAGTTTATCAATAGATTGTTGATTCTCCCTAGTGAAGAACTTAACACCAGAAAGCTTTTTATACAAAGAATAAACATTATGCAAAACTCCTTCTAAATTATTTAAAAGATTTAAAAGTTTAACCTATTTTATTGTTATTTCTATTGAAACTTTCTCCAAAACTTTGTGCTAAAATTTATTTTTAGAGCATTTCATCAATTTTTTTTAGCCTAAATGTCATCATTGTTGACCTTTTCAACAATATGAACTAGTTGGTCTATTATTGGTATTTTCTCATTTACAGTATGAATTTCAAAGGAATCTACAAAAATGTCTTTTATTTCATGTAATGCCTATTTTTGTTGCCTCTCTCTCTCTCTCTCTCTCTCTCTCTCTCTCTCTCTCTCTCTCTCTCTCTCTCTCTCTCTCTCTCTCTCTCTCTCTCTCTCTCTGTCTTCCTCTATAAAATTTCCTACAAAATTTTTATTTGTTCAAAAGTTTTTTTCTCCAATATTTGGGAATGACACACTCTCTCTCTTGTTTTGTCTTCCTCTATAAAAGTTCCTACAAAATTTTTATTTGTTCAAAAGTTTTTTCTCCAATATTTGGGAATGACAATTACCTCATCTAATGTCATTGGCTTTCTAGGTGATCTAACCTTTTTCTTCATCTTTTTCCTAGGAGTGCTAGCATTCAACAAGGTAATCTACAATAGTTGCACTTCAACACTTGATCTTTGCATCTCTTAGCTTGGTGTAGCAATATACTTTTGAGTAGGTATTACTTGCTAGATAGGTGTGGAAGTTGATGTTTTAGTAGATGCAGGCACAATACTTGGAAATTATATTAAATCTTGAATTTCTTCCCACTCTTTCAACTTCTTAGGCTCTTCAAGATTTTATTGCTTGACCTCCTTTTTTCCCTCAATGTGAGGTTCTGAGGAATCATGTTTAGATTTATATTCTAGGAATTTATTTTCTCCTTCTTCCTTGTCAACAACAAGATTGGCCATAGGTGGTGGATGTTGAATAATAATTATGGCTTTTCCATGTTCCTCAACACTTACATCTTGCTCATCCTTCTTCTCAACTATGATTGAAGTTATTTAAAAAACTATCACTTGCAGAGGTCACAGTTGGTTCACTTTCAATCCTTGGATAATCTTAAACTTGTGTCAATACTAGATTGGTGCATGGTAGAGGAACATCTAAGGTTGCACTTAATAATGTTGCATTTTTTAGTTCTTTCTCAATCAAGACATTATGATTTTGTTTCATTTCATCATCAGGAATGTCTTCAATTGTGACATGATATTTTTGTTCACTCTCCTCTATCTTTCTTCTAATGTGCTCCTCCATATTATCTAGTTCATCATAATCTTCTTCATTATCTAACTCAATTGTTTCTATCTCTTTTTCTTCTTTAGTTGTAGGAACTATTAGCCCAAATGCCTTTTTCCATGCTAATATGCTCTCTTGCACAACCTCTTCTACTTTATTTTTTAAAATCTTATATGGCCTTGTCTTAGGCATGAATTTCTTTGTAAAATGTCTTAGGACAATACATATATGAGTCTTCCCCAAATCTATCATGGTCTGAGCTAAAGTTGTTTCTCTAATTTGTCTCCTTGTAGACAATGCCCATTTCCATTTTGAATCCAAATTATTATATAACTATTATTAAACCCCCTTGCCTAACTATATAGGCATATGCTTGAATTTTTTCATCATGTCTAGCATTTCTTGCTCAATCTTTTCTTTATTAGTTTTATCTAAAGAATCACAATTAATATGCTTAAAGCTTGAAGCTCCTACTGAATTTTTGAGATTATCACATACCTAATCAACATTCATAGGAGTTTGTCGATGAAAAATTTGGAGTTTTCTCATATCATCAAACTTATTTTTCTTTCCTTCATCATCAGCCATGACAACTAATTTCCTTCTCAACTTCTTCTGTTGACCCTACTCGGTCCCTTTGGTAACTTGTTTCCTCTTTAGTGTGTGTCTTCCCTTAATTGAATTGGTTATATTTAATGTGCCTTTCTTTGGTTTAGTAGCTATGAGTAATGCTTCTTTAGATCCTTGTAATGCTACTCTTCTTTGAGGTATAGAGGTAGCAGGTGTAACATTTTCTTTAAATACCTCTTGACCTTAAGATCCACTATCACTATCTTCTTCTTCTTTGTTGGCTTAGGCTTGAAAATCACTAAATCTTTTCCTTTTGATTCTTCATCTTCCTCTAATTTCTCATATTTCCCTTCTTCTTCTATCAATTTAGGCACTTTTATTTGTATCATCACATTTATTTTTTCTGTCTCATATGTTTTGAATGGCTTAACATTCTTATCAATCTCTTCAGATAGTAAAGCTATCACAATTGCTATAATCTCATCTATATTTACCTCATATTGCATAGACCTTAGCCATGTAATCCTTGGTAGTACAACCTATCAGTAAGTATAGTTAGTGTCTACCATGAAACAAATATCATCATAATAGTTATCAACAAATTATTGAGGAATCTTCAACCTATTCTTCATTTTTCTCTTCAAATCTTCAAAAAAGCCATCCATGATAGTTTCAAAATTCTCTCCCAATTATTCAACGAAATAATTAATTTGCTCAGTCGCTAGTCCTCTTCTATCCCACACTATAGTACCAATAGTTTGAATGGAATTTTTCACATAGAAAAATATGCATATTAAGAGTGATCCAAACTTACATTATGTGTTCTTCACTTTTGTGACTACCCTAATATTTTTAGCTAATTGTATCAATTGTATCTCAATAAGATCATACTTGTGATCTTTCTTCACAATTTTTTTTCTAAAGTCTGCTACAATGTATGACACACTATTCGGTTAGCTAAACTAATAGAATTTATGTGCAATTGCACAAACTATAAACTCAATGACATGATCTTCAATACCATCTATCAATGTTCCTCAATAGTTCCACCTTGCATTTTTTTTTGTTGGAAATACAATAGGAAAGTAAACTCTGAGAGGGAGGTGTGAATCAATAATTAAAACTTTTCAACCTCAAAAACTATTCACCACATATCCATCTCACAATCTATGCATATAAACTGAAATACCAAATTAAGCATATGCATCCATAGCATGAAAGTAAAATATTCAACACATGTATCACAAAATATATTTGGTTACCCAAAAACCCTCCGAGGAGAAGGTAAATCTGGGATGGGGATGACACCCAAAAATCTTCACTACTGTAGTAGTAAAGTGTATCTAATGAAGGTTACAATTTTTGACCATGAAACATGATCTACCCTATGAAAGGTTTGTCCTATTAAGGGATTTAAACACCCTTCTAAAAGTGTTCCTGGTAAAAGGACTTTAACTTACAATAAAGTAAGCACCCTATTAAAGGATTTACAATAGCCTATTAAGACTACTCTATTAAAAGATTTAACTGATTCACCTATTAGAATGTCTCAACAATAATCCTTCAGTTAGCACTCTAATGTGTACTTGATCCTTTCTAATTAGATGTATCTCTTCTATCCTCTGATTCCTTTCCTCTATTTTCCTTAACTAATTTTGCAATATAACTCAATTCATAACACTTTAATCACCATGTATGCTCTTTTTGTGTAGGCAAAACTCACTTCAATTATCCTTAGCATTCTTAGAAAGGTTAGGGTTTGTCTTTCTTAAGAAGACTTAGGTGATTTAGGGTTAGGTATGAATCAATGGTAGTGATTCACCCATATTGCCACTTAAACCCTCCCTTTTTCTGATTGGATACATTTCATGCATAGGGATTCACAATTAAGATTCTTCCTTATCAACAAAAATCATATAACAATATTTAAGTCAGCTCAAAAAAGGTTTACGTAGTAATTTGTGTTAATACAAACAACTAATATGTCAAAAATATATTACTCAGCATCTAAAATCCCTAGTGCTTGACACTAGCTATAACTTCAATGCTATCACTTGATATCTGAATGACTTGGCATGCATTTCTTTATCGACACTTGAATCACTCAACACATACTATCTGCTCAAAATTTGAGTGACTCGACACTTGAGTGGCTTCGCACTCATTGTTTACTCAACATGCACTATCTTATATGTTATGATCAACATATATTACTTGTGTTATACAAACTAAGTAGATGACTTAAGTGTATAAACACTCATTAGTCAAAACCCATCTAAGATAAAAAATCTCCCCCTTTGACATGAGTGTTAAAAATGCATGTTCATGCATTAATGATCTTATCCTTATGAGCATATAAGTAACCATACACAAGGAGAACTCATAAAACCATATTGTGTTAAATAGGGAAGCCCTAGCCAAGGGAAACCTCCGGTGGGAATGATACCCACAAAGATATATTGATATATATGTTCCTTGATAGAGGATGGACCCTATTATAAGCCAATAAGAAAATTTAGTATATAGAGTCCTTATTAGGAGACTTTGAATCCCTATTAAGAGATTCCAACATTGTTAGGAGTTGTAGTATACTATATGCAAGAAGAGCTCACTACCCAAACATGGACTTTCAATTACAAGAAGAGCTCACTTCCCAAACAAGTAACTAAAATTTAAGTTTCTTGAATATAGAATTATACATGTTGTAACTTCTTCCTAGTTGATCTCTAACCTCATCTTGATCTTAGATCTCAAATTTAGGTTCTCAAAAACTTCGCATATATTGCTTCACAAAAAGTTCACATATCACTGTCACATCAAAAATGCACACTTAACCTTGCAAGATATCCTTTTCATAAATACCATGCCTTTTCACAAATTTTTTCTAGGTTAGCTAAGACCACAATGTACTTTTCCAACTTAGAGTAAACATATAGGATGTGAGCCCTAATTGGTCAAGTATTATTTTGTAAACAAAATAATTCCTTTACCTTTCATTCTGATGTCTTGTACATCTTGATTATCAATCTCTTTTACTACTCATACTAATGTACAAGGTTATACACATCATCACCAACATTTATTTTTTCTCTATCTAACCTCGCTAGTCATAATATGACATTAAAAACACTTTACATATAAAACAATGCACTGTTGTAAACCATTTTCATACTTAGACAATTTTCTAAATACCAAAAAAGCTAGGTACCTTTATTTCTGAGGTTTACTATAAATATGTATATCATGTGTTTCCATTAATGACAACATTTACATATATGTATATAACCAATTGTCAACAGTCTCCCCCTTTGTCATTGATGGCAACAAAGTAAGGAAAATTGGCTAAGTAAGAAAAAGTTTATTGAAATCTACATTAATTATCATATATTACAAATACTTCATATTAAAAATGCTCCCCCTTTTGATATTATTATTGTGCATACATAACTTACTACAATTTTCTTCTTCTACAATTTCTCCCCCTTTGACATAAATGACAAAGATTGGAAAGTCCAAAAAATGTCAAAATGTTCTATCTACTATCCAAAACTGCCAAAACTTTTTGTCTTGCTACTTCAAGCTGATATTATCTTCATGTGATCATCAAAATTTATTTTCAAACTATTCATACCTTTTTATCATGTGTCCTTTGTTTCTTTGGTAGAAGTGAGCATTTCACATAAGGCATATGATGCAATCTCAACTACATTAAGGTCAAAGTATGTAAAATTGGAATAAGTGTCCTTTGCTTTGACACATTCCTCCAACTATCTTTCAATAGCTAACGTCTTCAAAGAAATAGAATCTCTGAATTTTGTTAGTCTTCTCAAAACTTGTTCTTTCTCAAATTGCAATTTTTTGATGTCAAAGTGAACACCCACAACTTGTCCTTCAAACTCATCAATTTTGCAAAAAGTTTGTTGTATTTGACTGGTTATAGCTTCTAGCTCTCTTAGCTTCCCTTGAATCTTATTAGTCAACTCTATTGTCAACTTATGAGATAACATACATTTAATGTAGAGTATCTTTCCAACTTGTTCACATTTTTGGAGTTCCTTGATACAAGTATCAAGACTCATTAAATAATTGTGAATATTCTAACAAATAGTGCTAAAAAGATTAGCATCATGAGAAATTTGAGCCTTAGACTTAGCAACATTCAATATATTTGTAAACTCATCATCAAATGATTTTACAACTGCTTGAGCTCTTTGTTCGAGGTTTTCTTTTGTATGTTTGGCTGAGAGGGTGTTGTGTAATCTATCAGTCACCTCCATTAATGCTCTTTGAAAACTCTTGACATTTATGTTCTTCTCAATCAATTTTTTCAAAGATGAGATCAAGTGAGTTTGATTGTCATCATCACTTATGAGGTTAGCAAGAGATATAGGAGTGGATGAGCAAGATGCTTTCACCACATCTTCCTCTTATTTCTTTATTGTTTTTTTCTTTGATTTTCTCTCTTCTTCTTCTTTTTTCTCTCTTTCTTTTCTTTCTTTTTCTTCATTTTCTTCTTTTTTCTTCTTTTCCTCCTCAAGAAATTTCAACTTGGCTTCTTCAACCTTTTTCTTTTCTTCTTCTGGCTATCCTTTTTCTTGTTCAATCAATCTTAATTGATCCTGAATATCTTATGAATAAGATTCAGGCTAATTGAAAGGATTTTCATCAATGTTAACAGTAACATTTCCAAATTTTTCTCTGTAGTATCACCACTTATTGATATTTCCAAAGTTTTCTCTATAGTTGTAGGTTCTTCCTTTAACTCACTCATCATTTGATTGATGGCTGCTATAGTTTCACTTCTTATAATAGTCTTTTCTCCTCCCATGAACAAAAATGGCCTCATCTTACTTCACAATATCATTATATAAATCATATATCTCACAGTAGAGATATCTATTTGTTCATTCTCAATATCATTGTATAAATCATAGAACTCATTCATTTGCACAAAGTTTCCTTCATTGAAAATGGTTGTCCTTATTTTCTCTATCTTTGGTTTCCATGGTTTCCTTGTCTTACCTATTGGTTTCTTGGAAATAGTAACCTTTTTCTAGTTGTTTAACTTTTTCTTCTTCTACTTCACTGGAATATTCAATTATCAACAATTCCTTCTTCCTTTTTCTAGGTCCAATAGCTTGTTTCTTGACTCTTTCCTTGTGAATCACAACTTCTACTAACCTCTCAAACTTCCTCTTAGGTTGACTAGGTTTCTCTATTGATACAATAGCTTATGAAATTCTCTTTTCTGTGGGAGTTTCTGCAATAGATAAACTAGATGCTTCACTAACTGATAGGGGTGTCACATGCATCACACCTTGTTCACTAATATATGTTTGTCCAAAGAATGTGTGTCTTACTGTCTGTGACTCAATTTCTATCATACCAGCCTTACTTAGTGCTTTCTTCACCATATTCTAAACTTTCGTATGAGATGCTTTCTCTAATGATGTCTAGTAGGCCGACTAAGTTACCTCTTCATAAGTTCCAAATCTATATGAAGCTTGATCTATTTTGGATTTTAACATTAAATCAATGTAAAAAATAGCTACATCATCACTCATCTCATAACCCGAGGGCTCCATAAACATTTCCTTTGGTTCTATTGCTTCAATGTAAGTTAGATTTGTATCGACACTAGTAAATTTAGCCCTAAATTTTGATAAGAAAAGGTTGCAGTTTTGACCAAACAGAGTTGTTCGAATAGATGACTAAACCTATTGTTGATCTTATTTCATCAATTTTTCATCATAGTCATTATGTGTCAAAATTTTGACTTTAAAAAGGTCAACTTACCAACAAGAGGTTGGTCGATTTCCTTAGTCCAACATGAACTCTTATTTCCTCATTTGTGTCCATCACTTGTTGAAATTTTGAAATTTTGAGGAGCACCACCTAAATTTTTTGATGGTGAAGCCAAACCTTTGATGGAAAAAACAACCAACTAGTGTCAAAATTGTGACCAAGATCCCTTCAATCTTCTATAGTGGTGCCATATCATGGATGACCGAATTGACCAACCGTCATCAAAATTGTGACCAACATCTCTAAATTTTCTATGGTGGTACCATACATTCAATGAAAAAGGGAAGACATGTTCATGAAAATTGAGACCAGTGCTTGGTAGAAATTTAGATGGGCTGTGCCAATTATTGCAAAAGCTTTTGTCTCATAGGAGCCTTCTAAACTACACAAAATTTGATTCTAAAGCATAATTTCTTGGTGCATGAGACTCAGGGTATTATGCACATTTCTACCTCCACACCATTATTTCATTCATCACATGATTTATTTCATACAAACAATAGGAAGGAGGAAGAAATGTGCATGATATCCTGAGTCTCCACCAAGAAATTATGCTTTAGAATCAAATTTTGTGCAGTTTAGAAGGCTTCTATGAGAGCAAAGCCTTTGCAATAATTGGCACAACCCGTCTAAATTTTGGTTCTTGAGACACCATTTCTTGTGAAGACTACATGGAAAAATAAAATTAGGAAAGAATTATTTATCAGGAATGAAAGCCAATAACACTAACTAATCTCTATTTTTCAAATAGATAAATGTGACAAAAAAAATTACAATAATAATCACATCATCATAAGAGCATATATATAACTATAACCCCTTATTTGGCTACTTTTTGATCAATTCCTTAGCAAGAGCATCCAAGACACAACATTAAAACACAATCAATCACTAAGCCTATTAGCTCTTTCCTACCACCAAGTTTGGAACATAGTAACTTTGTGGATAGAATCAAAGAAAAATAATGCCATACATATGGATAACAAAGACTACTAAGGAGTTAGAAGCTCAAGTGGCATTTTTAAAGGATCAAATCAAGGCAGATTCATGGAGGATCTTGGCTAGCCTAGTCTCAATTTTTTCAACCTTGGCCTCATTCATGACTGAAAATATTTTAGGCTATTAGATACTTCTGTACCAAAAGTGTTATGCATAGTCCATAATATCCTAGTCCAGAACTCAAATGTGATAAGATGTTTTGCTTGGAATCACAATCCTATCTCCAAAAAACTTGCCAAAAATTGATAGTGTTTTGATTTGTCACTTTCATAACAAAACACAACAAAATAGTATGACAGTTCTTCAAATTGAAGAGGGAAGCTACTTAGGATCTAACTATGTCTAAAACCAACATAATTTACAAATATCCACAATCCAAATATTATCCCTTGATGCTTTCTTTAATGTAAAACTTTAACTCAATTATGTTATCGCCCTAGATGTAATACCAAAGTGTCATTAGGCTAAAGACTACAATGAGATTTACAAATGCAAGGAGAACTACCCAACCAAAGTAGAAAATGACATGAAAAGTTAACAATCTATCAATTGACACCTCTAGATGAAATATTTCTAGCAATTGAACTATACTATAGAAACAAAAATTTCCTTAAAATTGATACCTCACCAGTTGTAGTTCATTTTCATCCATAATGGCTTCACAAAAGTTGAAAGCTTACCATTTTTCAAGAACACAAAAGGAACTTGTAGTTCAGCTGCATCAATAAAAGTAAAGTTATTTGAATGTTCAAAAAATGTGAAACTTCCACTTAATCACTAGAAAAGCCATATCCTCAATATACATCATCTATGATGGAATGTTCATAACTGAATGATTTTCTCTAAAAGCTCAAACTTATGCACAAAGAAGCACCATGCTCTTGAAGATATATATATATATATAGGTTACAAGACTAATAGATTAAAAGGAGCATGGTGAGGGCAAGAGACTGTCAATATTGATTGTGGAGTTGCAGATAGGTAAGTGATAAACATAAAAAGGTAGTACAAGGCACCATTTTCCATGTTCTAATATGATGAACTATCTTGGAGCTAGTTCTAAACCTTGATTTCTTAATGTTGGATTTGATCCAATGGTACCATTATCTGGAGGAGGTCTCACACCCCACTTTCCTTCTAATTCTGAAGGCTAAATGACATAAACTCCTCTATCAATCATTCCAAGAGCAAACTGATTTGAGTCAGATGGATGTGATACAATTACTAGAGGATCGACGCTACATGAATAATCAAAGGATACATTTTGAGTTAAATCATAAAATACTTGGGGATCCATTTATCCATACATAACATAACTTTTGCCTCCCTGGGCCAACTTACCTATTCATAACTGAAACTAAATATGCAGAAGGTGCAATATGACAGTGTGGCCTCAAGCTCTCTATATCAAATACTCCAACGACACCATCACAGTAGCCTACAACTATGAGAAGGCTATCACATGAATATACAACACTTGAAATGGGACCAGATAGAGAATCATGAGGTGTCTACTATAGTACAAAAAAATGTGATATCAGTTTACACTCATATAGGGAAGGTAGCTTATATCATTATCACTTAATAAATTTGAATTCTAAATTGATGACAAAGACTTGTATAATGCAAATGAGAAAACTTAGAAGAATCATAAATAACAGGTTGGCTCTTGTGAACAACCAACAAGTGAACTTGATCATTATGGAACTATACTCTTGTATTCCCAAATGGTGGTGATGATCTTCCTATCTACACTTGTAAAAAAATTTACTTTCACTTCTCCCATCTATCAATGCTCTAGAAATAGAGCTGCCAAAACATTGGCCAAACATTTACTAATTTAAATCTATAAACATGTGAATGTACAAAATGAGATGGCAATGGATATACAAAAAGAAGACAAACCTAGGCATCGGCCCTAGAAGATACCAATACATTCAAAGTGTGTGAAAAATCCAAGCCTATAATTTTCTTTTGGTGTCCTTTAAGCTTCATTTTTACCTAGTTAGTTTAAACAAGTTTTGAAAAGACACAAGTTAGAAGTTGCCATTTTTAATGATGCACTAAATGAGTGAGAAAGAAAGGGACTCATTGATCACACCTCATCTACTTAGACATTGTATATCTAGATTATTTAATCTTCCATCCCAATTGTAATGATGTTAGTATCCTAAGGGTGAAAAGCCAAAAGAACCACTATAGGAGGAGGTGCAATGAAGGTAGTCATAACTTGCTATAAACACTCATTAGCAAGCATGTCAAAGAATATTTTCTCAAAAATTTGGTTGAAAAAAGGAAACAAAAGACTTGATAAGGAACTCAAGTAAGAATATAACTTCTAAATTGACCAGCTTAGCAGTTATGTTGAAGAGGAACATATTTTCAAAAGATGCACCTTAAATATCATCATATTGAACAAGGAGACCTTTCCACCAGAGGTAGACATTACATAGGAATCATTCTTAGAAAAAGCTATGCAAGCATCAACTTCTTCTGGATTCATAGCACCTATATCATTAGTCATCACAATCCCACTAGCTGGCTACCACATTTGTGGTTGAAGATTGGTAGTAGATCGTAGAGAAGATCACTATCTTAGTCACTTAAAAGACAATTTTCTAAGAAGCACACAAAAATTCTTTCCAAATTAGGAGCATCACCTTTCTAAATGGATTCCACTCATTCCATGGCCATTTCCATAGTTTGTGGAGTGCATTTGATGCTAATGCTAAAAGAGTAACACCAGAGTTGGTATATATTAGTCTTGTAACCTATACAAAACAATAGGTACTTCCTCATGGGAATCTACTTTTGGATTGTTGAAGATATAATATAATGACATATTACCTGATGTATAAGAGCCAATTTTGGTGGTAAGACATTTTTGTATCTGTATATACACTAGCAAATGAGGAATATAGTTTTGATTTCTATTGCATTCATTTTTGGTGCATTCCGTAAGGGGGAATTGATAGGGATAGGGGAAGCTAATGTAAATATTGAAGTCATGAATTGTAAAGAAGGATATGTGGGTCTAGTTATAGCTATGACTTTTTGTCCTTGATGTCAAGGGGGGGAAATATATGATGTTGTGAAGAGTCCACAAGTTTTGTCATAAATGATGAAGGGGGTATTGTTGCAAATATGTATGTTGGGTTGCCATTAATTTCAAACTTGTCATTGATGTCAACTATGGTCCAAAAGGCGTGTCAGCAGTATTTCTACCTATTTTTGAGTGGTAAAGTGACAAAAATGCCTACACCAAGGAGTTTTGGTTGTCATGATATCATAACCAAATATCTACTTCATATTGGCATTAGTTTAGAGTATAGCTCATATAAATCCTTCTTCAATTTTTTCTTGTCTACTCACACAAGGTCCACAGGGAGAAAGTTAGCTCTAGAAGTTCATGAACCTTGATCTTACTTATCTCCATACTCTCAATAGAAGATGGCAAAAAAATTGAAAGCAAAGATTTAGCAACAAAGGGATGATTTGGAGAAACGTTATGAATGGATATAG
This sequence comes from Cupressus sempervirens, assembly GCA_028749045.1. NCBI lineage: Eukaryota > Viridiplantae > Streptophyta > Pinopsida > Cupressales > Cupressaceae > Cupressus > Cupressus sempervirens. The sequence goes on from CM053787.1 coordinate 100,661,111, forward strand.
GCTATAAGCATGAATCCAGATTAGAATGTCACATAATATCATATAAAAAACAAAAACATCACAAACTTGTAATCATAGCATCATGATCATATCATTGTATCATCATATGCTTCAAGTTCAACATCAAAATAATAAAATATCAAATGATAAATCATAACATCAAGTTCAAGTAAAGGAAATGGAGCTTGTATAACCATATTTGTTTGTCATACCCTTTTTGCAAGGAACTCAAAAATTATTCAAATTAAACAAGTATGAACTATAAGAGACTAAGAAAGAAGGCAAAGGTGTTAGCTCACCAGGATGATAGTAATAATGAGACAAAGAACCATGAAGACTAAATCCAAGGAGACCAGATCTAAACATCTGGTTTCATTCAAATTCAAAAATTGGTTTTCCTTCATAGCACTGTCAAGTCAATAGCATGAGCATTCTTTTGTGTCTAGAGTGTCATCAATGTTTTTAAATGTAGAATGAAATGGTTGTAAGTATGCATTTCTACCACATGAAAATGATTTTGAGATACAGACCTATGCAATCCAATCTCCCAAGGAATAGACACCACCACTTATTGCCATCTTTGCCAAAATAAGATTTTTCATAAAGTGATGTTAGAATAGTTACTAAAATGGTCATAAATTATGTTCTTATAGTAAAAGAATACTTTGACTTAAGAAAAAATTTACACAATATTAAAACATGACATTGTGCTTTAAAAACTAAAAAGGTACCTATAATGAAGAACTTCATTTGGACTTGCTAATTGGTTGTCACTATTAACTATAAGCTTATCTTTAAAGTTTGAGCTTCACTTGCTTTTAAGAATAGTTTAATATTCTCTACTAAACAAGGCCAACCAAGTGAAGGAAGAAGCTCATTTGGCCCCTCCTCCCCCCCCTAACATCACCCAAAATTCCCCATTAACATTTAATAACATTCATTCATTCATCTATTTTTGAAATATAACATTCAATCATTATAATCACATGATAACATTCATTAACACATAAAATTAATTAACACACAACATCCATGAATAATTCATTAACATGAAACATTCATGAGTAAGTCATTCATGAATAATTCATTAACACAAAATTCATTAGCATGCAACAGTCATGAGTAAGTCATTCATGAATAATTCATTAACACACAACATTCATGAATAAGTCATTAACACACAATATTCATTTCTTTTTGGCTTTATTGCTTCTTCTTTTTTTCATGAAATTTCTAAGAGGAATAATAATGTCCTCGTCATCCCCCTCCTCTACTGGTTCTAATTGCAATGCATGTCTCCTCCTCATCTCTTCAGGAACATGAGGCCGCTACACCAAAGAGGGGTCCACTACAATAACAAGTACTTCATGAGTTAAATTCAAACCATTTTATATTAGTGAATTATGAGTTTTTATTTAAGTAAAAGAACTATAAATCAAAAAATTAATTTAAAACAATAAAACATAGATTTTCTTTACTTGAATGTGTGACATGATCTACTTGCTAATTAGTCTGAACATCCTTCGGCACTTGTTCAACACAACATGATTATATATCCTCTAAAATATACACAAAAATATTACAGAAAGTTCAAATAAACATGTTAAATTGTATTAATAATTACATAATTAGTTTTAAATAGAAAATGAGCACCTCCATGGACAGTACAATGCACATCGGGGGCTTCATGATGCGGCGTATGATTTGTGTCATGATTAACAGGCTACATTGCAATGTCATGCACATTATTATCAAATAGATTGTTGCTCAAGTATTCAATTTCTAATATATATTTTGGCATATTTACCTATGCACATGATGTAGGAGACTGTTCCATTAGGGCAGTGGAAGTTTGTCGTAGGCATTCAGCCATGGCTGCATAGCCTTGCTTGAAGGCAATTCTTTTGTGTTCTTCTGTGGCCTCCAAATTAAAATTAGAGCCTTGCATTTTTTTATTAATTAATAAAAGTATTTTCATTTTATAAATAATTTTTCTCTGCAATTCATTTACTACTACTTACAACTTGTGCTTTGATTTTAGAATATTCCCTAGAGCTAAGTCTGTGCTACCCAATCTTTTCCAGCCTGGCCTTTGTTGCCTTTGATGTGTCCTGCAACCTATGAAAAGTTTAAAATATGTTAGATGACATAGATATAAAGATTAGTACTAATTAGTGCATTATTACATTAATGTACTAGTAGTTAATACTATTGCATACCTTCTCACATTTGCTGGTGTAATTTCTCTTTGACCATCCCCTTTCTCCTTTGTATCCAAAATGAACTCATTTCATTCCCTCACTATACTAAAGGGAGGATTCTCATATTTTGGGTTTAGGATGATACTCTTTCTATAGGAGTCCCTCACAACCTAGAGATGTTTGCAAGCTTTTTGTAACATTTTCTTATGATCAAAAATATTAATACCAAACTCATGCTCTAAATTTTTGATGAGCTAATCTTTTAATTTTTTATCTTGCAAGTTCCACCTTTTAAGAAAAAACACAAAATTGTTAGATATAGCTAGTAAAAGAAAAAATCCAAATGAAAGGAAAAATGTTGCACCAATTAATGATATGAAAAAAAAATAGTGGAATAAAATTATTTCACTTATGATGTTCCACCTTGTACATATGGTGGGCTCGAATGTTTGTAGTGTGAGGTCATAAAGCTTCTTATAAAATGTATCATTTCTTGCAAAAATAATCATGGGATAATCAATCCAAAGCTTCTTATGAATAGGTAAATGTATATTACAATATAAAAAATAATTATTTAAAGTACCTAGAATCTTAGGATATTTTAAAGGCATTGATTCATCATTGTCAATCAACAATGAAATTTGCCTAGTGCTCATGCTAGAAACACAAGTAGCTCAAGGAAATGATGGTGAACTGTCACCAATACATGCACTATGATCTGTATCTGGCATAGCAAACAGTGCATCTCCTACCACTAAAAAAATAATCCACTCTGTGATGCACCCAAGATAAAAGTAAAAATTATAACTAATAATTAACACAAAACCAAATATAGAAAAATAAGGATTGACTAGTTGGACATGCCCTTGTTGCCGACATTGTAGTTGGCAATCTCATATGGATGTTCGTCAACCTCCTAGGAGTCTCCTGCACTTGATGACCTGAACAATACATTGTTAGCAATGACATATGGAAATAATAAAAGTAAGAGTTAACTTAAGAAGTTTTTGAATGTTCGAAATAAAAAATTCCTTATACCTTGTCAACTAAAAGATTATTTTACCAGTGGTAGTCGTAGCTTTGCTAGTACTGGCCTCACCACTTTGTCCTTGACCAAGCTCTAGATCAATTGCCAAAAAATCTTGTAACAAGAACACATATTAAATATTTTACTTAACAACATAAAAGATTATAAAATATAAATCTTTATTGAACTTTTGTTAGAACTAAAGATTCTTTACTACTTACTTCATAACGATGAGCTTGCACTCTCAAATTAGATAGCCTCTTCATCATCTCCTTGAATGGAATATTTTCTTCATCAAAAATTCTCATTATTTCTAAATTAATTTTTAAATTTTTTTCCTTCAACATAATTGTTACATTAGGTGTTTCTACAACATCATCATTAGAAAGGGTACCTATTGGCTCTATACTTACTGCAAGTGCTTTTCCCTTATCTTGAACATCAAATTGTGAGAGGAATATCAGTAAAATTATCATAAAAACTCAAAAACCATAAATAAAATGACGTAGTAATATAACATTTTTCAACTATATAACTTGTATAATTGCAATAAGGTTTACCCTTTCTAAAGAATGGGTTTGAGTAGCATCCTCATGGCCTCTATCATGTGTGGGATCCATATCATCCTGTCACAAAGATTAAACATAAAAAATTCAGCTAACTACAAGCAATAGACAACAAAAAAAACTTATTAACAAAATGATATATAGTACTTACAACCCTCATGATAGTAACTTTATTTGTATATATATGATTTAAATGGTAATCTATTAGTAGTTCTTCCCTTGCACTTACTAATTTTATTGCACAAACAAAAACTTCATTCCCCTCATGCACCTCAAATATTCAATTGGGTTGCTTACTAGTTGAGGAAGATTGTGTACTATTTATAAAACCTACAATATTACCTATTGTTTTTGGTCTCCCATCAATGTACATATAAAATCTTTTACTTTGATTATTTTCTTTCCATTGTATATAATTTGCTAATAGTGCATACCTACACATACTTTTTTTAATATCAAACAATCTGCATCCAATCATTGTAATTGTAACATGGACTGACATACTTGAACAATTTAAAAACTTTGTTGTAACATACCTTTATCCCATCCATGGAAAACAAGCCCAAACCATGTAATCCAATTCTATATTAGATTAATGAGTTTATAGCAGAAATGGGTGAAAATTTTGACAAAGTCATGGATAACTATTTTGAAGACTTCAAGGAAATGATGAATAATAGGTTCAGAATTCCTCCTAAGCTTGTTGAGAATTATAAAGATGATATATGTTTCATGGTTGACTATGATAACGTGTACATATAGGCAGTCATACCCTAAGTGGCATGGGTAAAACCATTGCCTTATGAATCAAATATTGATGAAGCAAGAGACATCATTGAGGCACTGGTGAATGAACCAGCTATTCCTAACATCCCTGCCTTTGGAACTTATGATGAATCAAAGGCTAGAATTGAGCTTGAAATCAAGCTACCACAGGCCATAAGTAAAGGCAAGAGGAAGATGGCCAACTTGAAAACTGTAACCGGTCCTCTCATGCTAACAGAAGGACGAAGAAGATGATGAAGAAGGAGGAGAAGAAGAAAAAGAAGAATAAGAATCTAAAGAACCTCCAAAGAAGAAAGGTAAGGCAATCATTACCAAACCCAAGAAGAAGCCTACTGCAGTATTCACAAGAAGAACTAGAAAAGGCAAGCAGGAACCTATACTAGTCAAGCCTCCACCCACATTTGAGGAAAGGCTCAAACAATTCAAAGAAGGAGAAGGCATCACAAATTTCCATGCATTGAAATTTGAAACAAGAACAGATGCTAAGAAAATGTAGATTGAGGAACTGGTACTCTCCAAGATGGGTAAATGGAAATACTCCCCAGACTAGCTTGCCTCTCAAATCTTCAAAGAACTACTTGAGAAATTGCAGCCGAGATGAGAGTCAGCCACCCAAATAGTAAAAGACATCTATGAGCAATCTTTGAAGAATCTTAGACCAAGTCTCACTGGAGCAAAAATAAAGACTGCAATGAAAAACCATAAAGGTAAAATGATGATCAGATTTCACACCTATTTGATTTTAATCAAAGACATCGAGCATGTTGTAAATGATTCAACAAACATGTGGAAAAACATCTATCATTTGCATAAGCCCAGTGAAGACCCAATAGAAATCACGGATGATGATAGCAGTGACAGTGATGATATTAATGACACTCCATCCATCAAAGTCTCACTAGGAGAGTTGCATACATTAATGGAAGAAGACAAGGAGGAAGAAGGAATGGAGGAAGAAGCTGAAGAGGAAGATAAAGAGGAAGATGATCTAGTAAAAATTGTAGCAGCAATTATTGCATCCCTTCCTCACTCTCCACCAAAAACTATCACATCATCAAGGTTGGAGTCAGCTTCAGTAGGTTTGATAACATCTACATCAGATTTATCATCTACACATGCCACATCACAGCTCCAGGGATCATCAATGGAAGTGTCTACCACTTCATCTACCGAGTTGCAGCCCTCTTCTTCAACTATCGAGCCAGCCTCCTCAGCTCCATCATCATCAGTTGATATAATAGTAAGTTCTACAATTTTGTCAGTTCTAGCTTGTTTTACAATTTTGTCAGCATTATCTACATCTACTTCAAATCCAATTAGTTCAGATATTGCTATACCGAGTGTATCATCATTTTTGGAAAGTATTCCAATTTTTGATCTAGTAAATACTTCTATTGGCATTCAATCCTCAAGTCCTATCCCAGTTTCTACTACTAGTCCTTCCATCTCTACTATTGTGTCTATTCCTAAGATCAAACCAATCATCACAGAAGTCAAACAAAAGCATCCATTTAGACTTTTGATCACTGGAAAGGAAATTCCAGAAGATATTGACTTAGACACAGAGATAGTGATTCCAAAGATTGACTATGAAAATGCTACCATTGAAGAGATGAGGTTTGCAAGTCAACTAATAGAGATGAAAGCTACACAGAAGTAGTTAAGATTTGAAAGGGATAAGGAATACAAAATAATTGAGAACACCAAGAATATAATTATAGATGCTATAGGTGTTGAAGTAGATTCTACTCAACACATTTTGATTTAGTTAGAAGAGGCTGTAAATAAATTCAATGAGGACACCTCTGTTCAAGAAAAATTGATTGAAAAGGTTGAAAGGAAATTTGATAATAAGGTGCTTCAGCACATTGCTCAACACATTGCAATAAAACAGGTAGAATTGTCCACAATTTTGGCCAATCCTAAAAATTCCTTTAATGATGTAACTTCACTTTTTGCCAAACTTTGTGATCTTACCAAGTACACCAAGGAGATCAAAGAAAAATTGAATAAAATTGATGAGGATATGAAGGTCAATGCCCAAATGTTGCAACCTGACCCCAATTCAAGTTCATCCCATCATCTCAGAATTAGATTTTTGTCAGAAAAGCAGGCATAATTGTTGAGAGAGGAAGCAAGGATCAGGTCTACCTTGATTGACATTCAAAATATGATCCTTCCTATCATGGACACAATGCAAAAACACATTATCTAGTCCAAAGCATTGATCCATGACAACAATTTCTCAGTTGCTAATCATATGATTAAACTTTCAACTGAAGTTCAAATAGCACTCTCCACTTGCAAAATTTTGCAAGAAAATTGGGATAAGACTTTGGCTCTTATTCTCATGGTACATTCTAATTTTATCTCCCATTTTGGTGTCTTTGTGTAAATACATATTGTGTAATTTGGAATTATTCTCAAAAGGGGGAGATATATGTAAATAAGGAAGCCATGTGTAAAGATAGAGATATTTGTAAATACTCTGTGCATATTGTATGGGGGAGATATATGTAAATCAGTTTGTCAAATTTTGCACATAAGTGTTTTTGTCACTAATGCCAAAGGGGGAGATTGTTGAAATTATGATATATTTGTCATTAGTGAAAACACTTATTCAATTTTAAATGCTTATCTAGCTCATCACTTAGTCTACAATGTATGCCGAGCATTCAGTGGTCACCTTATAAGTTCAGCAAGTAAACAATTCTCACTGAGCATTTCAGAGGATATCGAGTGAATGAGAAGTTCAGCAATGTTTACTGAGTGAAAAAGGTAAATGAAGGACTCAGTGTTTATCGAGTGGAGAAGGTAAACGAAGGACTTAGTGTTTACTGAGTAAAGCAAGGTAAACAAAGAAGTTAGTTTCTACCAAGTGACACTATTTCTACCAAGTCACCAGTGGTTACTGAGTTCCAAGCAATGTTGTGTGGCTAGTATGAACTGAGCCTCTACTCCTACTGAGTGCATGATGATGCTGAGTAATGTAGTGGATGTCAAGTATTATAAGGTCACCGAGTCAGCTTGAGGAACCCAAGTTTTCTACTATTTGGCTGACTCAGTAATGTTTTGTTCACTTGTGTTTTGGCTGACCTTGCAATTGTAAATATTGGAATGGTATATATGTAATGTATGATATCATTTGCAGTATGGCATGTGTATGAAAATATAAAGAGAGTGATGTTCGCATGTAAAAAAAAGGTATTGCTATATTTTGAGAAAAGTGAAAGCAAATCAGCAGCAAAGTAAAAGGAATACAACAGGGTCAACATAGGATCATAAAAGTTATATCTATCACATCAGGTGATCAATGCGAAAAGGATCTTATCAGCAAATAGTTGTAAGCAGATCCATTGCTTCATCCTAATAGGTGAATTAGTTTATAAATCCTTTAACAAGGTAGAATTAACAGTCTTTTTGTAAATCTCCTAACAGAGTGCATACTTCACTGTATGTTTGTAAATCTTGTAACAAGGTGGATCTAGCAGTCCTACTTGCTCCTAACAGGGAAAATCACTAGAAGTGATCATTGTAAGCTTTAACAGGCCAACTTTATGCTGCAGTATGGAATTTTTGTGGGCAGCATCCCCACCCCAATTTTACTTTCTATTGGAAGGTTTTTGGGTAACCAAATCTCTGTGTACATGTGCAATGAATGTTTGATCTTTTATTTATGCAGTAGATTAGATGAATGAATGATGAATGGTTAAAATGCTAAATTATTCAAAAGTTTTATAAGTTACTAATTCACCCCTCCCCTCTCAGTAACCTATCTTATACTGAATATTTCCAATAGTTGTAATCATTAGAATTGAACATAATAAATATGTAATCATTACAATTGAAAGCAATAAATCATGTCAATCATTTCATTGATCATTTCAATTATGTCATTGATTATCTTCTTCTTCATCATCCTCATCATCATCATCATCATCATCATCATCATCATCATCATCATCATCATCATCATCATCATCATCATCGTTGTCGTCATCATCATCATCATCACCGTCATCATTGTCATCATCGCCATCATCATTGCCATCATCATCACCATCATCACCATCACCATCATCATCATCATCACCATCATCATCATCATCACTATCATCATTTTCACCATCATCTTGATCTTCATTATCTACTTCTTCATCATCTTCTTCCATAACATTATACTTTATTGGCCTTCCTCTTAGATCATGTCTAACGAAAAATGACCAACCCTATTTATGTGAAATCTCTGAGTAAAACACTTATTCACATTGTCTTGGAAGAACATAGGGCTCATCTCCAACTGGCTCAAATGACCTTGTATTAATCATTGTAAATCCATTATCATGCTGAATAACCATTCTATCTGGATCATTTTGATTTAGTTGTAACCTGTACCATTTGATGACAAATAGAACTACTTTGAAGGAGTTAAAGTTGCACTCAATTATATCATCCAAGATGCCATAGTATTGATTTTGAGATTGTTGAGAATGTATGTTATTTCTAGATGATATACTGGTGACCTCAAAAAATGTAGTTATCCTAGAATCACAAGTTTTCTTTGTGTCATCAAATTTTTTTATGCAAAATTTATGGCCATGATAGTACATAGCTTTGTGGTTCTTGACCTACAATTTCTAAAGTATGTGTAAATTATTTGTATCATGAGTTGATATGAAACATATGTTGAGTTATGATCATTAATAAATTTTTGCATACCTCTCCACCTCTTAAACCCTTTACTAGATCAACTACCATCAGCATAACATTGGAATCTCCATTATGATGAGCTTCTGTAACCAATGAAGCAACACCTTCCCATGTTAATGAGCAACCATTTTGTTGACATCGTTCAATCCATACCATCATCCAGTCAAGATTGTTCATATATACAAATGTATTGCATCCCACTCTCAACCACCTATATCAAAAAAATACACCAATTATAAATAACTTATATTGAAAATTTATAAGAATTAATTAACTACAAGAACATCTTAGATTTACCTCTCACTTTCTTCAATCTACCTTTTCCCATCAAGTACTCCCCTTTGAATTTGTTAATTGAGTTGGGATCCAAAATATGATCTACATGGATCTTTGTTGCAAACTTAGGAAGATATTCACTAATGTACACCATGGTTTTGTATACCATATATCCCTCCACCATAGAACCCTTAGGATGTACTCTCTATCAAACCAAGCCTTTCAAAAATTTAAAGTGCCTCTCAACCATCCACATTGACCTAGTTGGTACAAGTCCACACAATTCAATCTCCTTAGCTTGATGTATGAGGTAGTCTTCTTGTGCATTGAAAAAACTTGGAGGTAGATACTTTTGCATTTCACACATAAGAAGAGGAAGTTTTCTCTTCTAATATTTTATATCTTCTTTATTGATTTCTTTAGATGACAACCACCTCATGTATTTTCCAAGATCATATATAACCTATTTGACATTGTTGGGGAAGTGGTGTGGGAGAGATAGAGGTAGAACGTATTGCAATATTTGTAAAATGATCTTGTCAATATTTTATAAAAGAATGCAATTAAAACTACGTGCAGTATAAAAATATCTAGTGAATATAAAATAACATGAATTACCTTAATAAATGTATGCCAATCGTGTGTTTTCAACCCTAGCCCAAATTCACTTCTTTTTGATATGAAATTGTTTTTATTTTTAGCAAATCCTATGGGAAATCATATTTTTTTAATGACTTCTTTTATAGCATTGCTCTGCTGCTCTAGCAATAACCAACTAAGGGCACTTTTATCAATCTGGTCTCCTTTGTTATTTGATCGAATGCCATTTTTCATTGTCACACCATCCATCCAAGATTTTCTATGATTTCTCTATTACATTCTTTCCAATATGCATAGGATGAAACAAATGCACAACTGGGAGTTGCTCGTAGGATGGAAACTTAGTAAATTGCATAGGATAAATTTTTAGCCCTTTTTGAAGTTGGTCATTGATGCCTTGACGACCTTTACAAGCATCAATTACATCATCAGTAAACAAAACACAATATCAAAATATAAATTTGAAAGAAAAACCATAACATGGAATGACATTACCTCGATGATTTATTTTATTGAATGCCAACTTCCATAGGTGAGGTGTCATACTCTGTGGCTTTGACATAGTCTCTTCTTTCCCATTGAAAAGATGTTTTTTGGTAATTTGGTACTTATGATTTCTGTGCAAAAAGTGTTTATTCTCATTGAACACCTAATTTATTTAAAATTTTGAATGACAAGATTTCATCTTTGGACCACAAACTAGACATGCCAATTTTCCCTTTGTCTAAAGACCTACAAGATCGTCTGTAATTGGATTAAATGTGTTAACTTTGTGTTGTCACTATAACATACCAAAAAAGAGGTGTTAACAAGAGAACATACCAAAAAAATGTGTTATCCCAGGGGCATCATGTATTGTCCATACAAGCATCACACGAAATTGAAATTGTCTTTGTCCTATTGGTCTACAAATGTCATACATAGTAACCCCATTCCATAACACCATCAGCTCATCAATAAGGGGTTCAATATATACATTGATAACTTTAAATTGGTACTTACCTAGTTGAATGAACAAAAAAATTACATAATTATTATGACCATTTTGATGGATTAATACTAATAAATTAATTTAGATGACCATTAAATCAAAACATACCTGGAACAATTAGTGTCAACATTATGTGCTCTCTCTTTATGGACAACCAAGGAGGTATGTTATTGTTGATAACAAAAATAGGCCACACCAAGTAAGTAGATCTCATCTCTCCAGAAGGATTGACACTGTTTGTTGCCAATGAAAGCTTGAGATTATGAGGTTCTTCTTTAAAGTATGGCCATTTTCCCTCAAATTTCTTAAATGTTGAACCATCTGTAGGCATTCACATAATTTCATCTTGACTTCTATTGTGTGCATGGTAATCCATAAATTTTTCCAAGCTATTGCACCTAAATAATCGTTGTAGATGTGGACTAATGGGAATATGTTAAAGAACCTTGTGAGGCACCTTTTTTGTTAATCAATCTGATTGATATCTATTAATATGACAAATACGGCACTGTGTTGCAAATTCATGTTGTTTATGATATATAATATGATCATTTGGATATGCATGTATTGTTTAACACTCCATTCCAATATCTTTCATGATGGCAAATAATTCTCGGTATGAGTGAGGTAGAATGTTTGATAGTGGTAGCAAACACTCACCTCTCAACCTATGACCAAAAATATAATTTGTTAATTTAAAGAATATTAATTGCTACATGGACCCAATGTTAATTGTAAGGGAACTATGAGTAAAATAATGAAAGAAGATGACATGCCTTAACATATGTGTCATTGCTATGTTGGATAAACCATTCATAACCTTCAAGTTCACCAACAACAATACAATGGCAAGAAGAGTTATTTTGGAGCCTTCATATAGGGATGCATGTGCCTTCTCAAGTATAGATACATCAAGCTCTGTACCAACATCATCATCATCGTGATCTTTGTCATCATGGTCTTCTTCCATGGTATCATTACCTTCTACTTCAATATTCACTTCTCCATGTTCCCTCATTTGGAAATCTACATTCTCTAAATTGTCATGGTCCATAACATCAAATTCAGGGATGTTGACCTACATAAAAATGATGACCTTATATTAGCCATAACCATGATGTCATCATCAAATCATGTCTTATGTATTTTATAAATTGATAAAATACATACCAATGGATGATATTCATTTTCCCCTTCAATGTGACCATGTTGCCTACAATGTTCCTTAGTTGTTTTGGTTATATATCTTTGAGACTTTAAGCCCTTACAAATTTTGCAAGGACAATAACATTTTCCATCACCTTTTCTTTTTAAGTTAGACCACAATCTAGCAATTGTCTCACTAATTTTTTTGTGCATTGATATCATCAGACATGGTCTTTCTTGAATGGAATGACTCGTTGGTGGAAGAAGGATGATTTTTTTGCAACCTGCAGATGGAGTAGTAAGAGGAATACACATATAAAAATGAATACTAAAGCAAGATAAATAGAAAAAGGTATAGATAGAGAGAGATAGATTGATAAATAGATAAAGAAATATAAAAAATGAAAAGAAAAAAATACTTAGTTGACCTTCCATAACTCTACCTCTATATATTTCAATTGCTACATAGAAGCACTTCCTAAGAAAATGGGTAGTAGTAGCCAAGAATGGAATAGGAGAGTCCATTTGGCTCAAGAGGAGGATGCACAAAGTGACCAAGGTGGAAGAGGAAATGCTGATCTAGAGAGAGGAGAGTCTCTAATGTTCAATAGAACCCTATTGAGAACTATCATAGAGCAAGAACCTCCCCAAAGAAAGACATTATTCAAAAATCTTTGCAAGGTAAGAGCTAAGGTCTTGTAGATTCTGCTTCAACTAATAATATAGCCTCAATAGAAATGGTAGAGAATCTTGGATTGAAGAAGTTGCCTCATCCTAATTCCCTTATAAGGTTTCATGGCTAAATAAGGAGCAATAGGTCATAGTAAATGAACGAGTTCATGTTCAATTTTAAATAAGGGAGTACAAAGACAAGATTGTTTATGATGTTGTAGAAATGGATGATTGTCAACTATTATTAGGCAAACCCTAGCAATTTGATGACAATTCTATAAAAAAAATGCAATTGGTAGGCATCAGGAAAGATTCTATAACCTATACTGACATCCCCCTACCTGTACCAAAATGGGAGCTGTGGAGGTCACTGGGTTTCTACTTTTTCATTTCAAAAAAGGATGACATTTCCTAAGTAAGCAATGTGATAGTGCTACAAAAGTTGGATTTCACATTGCAAGATGTGGTGTTCTGTCACTGCAGTGAGTTTTTCTTGTAGCATCTTAAGTATGGAAAAGCCTATATAGTGTAGGAGACCTTAGCCAAGGATAAGATGATGCAGAGAGGCCTTGCAAACTTTGGATTGCAATGGTCTTGGAAGTTTTTGGCCTCCAAATTGATGAAGAGCATCTAAAAAAATTTCCAAATCGGCAAGAACCCAAAAATTAGATAATTCAAAATTCATTTTACTTTCATAAAATTGGTAGGAAGAGGAAAACAATAATATCCCCAAAGGTTATTTTCCTCATCCCTAGACCAACTGCAATCTTTAAATCAACAACAAAATCTACATGTGAATTGCTTCAAAGAAAAATATGACATATACTATCAAAACCAAATATTGCTTATTCCATAATCTATTCTCCTGAGATTTGTATCAAAGATAAAGAATTCTTATTATCTAGATTTGGAACTATCCAGTGACTATAGCTAATATTTGCAGTTCTTCATAGTGGCACTCAAGTCAATCAATGACAAAAATTATATTTAAGAAAAACCCACTAATCTTGAAAAACATTAACAAATTCTGACCACTCGACACCAATAATGAATCGATTAATCCCTTAAATATATTTCAATATTATTCACTATCCACCAATGATTACTTCCAATTTTTTGTAGGAGCATCTCTACTACATGAAGTTTGTAAGCTATTTTAAGATATTTGGAACCCAAAAGATTATCCAATATGTGATGAGATTTAAATGTAGATTGTTTAATTCCAAAGGCAAAGTTTGCAAAGGCCTTCAACTAAAATATATAAGGAACCAAACTTCTTGACAAGGTGAACCAATTAGTCCAAGTAGTTTAATTTGTAACTGCATTGTTTCAAGTTAAGGGAAGTCAAGAGGGAGGCTTAAATGTGAATTTATTTTGAGACCCTCTAGCTATTCACTTGCATGGTCAATCTGTTCATTTTTAAATAAAAGTTATAAGATTTCAATTTAGTTTCTAATTTTATCTTGTTTCAATATTCTTATTCTCTCAAGTTGTCAGGCACAAATTCTTTCTTTTTTCTTTTTTGGTTTTTTCTATCAGTTCTATGATTCATGATTTGGGGTACAAGTTATGATTTCTATTTGGAACATAAATTGACTCAAAGAATCAATCTTCACAATTTAGACGTTTGTGTTTTTGAATATGGACATCCCAACTCACAATAGTCTATTAACTTTGTGGCAGAGTGTAAATTATAGTTCATTGGTCAGTTCTTATTTCTTGGAAACTGTTCTTATATAACTATGAAAAAAAATTCTTGTTTGGGTTAATATTGTCTTTTTTTTTATATAATATGAATAGATATCAGATATATTTGTTTACTTTGAAGAATAATATCGGGTTTAAAATTTATGGTATGTGATTTTCAATTTATAATATCAACCTCATATTGTTTTGAAGCCTAATTCTAGATTTAGAAATAGATCTAGGGAGACTTGACTCATTGATTTTTATGATCTATTTTCCAAGAGGTTGGATTTGAGGAAATATGGTCTTCTACATATCAAATAAAGAAAGATGTGTGGAAGGATATGCCTAGAATATATGTAATGGTGCAGGAGCACGTATCCAATCACCTAAGTCCACCTTGGAACCAAATGCAGTTAGAGGATCAAAATCATCTTTGAATGTTAAGTGGGAAATATTGAAGCCACTAATAGCAATTTGTAATAATCAATTTGATTTAAAAGTTAAATGTCCTAGAAATCCTGGTAAGGACTTAGGACCAACATATTGTATGGGTGGTCAATAGTGCCAAATAGGGATCTAGATTGATTTTATGGGTCAATTACATCCTATGAACAAATTAGAATAAATATTGATAAGTTACAATGAGAAAAGAATAAATAAAACAATAGTTAGAAATTGAAAAACTTTGAATATTAATGGTTATATGCAAATTGGAGGTAAAATGAGTTTTAAGGCATAAAACAAATTGAAAACTCTTATAACCACTTGTGGTCAGTTATGGAAGTTGGGAACAATATTATAAACAACCTTTAATGCCTAGAAAATGGGGATGGTATGGACTGGTGAAGTATTTTGTATGGACTTTGAGGAAGAAAGCAATTTAAAAATAAAAAAGGTTCTCTTGCATTCTTGGTATCCATTTGATGTGTTGTTAATTTTGAATCATTTCTATGGCTCAAGAATATTGCATTTGATCATTTTGAATCACATTTATCTTCCTTATATCATTTTTTGGAAAATTATTATTGACTGGTCTATTACAAGTGTTGGGGTTTGCATTGATTCTGAAACATGAATTAAGGATTCATCCCTAAAATGTGATTGGGATGAATACATGACTCATATTATGATAAACTAACCTTATAAATGCAATAATGAAGGAAATATTGTAGGTTAACACCTTGAGAAGTTGATTTGTATGTTGAAGGACTGAATTTATGGAAGGATTCCTTAAGAAAATGCTTGGTTGGGAGCAACAACCATTAATCTACCTGAAAGAGATATAGTTT
The DNA here is from genome assembly GCA_028749045.1 of Cupressus sempervirens. Lineage (NCBI taxonomy): Eukaryota > Viridiplantae > Streptophyta > Pinopsida > Cupressales > Cupressaceae > Cupressus > Cupressus sempervirens. The sequence continues at coordinate 100,677,064 of CM053787.1, forward strand.
TAATGAATTTTATAGTCTTTTATTGTCCTATGTATGGTGAATCAATCATTGGTTAAGCCTACAAGTTCTTGGAGAGGGTACATTGAGGACGACCTAGCCTTAAGGGCTTATTGAAGACCAAATTGGGGCTTTGATAGTTACAGAGACCTTAGGGTAATTTTGAGTTGATTTTTATTTTTTTGGATTCATATTAGAAGACTACTAAAATTTTCATACTCAGGGGATAAATTTAAGTTATAGTTACTTTGTTAAATGACCATTTTTTTGAATTGTTGTCACCTATTCACCACCTTTGTTGTCCTGTCTGTCTCTACATCATGTAACTTCAGCAGGAGTTTATGGAATCACTCCTTCTATAGACAAATATGAGTTAGATACAAAAATAGTGTCTAGTTAGGAAATAAATTTGGGATTCTTGATATGAGATATGCCCTCTTAATGAATTTCTTAAATAACTATTGACATTGAGGGTATGATAGAATCAAGCTCATTTGTTTCCTCAACATGTCTACATGGAAGGGTTTCTAGTTGAGTATCTAGCAAGATACCTTTTAGTTTTTTTATCTTCTACTATATCTTATTCTTTTCCTTTTTAGAGCTCCTTTCTCTTTCATGCAAAACCAAGGATTTTTCTCTCCTTGTGCCAATTCTACCTCTTTTGATTCATTTGCACTCCTTAATATTTGACATTGATGGAGGATCCAAGAAACATGTTTTGATTGTTAAAAAATAGAGTTACTATTATTTCCTATTTATCCTTTGACACCACTTCTTGTTTCTTCTAAATTGTTGATGACTCTTGAACTCTTTTAGCTTTGAACTACTTTTGGAACTATCATTGTTCTCATGGAAAAGAGGTAGGCACAATTCTCGTGTAACTAAGGTGACAATTAGTATCAAATTTAATGGTTGAGTGGTAATAGAAGATATAAATTCAAGGATAGCTTCTATAGCCACTCCTATAGCACCATTTTCTTCACATATTCACATATCAAATATATATATACTACGCTCTTGTGTATTGGCAATGCATAAACACTTGAATGTGTCTCCTAGTTAGTTCAAATTTACTTTGCATTATTATCCATGACTTACTTTCTATTTTCATTTCTTAATCTGGTTATTTAGTTATGCCACAACCTATTTTGAGTTATGAAATATGCCCACACTGTTAGGTGCAAATGTTTTATTAAGAGTTCAAAACTTATAAGAATTGACATGCTCATTCAAAACCATGTAGCATATTCAACAATTTCCTATTGTAAAGAAAAAATGTATCAAGATTAACATCAAAACTAGAATATAAATTCATATCTTTTATGAATCTAACAAATATAATTCTCAGTATACCATTATCAAGCATAAGATCACCTTGAATAACATCATCTACTCGAAAATAGAGAAAAAACAAAAGGTAACCATAATATTTACTCGTAATTTGAAAAAGAAGATCACAAGTGCATATCTATCAATGAAACTCTCAAATAAGGTATAATTTGCTAAAAGCATAAAGTTAGCAAAAAAATTGAGATTTAAAATTTGCTAAGATATTTAATTTGTATAGTCAAATAGTTCAAGTAAAGTATATGTTGTAGTCTTCCATCAGTTAATAGTGCTATTATGGTCCATGACAAACTTATGAAGTCTAAACTGTCAACAGTGAAATACTTCATTAGGTAGCAGTATAGTTATGACAAATGCTACATTTATTTTAGTGCAAGAATTCCAAAATGATATTACTGAATATAAGATGCAATTAATGATATAGACAGTTCACTTGTAAGAGTACCCTATTCCTTTATAGTTACTTTCTTTTCTAATGTTTGATACGAATATTGCAAGATGTTTCAGGGCCAATGTTATTCCTATCAATTGACACAACTTTTTCAAGTTCATTTGAGGAGTTGGAGTGCTCTACAAAAACACAAGCTGATAATTTGATAGCTTTAGATTTAGTTAATACAGAGAAAATAGACTTTGGTGAAAGGATGGATGTTACTCTCAATCTAAAGTACATGATAATTTTTTTTCAAATGAGTTCATTGATTGAGTTTGGATGTGTTGGGAATATGGCAAGAAAGAATAGCATTCCAATTATAGATTTTGACCTATAGAAGATAGACAATCTGCTACACAAAATTCAAAGTAGTTGTACAACCCATTTTACATATTACACTATTAGTATGGTACCTCACCTTTAGAGCTATGATTTTTGCCCCCTATTTTACATATCACACTATTAGTATGGTACCTCAACTTACAAACCCTCCTATTTAGGTCCTCATAACTAGGGCTTCCTCAAACTACGCCTTCCCCCAATCAATGATTGTTTAAACCAGAAGGTATCATCAAAGAAGTCTTCCCCCAATCAAAGATGAAAAGAACAATGTAAATAGTCAAATTAGTTTTCAAATTTCATTTCTTAGGAAAATACCCATTCCTATCCTTGCAAAATAGAAATTTTTTTGCTATTTTTCAACTCACCTATTCACCTATTTTTCAAATCTTTATCAAATCTTCAAACGAGGGTTTAAATTTTGCTTAGAAAAAAGTAATTTTGTTTTGTTCATGTCCAAATTTTGTTTATACATTAGCAAGTATCAAATTAAGGCTTCCCCAATGATTGAATACCTTTAATAGTGGGAGTGCTGCAATGTAGGCTCAAAATACTACAATGTATGCTCAAAATGCTGCAATGTATGCTTGAAATACCCTCGATAGTTCGAGTTTAGTGCTGCACTAGAAATCTCAAATGCTCCAAAATGCTGCACTAGAAAATCCTTAGAGAGAGAGAGAGAGAGAGAGAGAGAGAGAGAGAGAGAGAGAGAGAGAGAGAGAGAGAGAGAGAGAGAGAGAGAGAGAGAGAGAGAAATCCTCAAGTGAAATGCTCAACTAATCATGTTTGCCAAAATACTCGAAAGTGAAATGTAGCTCAACTGATGTTTGGCACTTTTTTTAAATCTTTATGTTGTCGTCTTGGTCACAATTGAGACCAGCACAAAATAGAAAGCATTGGTCACAATTTGACCAATACAGGCATGTATTAAAAAAAAAAAAGTTTCCTTTATAATGACGAGCAACCAAGCAATTTATATTTGTGGTCAAAATTTAAGGTTGAAATTTAGGGTTAAATGTACTAGTGCCACCATAAAACATATATCATTCTTAAATCTTTCAACAATTACAGGGGCAATTTTGAAGCTCTATTTCATCTCATTCTGAAATGTCCTCATAATCATTTTTTTTCTGTCCAAGATTTTCTCTATAGGATGCCTTCTACAACATCTATTATCTTGTCCATAGTGCATCTTTCACTACTCATAATATCAACAACTAATAGAAACGGAAATCTCTTAAGTACATGAAAGAAACTGTGATTGATCAGAGACTAAAATCTAAATGCACCATTCTTAATCATCTTAATCCTTTCCAAATTCTCAAGGAGTTGCACTCTCAGAATCTCACTCAAATTCACATGTTCTTTCTCAACACAAATCTTATAAGTTGCATAAATAAAACCTACTAACAACTCATCACTTTTGGAACTTGCACAAATAGAGTGTGCAATGATTCTTCTCAAGAATCTCACATCATGTTATATGATGGTCGTGATCAGCATTGCCTTACCATTACAAACTTCTTTGGTGTTAAGTTCCACCTTCTTCTTGACTAGTTTCTCTCCAATGGGTACATTACCTTTCTTACTAAGACCATTAACCTCATGTGTAAGGTTGACAGAAATATCAACTACATATTCTCCCAACCAAATCTTTTCATTATGAATTCTACTCAATATAATCTAAGTCTACTCTTTAGTATCAAGTTCATGGTAAAAGTAATATCTAATTAAGTCTAAATCCTTTAGATGCTCATATCTAGACTTTATAGTCATATCATGATTGATTTTATTTTTCATAAGTAACTTCTTATATCTTCCAAGTAGATTTTTTCTGAAGTAGGTTTTTTCTTGAAATCACCTTTACAAATCACTTCTATATTCTCTAATCTTCTAAAATGATTCACAATGTGGAAATAATTATGATTTGTACTCCTTTTATCTAACTTGAACTTGCATTAATTATGTACTTTGCTAACTTGAAAAAGTTGTTAATTACATTATGAAATTAACTATCTACTCAAGATCATCTATATGATCTTCAAAAGCTACCTAAGGATAACTATAGCTTCCATCCATCATAAAAATGCATCACAAAACTTCACTTCATGAAACTTGTCATAAAAACGTAGATTTTTATGTATTGTTGTAGAATTAACTTTCTCTATTTACAACATTAACTCTTATTTCCTTCGTAACTTGTTACTAAAAGCTCCAACTTCCAAGTGATCTTAGACATAGTCCAAACTCATCTAGATACACCTTTCCCAAACCTCACTACTCATAGTTCTATCTCTACCTAGAGTTCCAAGTTTTGGTGCAAGCTTAATTCAACTTAGTCGAATCAAAGTCAATTCCTAACTTCAATATCTCTACATCATCTAACTTTTCCTCAAAAATATTTAATCCTTTTATAAATATCTCATCAAGTTCTTCTTGAATTTCACTAACTACATTTGTTCAATCTTCATTATCTTTCTTAGTTCTGAAGTTTCTTTCATGATTCCTTATCTCATTTTTGAAGTTTCTTTCATTTTTTCTTCTATTCCTAAAGTTTCTTTCATGACTCCTATCATTTCTAAAGTTTCTTCCATTGTTACTTGTATCCATTCTATAGTACATTGTTGTATGTCTGAAGTTGTTGCATAACTGACATACTAGGGTTCTTCTTCTAGGATTTGTTGATCAATAGGTGCTTGACAATTCAGGGCTATGTGTCCAAGGGTGTTACACTTAAAACATACGATCTACTTTTTTTCATCAAAAGGTCTTCTTTCTCTTGATGTCCTCTCATTAGATCTTCTTCTATCTATAGGGTTAGTATTTCTAAATATTATGTTATTCATTTTATAATTATCATATTTAGGCTTCTTACAATCAATTGCTTTATGACCCATACCAAGACAATTATGACAATAAAAATTCATAACATGACTAAATGACTTATTTGTATAATCTGTTTTCATATGACCTATTTCATTACATGAGAAACACTTACCTCTAAATTCATACCTAGTTTTCTTAGAAGATTCCACTTACTTAGGTTCATCCAATTTCATAGTTTCCTTTTGTAGTCCAACTTCTTTAGTTTTATCAGAAGATGGTTGAATTTAATCTAATTATCAGATTATCTTTTTCTTTTAGATCTAATCCACTTTTAGGTTTCTTTGTGGATATATTAAATAGGTAACCAGGACCAGTCTTATCATAGGTAGGTATTTGTATTGACATAGATTCATCAAGCTTTTCTTTGCTAGAATAAAGTCTTTCAAGTTGTACCTTACTTTGAGTTAGTTCACCTTTCACAATAGTATTGTACTTTTGAACTTCTTCATGATCTTTTCTTAATACTTCAAGCTTAGATGCCAACTTTGCTAGTGTTAGAGTAAATAATTAATTTACTAATTATTTATTCTATTTACTTAAGCTTACTTAGGTAAATGCATTTTATTTATTAGTTGTAGTATAGGAGTTAGTTATAAGTTGATGACAATATGGGAGTTTGTTCTCTCCTGAGTCATACTTATCCTCTCACATTGTACAAGGACTTTCCACCTAATGTGGATGTATGCTTAGTTGTCACACTTATCTCCTAGCATCCTGGAGCTCTTTATATTCGGGCTCCTTCATTGTATTTTTATCGTCAAGGCATATTGTAAATACATATTCTTCTTGTGTCTGCATATTATCTCTCATGTCCATTTAGGGTTTTTCCCTTGCTCCACGCTCTTCCTTCCTTGGCTTCTCTTTGACAGATTTGCATGCAGGTGATCTTGGGCATCTTCGAAGTTGGATTTCATCAACTCCAACATGGTATCAGAGCCTCCTTGTTGCTACTTTGTTGATGGATTCTGAAGCTGTGATTTGGAGTCACAAACCCTAGTTTGTTTGTGCATTTTTTTTTCAAATCAGGGGAACAACAAATTTTTGGAGCACTTTCTGGCCAAACGGACACTGCCATTGGATCCAAAAGGCTATTTGTAGTCAAGATTCATATAAGACTTGTCATTTTTCGAAACAGAGCTCTGGGAGGCAAATTTTTTTTTGCTTGCAGAGCTGTATGGACCCCTACGGATGATTTTTGGTAATTTTTTTTAAAAAAATAATATTTTGGGTTTTCTGCCCAATGGCCACTACCGCGCCACCACAGGGCTGCCATCATGCATCCCAGGCATAGCTTGTAGTGGCCATTGTAGGCAGCGTTGCCCCGGGCACCACCTCTACTGCGACGCTTCTCTCTGCATTGCCTCCACTCTTGTCCACCGTCGATGTTCGCTGCTCAGCCAATGCAACTTCCCTTCTACTCCGCTCTGCCGATGCCAGTGCCACTCTTCTCTGCTCAACAAATGTCCCTCTTTTATTCACCAACTTAGGTCTATGCTAGCACCTGCATGGCTCTGTTAGCACAACACTCAGCCAGTCTATGATAGACATGTGGCAGTCTGCCATGTGGCTCTTTGCCATGTGGCGCCTACCACATTAGCCATACCTCACGTCGCCTCTTTTTTTGTGGTGATGGCTATGTGGCCATCAATTTTTTTACCATGAAATGCTGACATTAGCATGATGTCAACATTGCATCAGCATACCTTGCCTACCTCTCCTTCGAGGTCCTTTTTGACCTACTGTTGGTTTTTTGGTAATAACTTTTGCATACGAATGTATTTTTCCAATATGAAAGAAGCACCAAAAAGCTTGTTCCAAGATGGAGACATTGTTGTAGGTATTTTTAGGTTATGATGCATTTTTTATTACCTTTTTTTATCAAAGTCTAAAGTTTTGTTTTTGACTCTAACAAGCATATCTTTTGTGTCCCATGTTAGTTTTTTGAAAACTTTATATTTTTGGAAAGCTGGTTTTGTCACCTTTTCAAAAATGTTGTCCTTTTCCTTATTTTTTGGTCCATGCTCTTTCTATCATAGTTTTGGTAATTTTTCTCTATGGTGAATATCTTGAGTGCTTTAGGCTTGAGGATCATTTTCCTGGCATGGTTTCCTTTGTTTTGAGTTGTACTTTCTTTTGCATCAGCTTGTTTTTATTTTTGATCAATGTAGCTATCATTTTGAAGCAATTTTATGTATTACACTGAAATAAAGTGCCACTCTTGCATTCCGAGGATCATGAACATTGTTTTGAGTCAGTTGTACATGCACTATTTTCATAAAGCACCATGGGGGGGATAGTTGTCTGCTATTTTAGGCCTTCTCCCTTTATCAAGTGATTGTCCTTTCCACAACATTAGACCCATGTCGCATTAGTTTGATCGTGTCTTTATAGGTGTTTGTACCTCTTCCTCTCTCATCGTTCTTGGTTCGTTTGCAAAAGATTTTGGCCCACCTTCTCAGTTGCTTATCATCACACCCCATCTGCATTAAGGGGGGGTTATGTTGTTGTTCTAATGCATCCTTTGTTTGATGGTTTGATAGTGTGAACTATGTATTCAATGGTTGATCCTATGTACAAGGAAATTGTAGTGGTTGGCTACCTATGCATTTCAGTGAGATGGATCATCTATTATATAGGCACGCTTAGTTTGTGCCTTCTTCCTCCATTGACATTCTTCAAATCAGCAATTTTTCTTTTTGATGGTAGTGTTTTTGTGGCTTCTTCATGCTTCAGTGATGCTCTTAATGATCACTCCTTGTTTCTATTTTAGGGGACACTTCCCTAGTTGGAGGCTTCTTCAATTCTTCACTAGGTTACCTCTTTTTGGGGGAGGGTTTTTCCCACGTGCTTTTCTCTCTTTTCCCATTTTTAGAGGTTGCATTTTTTTGCATTGTACTTGGGTACCTAAAATGGCCTTGTTGTCGGGACCCATTTTGCATTTATCTTAGTTTTGTGAGCTTAAGGCATTTCCCTAAGTTGCACTTAAGGGGGGGTGTTAGAGTAAATAATTAATTTACTAATTATTTATTCTATTTACTTAAGCTTACTTAGGTAAATGCATTTTGTTTATTAGTTTTAGTCTAGGAGTTAGTGATAAGTTGTTGACAATACGGGAGTTTGTTCTCTCCTAAGTCATACTTATCCTCTCACATTGTTCGAGGACTTTCCACCTAATGTGAATGTATGCTTAGTTTTCACACTTATCTCCTAGCATCTTCTAGCTTTTTATGGAAGATTCCTAGAGCTCTTTATATTCAGGGTCCCTCATTGTATTTCTATCATCAAGGCATATTGTAAATACATATCCTTCTTGTGTTTGCATATTGTCTCTCATGTCTGTTTAGGGTTTTTCCCTTGCTCCACACTCTTCCTTTCTTGGCTTCTCTTTGACAAGTTTTCTCATGCAGGTGATCTTGGGTGTCTTCGGAGTTGGATTTCATCAACTTCAATAGCTAGATTGGCTCTAAGATCTGAATTTTTAGTCTATAATTTATATTTAACTTTTTTAGGATCACTCTTCAAACTTAACTTCAAATTAGTAATCTTCAACTCATGCTTGAAGATCTTGTACTCTATTTTCAGCTTTGAATATTCATCATCACTATTTTTAGATCCAATAGATTCATGCTTGGATTTGAGATTTTCAATCTTGTCCTTCAATTTTCCAATGTATACTTTGGAGTCTTCATATCTATCCTTCATCTTATCTCTTGCTTCAGTAAGGAGATCAATTTGTTCAAGTGCCTCTTCAAGGTTCTTAATCAACTGTTCCATATCCATAGGGATCTTACTCAAGATATTAAGCCTCTTATGAGTAACTATGCTTTGATACCAATTGTTAGAAATAGGGAATACTGAGAGGGGGGGTGGTGAATCATTAGTATTCTACAAAAAAATTTTGCCAACTGGATATTATTAGTTAGTTTGAACCATGCATAAGAAAGTAAACAAACAATGTTGAATAGTAAGGGTAACCATGCACAAGGATAACTCATAACACCATATTTTGTTAACTAGGGAAACCCTGACCAAGGGAAAACCCCAGTGGGAATGATGCCCACAGAGCTATATTGATATATATGTACATTGTTAGAGGATGGACCCTATTAGGAGTCAATAAGAAAATTTAGTATATAGAGTCACTATTAGGAGACTTTGAATCCCTGTTAGGAGTTGTGGTATGATATATGCAAGAAGATTTCACTTCCCAAACAAGTAATTAAACTTTAAGTTCCTTAAATATAGAAGTATAGATGTTGTAACTTCTTCTCAACTAATCTATGACCTCAACTTGATCTTGCATCACAAAATTAGGTTCTCAAAAACTTTGCATATATCACTTCACAAAAATTTTGTATCACTTTCACATCAAAAATGCACACTTAACCTTGCAAGATATCATTTTGATAAATACCATGCCTTTTCACAAATTGTTGCTAGGTTGGCTAAGACCACAATGTACTTTTCCAACTTAGAGTAAATATCTAGGATGTTAGCCCTAATTGGTGAAGTAATTATTTTTTAAACAAAATAATTCCTTTACCTTTTATTTCAATGTCTTGTACATCTTAATTATCATTCTTCCATACTACATGTACTAATGTCCGAGGTTATACACATTATCACCAACGTGTATACTATCTCCATCTAACCTCACTAGTCATAATATGACTTTAGAAACATTTTACATATAAAATAATGCACTATTGTAAACCATTTTCACACTTAGACAATTTTCTGAGTACCAAAATAGCTAAGTACCCTTATTTCTAAGGTTTACTACAAGTATGTACATCATGTGTTCCCATTAATGACAATATTTACATATCTGTATATAGCCAATTGTCAACAGGGTTATGCTCAAGAGGAAGGTATGGACTATGGAGAAATTTTTTCTCCTATTGCTAGACTTGAATGTATTAGAACACTCCTTGCATATGCAACACACAAAGGATTCAAAGTATATTAAATGGATGTGAAATCAACATTCTTGAATATGTTAGAAGAGGAAGTCTACATAGAGCAACCAAAACGTTTCATTGATCCTAGCAAAAGGGACATGGTTTGCAAACTACACAAAGCTTTGTATGGTCTAAAACATGCCTTTGGAGCTTGGTATGAAAGGTTACATAATTATCTCATAAAGATTGGGTTTCAAAGAACTAATGATAACAATAGCCTATACATTAAAGAAGTACCAAATAAGAAGATTTTATTGGCATAAATCTTTGTGGATGATACATTATTTACTAGAAATGATGATTTATGTGAATTTTTTCTATGGAAATGAGTAAGGAATTTGAAATGTCAATGTTTGGAGAGATCAAATTGCTTTTTGGCTTACAAATTCAACAAATGAAGGATGGTATCTATATTACTCAATCAAAAAACATCAAGGAGATACTAAAGAAATTTGGAATGGAGGATTCTAGAATAGTTGGAACATCTATGTCTACTAGACATAAGCTTTCCAAAGATGATGACTCCAAGGAGGTAGATTAGACTACATATAGATCAATGATTGGAAAACTTCAATATGTGGTACACACAAGACTAGGTATAACATTAGCATTTGATATGGTGGCTAGATTCTATGCTAATCCTAAAGAAAAACATATGATGGAAATCAAAAGAATCATGAGATACCTAAAAGGTACTAAAGAGTATGGGTTGTGGTATAAGAAAGGAGGAAACTTTTATTTGAAGGCATTCACTGATGCAAATTGTGCAAGAAGCATTGAAAATAGCAAGAGCACTAGTGGAGGAGCAATTTTACTTGGAAAAAGGATAATAGCTTGGACAAGCAAGAAGTAGAATTGTATCTCTTAGTCTATAAGAGAAGAAAAATATGCTTCTACAACAGTCAATTCTTCCAACATTGTATGGTTCAAGCAACTATTGTTAGGTATGAAGGAGGAGATCAAGGACCCAGTTGTTATCTTTTATGATAACATCAATGCAATTAATATATCCAAGAATCTAATGATGCACACCAAGACAAAGAAAATTGTAGTAAAATTATTTATTGAGAGAATTGGTATAAGATAAAGAGGTGAGGTTTGAATATGTGAACACAAAAGAACAACTTGCAGACATATTCACCAAGCCATTTCCTAAGGATACATTTTGGTATCTAAGAGGTATGCTAGGGGTGATTCCCTATCTAAAGCTCACTAATCTCATTTTAGTGATGCATCAACCAAGCATGTTGAAGATTAGACAAGCTGATGCAGTATTGTCAGAGAAGATTGCATATGAATCTGTACATCAAGGTATATGCAAATTGCATTAATTTTTTTCTTGTGCATAAGATGTCAAAGAGGGAGAGTTTTCTATAATACATTAGAGAAATATTATTTAGAGAAACTTATGCCTAATATGGAGAGTTTTATGTTATATATCAAAGATGTCAAAGAGGGAGAATGAATTCGGTTGATATCAAAGAGGAAGAATTTGATATTATAGTCATTACAATTAGAGATTGATGACAAAGGGAGTTCACATTGATAGAGGGAGTTCTCATGGATGAGAATTAGAATAAAACTAAGGATATTATCCTTCTATTTTTCTTTGAAATTTCTATGTATCATGACATGTTTTGTTGCCATAAATGCTAAAGAGGGAGATTTTTGGATATAATCATTTAATTATATATTGTCTTTGATGTTACACAAATTTCAAGTATATAGGGAGAAATCACTATATTCCAAGATCACTCGAGATTTAAAGGATGTTGCAGTATATGACGAGTGTCTCAATGTTAACCAAATTGAGAGTGAGTGTTAACCAAGCTCACTCAACTACCAAAGAGAGTTTGTAGGAAGACAACATCTACCAAGTTCACTTGACAAAAAAAGAAACATTGGAATGGAACCAATGTTAATTGAGCTCACTTGGTTACCAAGGGAAGTTTGAAGGAAAACTATTTCTGGGTTATTGTTAACCAAGTTGTGTTGGCTAACAAAGGATTTTCTAATATCAATTTTGTTGGTTAGTTCTACTTGACTCATGGAATTAATTTCCTTTACTTGAAATTGTATCCAATCTAACTTCACAAGTTAAAACATATAAGTATAAATTCAAGTTGACGATTGAATTGTGGAAGAGAGGAAGTAGCATGGGATTGAAAAGATAAATCAAGGAAGTGAATTTGGAGTTGACTGGGCTGCAAAGAACATTCTAATCAAGGAGGGTCAAGTATTCAATCTAGTCTAAAGATTTGAAATTAGGAAATTTAGTGTCCATCAGCAATTAGGTCATATCAATGTTACTCTCTAATAATTGTAGCAATGAATCAAATCTCTTAATAGAGTTAGCTTAACAACTATTTGCCAAATCCTCTAACAAGGTGGCATTTCTAGATTGAAGTGTCTAAAGACCTTTAACAAGGCCACTCCTAATAGGGTGAACTAAAAAATTTAATAGGGTCACACGTAATTGTGTATTTTGTAACCTTTTAAAGGGTTGGCTCCTAATAGGGCTCGCTATAGAAGAGTGAAAAATAGTAACTAGTTGCAATTGGTGTTTTTTCCAAATTGGGTCTCCATGTTAAATCCCAGTGTCTCTTATGTTAATGTTATTTTTCTTTATGATTCTACAACTAAATTAATTAAGTTTAATCACACTTAATATCATAAGATCTACACATTGAGTGTTAATAAAGAAACAATGCATATATTCAGTATTAACTGAGTGTTTACTGAGTGGCTGTGTTAATTGAGTGTTGCAGTGCTAACTGAGTTACAACAGTATATTTAGGAGAGTTTGATTTATTTTTTATATTAACATCTCAAGGGATCTAGGATTTTTTTTTGTGGTAACTGATTCACCCCTCCCCTCTTAGTTACTCTTACATTTCCAACACATATATATGTTTATGTTCATGATAGATAGAGTTTTTGTACATTATAGAGGTTGGATTGATCAACAATTTTGGGATATGAAATATTAAGTTAATAAATATTAAATTCATGTTCAAAAATTTATTCTTATTCTACATATGTATATTCATATATTTTGGATAAGTTTTGTGTAAGTTACAAATTATTTTGTGAAGATTATTAGTAGACTAGTGTACAGTAAAATAGGTTGTAGATAATTGGTTATACCTTATGAGAAAAATGAAATTAAGATGAGAAATATTAGATCATCAATGAAGACATTTTTTTGATTATTTTTTCATGTTAGTACATCTTGAAGATCAATGTGGGAAGGTCGTTAAAGTCTAACATGTGATATGTTCACTAGCAACTGATTCATATGTTAGAAATTATTTTAGAAGTCATGAATTGTATTGTAGAACATGAAACCTTAATGTAATATCTTAATTAGGTAATATGTAATTAATTTTACAATGGGGAAGTTAAAAGGTTGACCTAATTAGTTTTTAGGACAAAGTATAAAGGAAATATGGTTTTCTTGGGTAATCATGTGGTAATGTATCATGTATGTAATGTTTGTGGTTAGAGGATGCAAATTTGATCAAAGAAGAGAAGAGGATTGAGTTGATGATGGTTTGGGAGGTTCAAAGGAACAATATTGGCAATTGAATTTCAATCTTGGTAATTTTACTACTTGGATTTGTTATGCTAAAGATTTTTTTGTATAACAATGGCTAAACAAATTTGGACAGTGTGTTTAGTTGTCTTCTTTTATGCTCCTAATAGGGATAGAATCTTCTAAAAAGGGTTCAAATTCTCCTAATAGGGACTAATGTATTAATTTTTTGCAATTTACTCCTAATATGCTCACATCCTTTCATAAGAAACTCTTATAATAATACCTCATTTTGTGGGTACAATTTCTACTAGGGTTTTCCCTTTGATCAATGATTTCTCTAGTTACCAAATTATTGTGTTATTGTGTATGTTTTATCTCTGGCAATTGCTCACTATTTTGGTTATTGAAGTTGGATTTAATTTTTAATTGGGACAAAACTAATTCACCCCTGTCCCCAATTTTATTGCTGGATTTCAGTTTCTAAAAATTATTTAAGATTGAATATTATTTTCTTGAAGAATGTGAAGGCAACTCTATAATGTAGAGTATTGGATAAGAGACAAAGATTGGACATCTAGTTTGATGAATTGAATTTCCTTGTCAATTCAATTACTTGTAAATGTAAGTGTGACATCCTATATGTTACTATTAAGTTAGAAAGTCTTGATAATTATTTTTGGACAAGTGTTACATAGTTTCATCATCTAGGATGATTGCAAAATATAATTGGATGATTATATAAAGAGGATAATTTAGTCATGCAAAGTATGTTATTATGATGCACATATTATGTAATATTTATTGATGATGCTATAAATTTATTTTTATAGTTAGACGTAAAATGTCATTGCAAGGGAAAAATTAGATGCAAGATATGTACATGACTAATTAGATATTGTAGATATTAGTATAATCATTTTGGTACTTCATATATAACATGTTCTATAAATTATATATCATTGCAGAGTAGTGAGCTCCTATTGTACTACAACTCCTAACAAGGTTTAGAACTCTAACAAGGTCTAGTCCTCTCATAAGGCATAATGTACTAAATGTACTTAAAGACTCCTAAAAGGGTTTAATTTTCTAATAGAGAACTTTTATATTAGTGCATTGTTGTAGGTACTATCCCCACTAGAGTTTTCCCTTGGCCAAGGTTTCCTTTAAGAAAATCATGGTGTTATGAGTTTCTTATTTTTGTATACTTTAATTTTTAGTTTACTTATTTGTGGATGCATATGGTTAAGTTTTCAAATATTTACTTTTTATAAAAGTATTGCAATATTAATTCACCCCACCTCTTAGTATTTTTCATTTCTAAAAAATGTAGAGGAAGATGATGGAAGAGTGGATTGATTTAAGATCTCATTTGTTACATTCAAAACTACTAGACACCTCATGAGGCTCACTAAAAAATACATTATCAAAGTGCTCATAAAATAAATCATACATCTTGAACTTAAAGAAGACTAATCACAATGAAATAAAATACAAATATTCTTTTATTTTTCTTTAAATAAATGAAATAAAAATCTAAAACAGTAAGATTTTTATGTTTATGAAATCTTCCTACACAAACATAATTCAATTCATGAAAGACAATAACTAACTAGCAAGACAAAAAAATTTAAGGTTCACATTGGGTTTGTCAAAATGTTTAAGTAGGAAAATGACATCAATGAGTCTAACAATGCAAATTAGATAAGGCATTTTTAACACTTTCTCCCTAATTCATTCAATACAAGAGACAATGGGGTTTCCAAACATAACTCTCAATATGACCTAAGTTAAATTAGAAAAACCCAAGGAAGATAAAGGTACACCAATACTAAATCCATATCAGGTAGTATACAAGAAAGCTTCATACAATGTAAATTTATTAAAGATATGTAGTATAAGTGTGAAATTTAAGTTGATGTAATAAGAAGTGTAAGATAGATATAGGTGCTAAATATATATTTCCATCAACCCAATTAAGATATGAAAATAGGTATATAATAAAAGATGAAATAAATGATAAACTAATTATCTCAAAATATGAAAGGGAATGTGCCTTTTTTCTTTTGAAAATCATGGATATGAATTGTTGGTGTTTGAAAATGTTACCCATTTCCAATTATCCCCATGAGAATATGACACATCTAGGGGCAGCTAACTCCCATTATCAACATATCATTTTAGACATAGGGCCAACTATAAGGCATGACCCTTCTTGTACTTCAGGCTCTGCAAAACCTAGGTGAGTAGACCTATAGATTCTTTATATGGTACAAGTTGTCAAAGCATACACTGAATCTATTAAGAAGTAGATAAAACCCTTACTTCTCCTGATAACTCATGAAATAACATCAATCTATAATAGTTAAATGAAGATCTAGGAACCTCATAAGCTAAGTGAGGGCATTCTATTATAGCTCTTCAACATAAAAAGTAAAGATTGTTTGATTAATGATGTTGATTCAACAAAACCCCTAAAATGTAGCAACATGAACAAGTGATCTTGTAAATGACCAGTGTCTTAACTATTGGGAAAATCCATGAATGAAATGCATACATATGAATATCTAAGACATATGTGTATCTTCAGATATCCGATCTATCCATCTAACTTGTAAATGGACATCTATGCTCAATCTGAACCTCATTCTTGCATGATATCCCCATCAGAAAACCTGCAATCCTGTTGATTCTCTAAGGCATTTACATAACCTCTTGGGTTATAAGGAACAATGAACTAACATGCAGCCTTAAGGAGTTGCAATTACAACCTAAACTCTTTGTTCAGAGATTGTAAAACATTGAAGATCACTAATAAGGGAGACAAGAATCAAAAAGAAACTAATGAAATTCTTGTTTCTCTGTATTAATTTCCTTGAAACAATACATTTAAAAGCATTCAATCAAAACATGAAAAAACCTAACATGTCTGAACCATCTATATTATCTTTACACTTGCTGCTCACATGAGAGAAATATGTTGAAGAAATGGAGGTGGAATCACAGTTTTGGATCCAAAGAAGTGGTCTCACAGAATGACTGTAAATTTCCTACCAACAATGGTTTCACAGTAACAAAAAAATGGAACCCAAAAACTGGAACCTCTACAATAGAGAAAGAAAATAAAGATATAGGAGAAGTTAATTCCTAGATCTGAATCTGTAACTGACATCTGCCAACCTAGAAAAACCTTCTCAACAAGTTCAAAACAACTTTCAAATCTTTTCCCTCAAACTGAAAATCAAATCTTCATCATTATGGCTCCACAAAGCATATATATCTGAGATATTTTATTCACCCTTGTAACTAATTTTTTATTCTAAAGTGCATTCATGGTAAAAATGAAAAACTAGTTACAAAGTGACCTCAAGAAGCCAATATAACCTTTCTTGTTTATTTTCTCCACATCCAGGCTTTAAAAAGTATTCAAATCTACCCTGTAACCAACCTTGATGCTCTGTGATGACTTCTGCCCATTGCACTGAGAATGCCTCTGAAAAATGAAAATCTGCTTATAGCCTAAACTGGTGAAGACTTGTGCAAAATTTGACACCAAATTCAGAAAATTCATCTTCCCCAGGTTCCAACGGTATACTACATTGCCTATTTTGGATAAAAATTGTCCCTTTGGTAGCAATTTGAAAAACAGGGTCCTGAGTCATGAACAGGCATTAAAATGAAAAATTTAAAACATTATATAGTTAAAACTATATAAAAATTTTAAATTTATTTGAATTTTCACTTTATGCATTGATCCTCTCTGAAATTTCTTTTTGAATTCAATTTTCTTCTTATTTCCCCAATCTGCCATGTGTCAAATCCTTATTTGTCATGAAAGCTTTTGAAAAATTTTAATTAATTAATTAATTAATTTCCTCCCCGTAGCCCTGAAAACTCTTCATGCCTTCACGCTCATGCATTTTTGTAAGAGCAGAGGCTTTTGAAGTTTGCCTTACGTTTTCAGGCTCATGAGTTTCTTTTAGACTTTGATGACCTTTAAATTCTCACGGTAAATGCCCTTTACGTTTTTACATGTCATCGTATTCCCGGAGTCTTGAAAATTTTTACTTACGTGCATATGTTTTCATTTCATGTACCAATTGTTGGGACTAAAAATTGCATGGTCAATTTTGAGTCACATACTGAAAATTTTGAGTTACATAGATTGATGTTATTTATATGCTCTTATTACTCAAAGAATATGATTTATGAAAATCTACATAAAAATACTACTATCAAAATTATGTTGAATGATTTATATTTTTTACATTTTTTATTCACCAAAGCATGTTATATTTGGAACACCAAATTTTGTTTAAAGTAGAGACTCAGTAATAGTAGAGACTGATAAAAAGAAAGATAAGTAGAATAGTAAGAGTTTTATGTTTAATTGTTCAAATGGTACTTAAGGAAATTAAGTAATTCACCCCCTCCCCCCCTCCTCTCAGTTATTCTAAGCATTTCTAACAATTGATATCAGAGCTCAGTGCTTATAGAGAGAAGTTTGAAGGTACTTGAATCTAAATATCACAAATCACAAGAGAGATGTACCTAAGCTAAATAAGGAGACCTTTCCTACATGGAAAACATTGATGAGGTTGCATTAATCCTGGATCAGTGATGCTTCTATCAACTTTGTGGAAAATGAGTATGTGAAGGTGACCACTACTCCTTTGACAGTTGATGAACTAAAGCAGAAGCAAGAACATAATCAAGCAATGTTGGAGATTGCTTAACCCTTAGTTATGTTGAGTTTGATGACCTAAAAGACAAAGACACTACAAAGAAAATGTGGGACAAATTGAAGACCATATATGGAGGTAATGATAATGTCTTGAGAGCCAAATCAAAAATCCTGAGAGGTAAATTTGATGACATGAAAATGATGGAAGGTGAGAATATAGCTCAATACTACACAAGAGATAAAGAACTTGTTAGTTTTTGGTGCAAATGGAGAAATCAAAGATGAAATTTTGATAAGCAAGGTATTGAGGAATCCACTCCCTATTTATTATATTAGATTATCTACAATCCATGAACTAAGATGCACACAAGGTAATAGTTTGACCTTAGTACGTGTAATTGGTAGACTTACTACTTTTGAAATGTCTAACTTTGATAACTACACACATATATTTAAATCACAATTGGTCCTAAGCAAAAAGAAAGGAAAACATGTGAAGAGTGACACTAATAGTTTTGATGATGAGATTGATGAACTTGAAGCCCTTATTGTAAAATGATTTGGAAGAGGAAAAGGTAAATAAAAAGGTGAACTACCTATTATCAATTTTTTATCTTTTGCTTTTGGATTTGATTGTGTTCATTTTTTTAGCATCAACATTTTGGATCACACTCTGTGATCCATCATCAGGATGAGAGAATGCAAGAATAAAAAAATGTGAGTAGATCAAGCTAGTACAGGGGTTAATAAAGGAAAAGGGTTAGCAGAAAGTGAGGTGGACAGAGGAGAAGAAAATAAAAAATAAAAAAATAAAAAGCTTATAGGGGTAGGACCCATGGAAGAGAAAATGAAGAAGAAACAAAAAATAAGGAGTAAAAATTGACATTACCCCTAGGAAATAAAAAACAAGAGACAAAATTAAAAGAGCCTAAACGAGAGCAAGTGCAAAAGCCTCCCATGCAATGAATTAGAGATATTAAATAGTAAAGAGCAAAGCAATCAAGAGGCAAAAGCATATAAAAAAGAATAATAAATGCATTAAAAATGAAAGGAGATATTATATATAAATTATTAATAATAGTATATATATATATATATATATATATATATATATATATATATATATATATATATATATATATATATATATATATATATATATATATATATATATATATATATATATATATATATATATATATATATATATATATATATACTATTATAGTAAATTAATACTATATACTGATACAAATAAAGCATAATAATAATAATATAAATAAACAAAAAATATTATTACTATTGTATCAATAGCAATAAAAATAATACTATAGTGGTAATAATAACGATACTATATATTAATACTATAGCTATAATAAATATATATATATTAATACAATATATTAACACTATTATGGCATAGTATTAATATATATATATATATATATATATATATACCATATATTAATCCTATTATAGCTGTAATAATAAATTTAAAAAATAAAATAATAAAAAATAAAAAATAAAATACTATTATAGCTATAAAAATAATATTATTAAAACTATATATTAATACTAACGTTATAATGAAAAACAAAAAAATAAAAATAAATAAATAAATAAATTTAAAAATAAAAAATAAAAAATTAATAAATTAACAAGGAAGAAAAAGGTAAGAAAAAGCAAAAAAAGGATGAAGAAAGGAGGAACCAAGAAAAGAAAGGACAAGAAGGGGGAGGTTGAGGTGAAGAACAAAAAGGGGGGGGGAGCCACAACACAAAGGATAGGATAAACAAGAGGCAGGGAAGCAAGAAAGACTAGGGAAGAAGAGAGGAGAAAGGATAGGGAGGGGGGATGCTCAAGGATGGTGACGACTATCCAGCAAACTTAATAATGGTTGCCAAGATTGGCTCATAGACCATCCATCCTCTCGATTGAGATTAAGGGGATGGTGATTAATTTTGATGGCTTCCATTAAGTTTCTCTTGAAGTAGTTATCTTCCTTGACAAGGATTTGGGTGCTCTCGAGACAAATATGGTGTTTGGTTGCAGATGAGTGCTTTGCTAGAGCAGATTTTTGGACCCTTTCATGTTTGATGTCTGCACCATGCTCCTTAATTCTAGTCTGGAATGAACAACCCATTTCTCCTATGTAGGCTACACCACAAGAGAAAACAATCTTGTAGACTCCTGAGTCTAGAAGAGCATCCTTGGAGTCCTTAAGAGGGGGAACAAAGTTACGGACCCTAGACAGGGGCTTGAAGGCAACCCTGAGGCCCTTTTTGGACAAGATTTTGGCAATATTTTGGGATATACCATCAAAAAAAGGAAGGGCAAAGTTCAAGGGAGGTGGAGACAAAAGAGGTTTGGGGTTGGCACTGGTGAGAAAGAAAGATTTGGCTTGGTTAAGAACCTTAGATATTTGCTTATGAGAGTAACCATTAAGCTTGAAGACTTGGCGGAGATGGGTCAACTCCTGGTTTAAGTTGTCATCATCGCAAATTCTAAGGGCTCTAAGAGCAAGGCTCTTGAGGATGCCAACATTTTGGCTAGGATGATGGTGAGATGTAGAGTGGAGGTATAAATCAATGTGCATGGCCTTGCGATACACACATCAGCCAAGGGTTCCATCTGCCTTCTTGATGAGAAGAACATCGAGGAAAGGTAAATGGTTGTTTGACTCAAGTTCCATCATGAAGGAGATGTTAGTGGATAAGTTGTTGATGTGCTGGTGGAACTCCACAAGCTTTTTCTGACCATGTGGCCAACACACATTTGTGTCATCCACATATCGCTTCCACCATCTGGGTTTAAGGGGGAAAGAGTGGAGGGCCACTTCCTCAAAACGCTCCATATAAAGGTTAGTGATGACCGGGGAGAGGGGAAAGCCCATAGCCACCCCATCTACTTGCTCATAGAAGATTCCTTGGAAGGAAAAGAAAGTGGAGCTCAAACATAAATCCACTAAGGAAGTGATTTCCTTACCCATCTTCTCCTTGATGATGTTAATTGAGTCAGGAATAGGCACCTTACTGAAGAGAGAAACCACATCAAAACTCACCAAGATGTCATTTTGCTCCATCCTGACATCTTTCATAAATTGGATGAAGTGGTTAGAATCTTTGACAAATGTGTTAGACTTTCCCACCAACAAGGAGAGAAGCTTGGCAAGATGAGATGCCAACCCATAGGTTGGCGACCCAATGGTTTCAACAATGGGTCGAAGCAGGATGCCATATTTATTAATTCTTGGCACCCCATAGATGCGAGGGGTTACTTCTTTAGATGGGAAAAAAAATTTCTTAGTGGTCTCATCAAAGGAGGATCTAGATACGGCAGCCTTGACAAGCTTGAGAATCTTCAAACAAGGGTTACGAGGAAAGATTCTGTAGCTATTCGAGTCAGAAAGAAAAACCCGCATCTTGGTGACATAATCATGCCTATTCATGATGACAATGGCATTACCTTTGTTAGCCCTTGTGATGACAATATCATTGTTGGCCACTAAATGCTTGAAGGCATACAACTCAACTTTAGGGAAGTTGAGTCTGGGCGGTTTGGCACGCTTGAGGGCGACAGCATAGTCCTGTCTAACCTCTTTCGCCAAATCAAAGGAGAGGGAGTGAATAGCCTGCTTGATCTCAACAAGAAATTTAGTGTGAGGAATAGATCAAGGATCATAGGCAAAGTTGAGACCACGTTTCAAAAAATTAAAAGAAAGATGGTCAATAATGGCATGAGATAAGTTGACCACAAGTTTATTCTCCCAATCAAGTACTGTGTGGTGGGAAAGAGAAGGGAAACACAAACCATCACTAATAGAGTTAGCAACAAGGTTCAAGGGGAAATCCACATGGTTAATGGAAAAAGGGAATGCATTAGAGCTACTAGGAAGATGGAGAAGCTCCCACTTTGACATCGCCATAGTGGGGAACAAAGGAGCAAAAACCAAGTTGTCCATGCAGGGGGCTTGCACGTTGGACAATGGCTCACTCTTATTAATGGTGATAGGATTCACATTTAAAGAGTGAGGGGCACAATGGGAAGCATCAACTACCACATTAGAAACAGAAAAACCATCAACCTAACAAAGAAAGTTGGACAAAGGGGTAGAAATAGAGTTAATCACGCAAGTGACCTGCACACTAGACAACAACTCACTCATATTCAAGGTGACAAGACTTGAATTTAATGAGTGAGGGGCTCGATGGGATGCACCAACTACAGAGTTTAAAAGAGAAGAACCAACATACTTACAATGCACGTCATGAGAGTCAAAAGGGTAGGTAGACATACCTGCATCACCCATGATGGAGCCACTAGAATAAGATGACCATTGTGCGAAGTCATCGATGAGGCAAGATGCAGGTCGATCCGGGAGCTCCAATCTGGGTAACACTTCAAGAACTTGAGGAACAACCAAACAGTACCCACGTGGAGTGGGTCTACCTGCTCCATCCACTATGTGATGGTTTGTATGAGGCAGGGAAGGTGAGACTGCAGAAGCTTGGCTCACGGTAGATAGCGTTGGAATAGGTAGAGTATCAACTGCAGTGATACTGCCTAATAAACTACTAGTAAAGGGTGAATGTCCTGTCAGAGATGAGGAGTGCTGCAAGGTTTGACAAATAGTGAAAGACTAAGATGAAGAAGCTCGACGCCAACCATGAGATTGCCTGAGAAGAGAACAAAACTTTAACTTTTGTCTTTGGATGCACACAGCTTGACGTCCCAAGGCACGATAGTAAGAAGAGGTATCTAATCACACCCATAGGTCAGGGCATAGTAGGGTGGCCAACTCTAGATGGAGGGGCATCAACCTTGCATTGAGATGGTTGATGGCTCTCCTGGTGGACTGGATTATCGATCTGACGAGGGAGAGGCCAACTCATAGGAAAATATGCTTGGTATGCATGCTCCATAGGTGGTGGAAAATTTTTACAAAACAAGGAATCAACTAAAAATCTCTACAATGCTTCAGGAAGGCTAGATCTACAATTTTCTTCATAAGTCTGATTCTTAGCATCTCCAGTTGCTTGGATTTGTAGCATAGTTCCCTCCCATGAAGGGTATCAATCAATCTAATTAGATTTCCACAATCCACTAGACTTTTTTTATCTTTTGCTTCTAGATTTGATTGTGTTCATTTTTTTAGCATCAATGTTTCGATCACACTCTATGATCCATCATCACGATGAGAGAATGCAAGAATGAAAAAATGTGAGTAGATCAAGCCAATGCAAGGATTAATAAAGGAAAAGGGTTGGCAGAAAGTGAGGTGGACAGAGGAGAAGAAAATAAAAAATAAAAAAAATAAAAAGCTTATAGGGGTAGGACCCATGGGAGAGAAAATGAAGAAGAAACAAAAATAAAGGAATAAAAATTGACATTACCCCTAGGAAATAAAAAACAAGAGACAAAATTAAAAGAGCCTAAATGAGAGCAAGTGCAAAAGCCTCCCATGTAATGAATTAGAGATATTAAATAGTAAAGAGCAAAGCAATCGAGAGGCAAAAGCATGTAAAAAAGAATAATAAATGCATTAAAAATGAAAGGAGATATTATATATAAATTAATAATAATAGTGTGTGTATATATATATATATATATATATATACTATTATAGAAAATTAATACTATATATTGATACAAATAAAGCATAATAATAATAATATAAATAAACAAAAAATATTATTACTATTATATCAATAGCAATAAAAATAATACTATAGTGGTAATAATAATGATACTATATATTAATACTATAGCTATAATAATATATATATATATATATTAATACCATATATTAATCCTATTATAGCTATAAAAATAATATTATTAAAACTATATATTAATACCAACGTTATAATAATAATAATATATATTAATGTTAATACTACTATAGCATAGTATTAATATATATATATATATATATATATGTAAAGACGAAAAGAAACAAGGAGCACGATGCAACGATAAAGAAAAAGGACACCAAACATAATGAACAAAAAAAAAAAAAAAAATTTAAAATTTAAAAATAAAAAATAAAAATTTAATAAATTAACAAGGAAGAAAAAGGTAAGAAAAAGTGAAAAAAGGATGAAGAAAGGAGGAACCAAGAAAAGAAAGGACAAGAAGTCAGAGGTTGAGGCGGAGAACAAAAAGGGGGGAGAGCCACGACACAAAGGATAGGATACACAAGAGGTAGGGGAGTGAGCAAGACCAAGGAAGAAGAGAGGAGAAAGGATAGGGAGGGGGGATGCTCAAGGATGGTGACGACTATCCAGCGAGCTTAATAATGGTTGCCAAGACTTTCTCATAGACCATCCATCCTCTCGATTGAGATTAAGGGGATGGTGGTTAATTTCAATGGCTTCCATTAAATTTCTCTTGAAGTAGTTATCTTCCTTGACAAGGATTTGGGTGCTCTCGAGACAAATATGGTGTTTGGTTGCAGATGAGTGCTTTGCTAGAGTAGATTTTTGGACCCTTTCATGTTTGATGTCTACACTATGCTCCTTAATTCTAGTCTGGATTGAGAAACCCATTTCTCCTATGTAGGCTACACCACAAGAGCAAAAAATCTTGTAGACTCCTAAGTCTAGAAGAGCATCCTTGGAGTCCTTAAGAGGGGGAACAAAGTTACGGACCCTGGACAGGGGCTTGAAGGCAACCCTAAGGCCCTTTTTGGACAAGATTTTGGCAATCTTTTGGGATATACCATCAACAAAAGGAAGGGCGACATTCAAGGGAGGTGGAGACAAAAGAGGTTTGGGGTTGGCACTGGTGAGAAAGAAAGATTTGGCTTGGTTAAGCACCTTAGATATTTTCTTATGAGAGTAACCATTAACCTATCATCTATTTTTCATGCAACAAAGTAGGTCATATTGTTGCTAGATGTCTTGACAAAGAGGATAATGATGAAAGGAAGGAAAGAAAGTAAAAAGGAAGAAGATATGAATAAGACTTCAAGAGAAACAAGGATGACAAAGGTAAGAGATCCTACTATATTGCTGAAGAAGAAATTGATATTGAATCTATAAGTAATGATCATGAAGTAGTTTGTGTTGCTGTGAAAGAAGATTCTGATGAAGATGAGAAAACTACATTGATTTCATATGTAAAAAAAGTGACAAATGAATAATTGATAGTGGATGTTCAAAACATATGACTAGCGATCAAGAAAAATTGAAGTAAATGGGTCCATACAAAAGTGGATCTGTAAAATTTGGTAATGATATTCCATGTGTTGTAAAAGGCAAAGAGACTATTTAACTAATTGATACAATAAAATTTGACAATGTTTACTGGGTTAAAGGGCTTAACTATAATTTCGTGAGTGTTTCCTAGCTAAACAAATCAGGTTACAGAATTGAATTTCACAATAGGAAGGCCATGATACATGATTTTGATGGTAAGCTAGTTGGAAGTGGCGAACAATCAAGAGGTAACCTGTTCTATCTAGATTTATCAAATGAGATATGCTTGTTTGCACAAGAAGAAGATGTTTGGTTATGACACAAAAGATTATGTCATGTCAATTCTGACAATTTTTTGAATACCAGTAAGATGAAGAAAGTAAGAGGATTGCTTAAACTAAAAAATCCTAGCAATGCCATGTGTAAATTGGGAAAAATGACCAAGTATAGTTTTAAGAGAAAAATATACACTGTTAATGATATTTTGGAACTATTTCATACTGCCCTATGTGGACCCATTGATGTTCAACATTACTATGGAGATACATATTTCATTATATTTGTTGATGACTACTCTAGAATGGTGATTATGATGTTTCTTAAAGCTAATTCTAATGCTTTTTAGGTTTTAAAGTGGTATTTAGCCAATATTGAAAAATAAACAAGGAAAAATCTAAAGTGCTTGAGATCTGATAGAGGTGGTGAATTAATTTCCAATGAGTTCAATAGATTCTAAAATGATAGAGGAATTAAAAGATAGATGTTGGCACCAAGGACCCCTTCTCAGAATAGAATAGCTAGAAAAAGGAACATATCAATAATGGACTATGCAAGGACATTAATGATGGAGAAGAGTGTATCAAAGAAATATTTGAGATAATTTGTTATTATTGATGTGTATACCTTGAACAGAGTACAGGTCACGAAAGGTACAAAAGCTACACCTTTTGAAAGCTACTCCTAATGTGAAATATTTCAAAATCTTTGGAAGTAGATGCTATATACTTAAAGATTATAGGAATGGAAACCTTGATGCAAAGAGTGAGGAAGACATATTCCTAGGATATTCCACTAAGAGCAAAGATTATAAGTTTTTGAACTCTAACACTACCAAATTTGTGGAAAGTGCAAATGTAAAAATTGATGAGCTTGCAGAAAGAAGTGACACTGAATTCAAAGAAGAACCTGAAGACTATAGTACATTCATCTATGTGAATGATGATGCTCCAAGAACACTTAATGAACAAACAAACTAAGTTGCAGTCTCTCAAGAGATAGGAAATGTTGTAGACCAAAAAATTTATGAGTAATAGAGAGTGGGTAAGAAGAAACAAACTAAATGTGATGAGTTGTAGATAGGCAATGTTGACTATCAGATAAAAAATTTTGAGCATGTAGAAGCCAGGCCAAAACCTGAACAAGGAAGAGAAAATGAGCTTGAGATTAATTTTCAAGATGAACCTATAGAAGAACAAAGAAGGAAACTACCCATTCTAGAAAAATGTGTGAGAAGACATCAATAACCTAATCATATCATTGGTGATGCTGAATCAAGTATTATGACAAGAAATAGACTCAAAGATGTCACATTCTTTCTTTGTGAATTTGAGCCCAAAATAGTGAAATATTCTTTGGAGAATGAAGATTGGATTCAGGCAATTAAAAAGGAAATTGAATAGATTAAGAAGAACAATGCTTGGACTTTGGTGCCAACACCTAAAGACAAAAATGTCAGTGGCACAAAGTGGATTTTTGGAAACAAACTCAATGAGATTGGTGAAGTAACAAGAAATAAGGAAATCTTGGTATGCAAGGGTTATTATCAAGAAGAAGGAGTTGATTATGGAGAAATTTTTTCTCCTATGGAAAGACTTCAAGGAGGAAGAAGTATACATTGATCAACCTAAAGGATTTGTAGATGTAGACAAGAAGAACATGGTATGTAAACTAAACAAAAACCTCTATGGATTGAAACAAGCCCCAAGAGCATGATATGAAAGATTGCATAATTATTTGGCGAAGATTGGTTTTGAGAGGAAAAATGATAATAGTAATTTATATTTGAAGAATGGTAAAAACAATGAAGAACTATTGTCTAAAAAAAAATTTTATGACATTATATTTGGAGGAAGAGAAGCATTATGCAAATAATTTTTTGATGAAATGAAGAAGGAATTTGAAATGTCTATGTTTGGTGTGATCAAATTCTTTGTTGGATTACAAGTATGTCAAATGAAGTTTGATATTTTCATTACACAATTCAAATACATCAAGTAGATACTATAGACTTTTGTTATGGAAGATTGAAGACTAGTGGGCACACCTATGTCAATGGGACATAAGCTATCTAGGAATGATGAATCTGGTAATGTGAAAAAGACCTTATACAGACCCATGATTGAAAAATTGCAATATGTTATTCATAGCAGACCAAATATTGCTATAGTAGTTGGGATAGTTGCTATATTTTTAGCAAATCCTAAAGAGAATCACATGATGGCAGTAAAAAAGACATTGAGATATCTGAAAGGTACAAAAAAATATGGATTATATTACAAGAAATGTGATAAATTTGAACTAAAGGTATTCACTAACTCAAATTTAGCAAGAAATATTGATGGTAGAAAAAACACTAGTGGAGGTGCACTGTTTCTAGGAAATATATTGATTTCATGGACAAATAAGAAACAAAATTGTATTTCCCAATTAATAGCTAAAGTTGAGTATGTGGAAGCTACAATGAATTGTTCAAACATTATGTAGATCAAATAATTACTAAAAGGACATATGGAAGAAGAAATTATAGATCCAGTGGTTACTATTGTGATAACACAAATGTTATTAACATTTCAAAGAATCCAATGATGCACACTAAGACAAAACACATTTCTATCAAGTATCATTACTTGAGGGAACTAATACAAGATAAAGAAGTGAAGCTAGAATATGTGAACACCAAAAAAAAAATTTCTAACATATTCACAAAATGGTTACCTAAAGATGCTCATGAATATATTAGAGGTAAATTAGGGGTGATTCCCCTAAACAAAGCTACTTAAGGAGGCAAGGTGCATTGCATCAAATGTGCTAATCAAAATATCCTACACATTGACGCAATACAATTCTACTTTAGGACATGCCTAAGGTAGATAGTCAAGTACATCATAAAAGATCAGTCATAGAGAAATGATAGAAATAAGCTAGACATGCAAATCTACATAACTTAGATGTATGAAGAGATTAAAGATAAGAAATATTAGTGTCTTTGGCATTGTTGTCAAAGAGGGAGAGATGGAGAAAGAGGGAGACATAATTACAAGAGAGACAAATAGACAAAGGAGTGAGACATAAGTAAAAGAGAGAGAGAGAGAGAGAGAGAGAGATAGACAAAGAAGAGATTTATTATCTCAGAGGGAGAAAATATTTTTGGATTGTATGGTAACCAAGTTAGGTACTACTACTATTTAGATATCAAGATTGTTGGAATATAGAGATGTTTCCATCAATCCCAAAGAGGGAGGTTGTTGGAAATTTACAACTAAAACAATTGTTATTTTTTCATTGATGTCAAATCTATTGATGAGATATATCGTGACCTAATCTAAATGTCATATCTATTTGATTAATGAAGAGAACTTGAGAAATTGCTCATAAAAAGATCACCTAGAGGAAAGGTTGAGTTATGAAAAGGAAGGTACAATGGACATTTGATTAGATAGAAATTTGGTATGGTCACTCATCTAATGTAAAACATTTCAAAGTGTTTGGATGCAAATGCTATATTCTTAAAGATTCTAGAAATGGCATGTTTGATGCAAAGAGTGATGAAGGCATATTCCTTGGATATTCCACTAGAATTAAAGCATATAAGTGTTTAAATACTAACACTAACAAAATTGTGGAGGGTGCACATGTAAATTTTGATGAGCATGTAGAAGTTCAAGATGTTGAATCCATCACGAAACTAGAAGAGTATAGATCCTTTGTATACTTCTATGAAGGAATGCCTGATGAAGAAAAAGTTACCAATCAAGTTGGGAATCAGCAACAAGTTTTAGTATTAGCCAAGTCACAACTAGTGAATATCGAGCTACATTCAAAAGCTAATTTGCAAAATGAATAAAATGCACATTCTAATTCTAAAATTGGTACACATGAAAGAGATGATGAAGCACCTAAAAGAGATCTGCATAGTGACTCTAAAGATGAAAGACCTACCATGGAAACAAGGATAGAACCAAGGCTATCCAAGTATGTGAGAAGACATCACCCTGTAGAAAAAATAATTGGTGACAAGGAAGCTAGACCAATGACAAGGAACAAACTAATAAATGAGTCATGTTTATTGAGCAAGATTGAACCTAAAATAGTGAAAGATGCACTACAGGATGATAATTGGTGCAAAGCTATGGAAAAAAAGATTGATCAGATAGAAAAGAACAAAACTTGGACCTTAGTTCCAAGACTAGTTGATAAGAATGTGATTGGTACCAAGTGGGTATTTAGGAACAAACTAGATGAGAATGGTGAGATCACAAGAAATAAGGCTAGACTTGTCTATAAAGGTTATGCACAAGAAGATTAGACTATGGGGAAACATTTTCCCCTGTTGCAAGGATGAAAGGAGTAAGAACCCTACTTGCATATGCTTCCTACAAAGGTTTTTAAGTCTACCAAATGGATGTAAAGTCTTCTTTTCTGAATGGTATACTAGAAGAGGAAGTATATATAGAAAAACCAAAGGGATTTTTTGATGACAACAACAAGGAAATGGTTTGAAAACTGCATAAAGAACTCTATAGTTTGAAACAAGTGCCTAGAGCATGGTATGAGAGACTTCACAAATATCTTGCGAAGATAGGATTTGAGAGAAAAAATGACAAAAACAACCTGTATATCAAGGCAAAAAAAGATGAAGGCATTTTGATATCTAAAATCTTTGTTGATGATATAATATTTGGGGGAAAGGTACCCTATGCAAAGACCTTGTTGATTAGATGAAAAATGAGTTTGAGATGTCAATGTTTAGAGAAATCAAATTCTTTGTTAGATTACAAGTACATCAACTAAAACATGGCATATTTGTGACTCAATAAAAATACATCATGGAGCTACTCAAAACATTTGGCTTATAAGATTCAAAATTAGTCAGTACACCAATTGTAATAGGACATAAGTTATCTAAGAATGACAAATCAACTAAAGTAAATCAAACAATGTATAGATCAATGATTGGAAAGTTACAGTATGTTGTACATAGTAGACCAAACATTGCATTAGGTATTGGAATAGTGGCAAGATTTTTTGCAAACCTAAGAGAAAATCACCTTATGGTAGTAAAAATAATAATGAGGTACCTAAAAGGAATAGATGACTTTGGTTTATACTACAAGAAGACTGAAAAATTTGAGTTGAAAGTCTACACTGATGCAAATTGGGGAGATAATATTGATGATAGAAAAATTACTAGTGGAGGAGCACTCTTCTTAGGTAAAAGATTAGTCACTTGGACTAGCAAAAAGAAAATTTGTACCTCACCATCCACAACTGAAGCTGAGTATGTTGCTACAGCCATCAACTACACCAATATTGTATGGATCAAGCATCTACTAAGAGGTATGAAGAGGTAACTAAACCTATGATACTCTACTGTGATAATACAAGTGCCATCAACATATCAAAGAATTCTCTGATGCATGCTAAAACAAAGCACATTGCAATTAACTATCACTATGTAAGAGAACTGGTGGAAGACAAACAAGTGAAGTTGGAATATGTCAACTCAAAGGAACAAATTGCTAACATCTTCACAAAAGCATTACCTAAAGATGCATTTGAATATTTTTGTTTTAAGCTAGGGGTGATACCCCTATCCAAGGTTGCTTAAGTAATATCAATATTGCCTTGCATCAAATGAGTTGATTTTAGTAATGTTATAAATTGATTCAGAGGATACTTACTTTAGGTTTTTCCTAAAGTAATTAATATATTGAAATTAAAGACAAGTCATAGGTAAGGTGATAGAGGGAGAAATTGAAGTGCCTACAAATACTACACTTGCATGATAAGTTGTTGACATAATATGTCTTTGGAATTGTTTCCAAAGAGGGAGAAATAGTAGAAACTGATTAGACATGTAGAGGGAGAAATAGCAAATCTAAAGGATCAAAAGTGTAAGAGGGAGAAATAGCTAAGAGAAAGAAAAGAAAATAGTAGCTAAGAGGGAGAATTAGAAGCAAATAAATAAATCAAGATGACAAGATTAGAGAGGGAGCAGAACAAAAAAGGAGAAGACAATGTATCGGCAAAAGAGATATCCCTAATACTTTGAAAGAAGGAGTTACAATTTTTAGAGGGAGATACAAAGTTTTCTTTTTTAGCATTTGACTTACTATTTTAACCTAGTTAGCATTTTGATAACTTGGTTGATCATTTTGGTTTTCCATCAATGCCAAAGAGGGAGATTATTGAAATCTAATTGAAAAGATTACTATTCGAGAGGGAGATTGTTGAGAAGAAGAGAGATTTTTGATAAAGAATGTTTTCAATCATTGTTTTGTCACTAATGTCAAACCTTCTATTTATTGGGATGAAAATTTCTTATAAGATCCAAGTACTATGACTTAGTTGATTGATGAAGAGGATTTGATCAATAAGATGTAACCAAAGCACCTAAGGGAAAGGTTGAGTTACAATTTTGTAATGAAGTACAAGGATCAATTAAGACAATGATAAAATGATGTATTGATAATACACTTGAAGATATAGAGATTGGCTACACTTAGAAACTCTAAAAGAATAAGTTGTAACAAAGCTATCCAAAAAGCTTGACTAAATTCATTAGTGGGTGACAAGAAAGCTAGTTCATGACGAGAAGATTATCAATAAGTGCCAAAAAAATGCAAAATCTAGTGTGTGTCAAGTGAAATAGAAGGAGCTAAGCAAGTTTAGGTGTCGAGCAAGGAATAGGTGTCACTCATCAGTAAAACATAGGTGATGTCGAGTGAATCCACAGTAGGTGTTGAGCATTAGTAAAACATAGTAGGTGTTGAGTAACATAGTATGCATCAAGCATTAGAAATTCAATAGTGTCAAGCTGCTGCATTATTTGAAAATTCAAAAATTTGCCAGATCTAAGCTGACAAGTTTGTTACCTTGAATTTTGTGAACCAGAGGGGAGATAAGGATGATGACCTAGTGGCATAGAATTTTAGGTTAACCATTTTTGGGTGAATATAGGTGGATTCTTCATGATGTTTCTAGAAGAAAGAAAATTAAGGATAGATTCATTGAATGTTACCTAATCCATTCGAACAAAAATTAAAAGTGAAAAGATTAGAGTGGGAAAAGTATTCCAGACTTCTATTTGAGGAGTTATAGGTCAAGAAGCAAGTGTGGTTGGTTGTGGTGTCAAGGAGAAGGCATCGAGAGGGAAGAACAGAGTACAGAGACTTTTCTTTGATAGGTGACCATAGAGGAGATTGCACTAGCACAATGAGCATGGAGACTCAAGGAGGAAAAGCTTGAAAGGAGGACAAGCTATCAGAGCTATAGAGACTGAAGGCCAAGAAAATTTGAGAGCTGAATTGAGATCTAAAATTTGCAAGTTATGTTGTGAGTTGTATCAGATCAAAAGCCCTTACTATTGCTCTCTAGCAATTGTATCAGTTAGAGTGAAATCCTATGGACTTAGGTTGGTTTAAAAACCATTTGTAAATCCATTAATAGGGTTACATTCCAAGTGAATGTTCAGAAGTCCTTTAACTAGGCCCACTTCTAATAGGGTGGTTGAAATCCTTTAACTAGGTCACATTTAACAGTGTGTTGTAGCCTTTAACAGGGTAGGCCTTTCATAGAGCATCACTTCAAAAGAGTGAGAATTGAGTAGCATGTTACTAGTGGTTTTTTTTCAAATTGGGTTTCCACATAAATCATTGTGTTATGTGTTGATTTTTCATGTTCTATTCCTGTAATTTGACTTTTTAGTAACTTGTTATGATGTATGTTTAGCTTGGATGCATGGTTAGTTTAATGGGATCACTATACTTAGTGGAAAAATTTTTATTAGGACATTTGGACCTTGAATAACTAATTCACCCCCCCTCTTAGTTATTCTAAAGCATTTCTAACACCTTCTACTTTGATTATTTTATAGAAAAATGAAGGTTTAGGAATAGTTGTTGTAGATTCTGATATAGCATTGTAGCAAAATAGAATTGGGTGCATGAGTGAGAAAGGTATGAAATTATTTCATTCAAAGAAAGCTTTACTAGGTATCAAATGTGTCAATGTGGATTTCTATGAAAGTTGTGTATGCAAAATAAAAGAGAGTGAGTTTTGTGAAGAGTGGGAAGGAAAAGAAAAGTGAGAAATCAGAGCTTGTACATATAGATGTATGGGGACCATCTTAGGTATCTTCCCTTGGTGGCTCTCATTATTATGTTGAATTTATTGATGATGCAACTAGAAAAGTATGGATTTATTTCCTTAGAAAAAAATTTGATGTATTTCAAACTTTTAAGAAATGGAAATGCTTGGTTGAAATGAGACTAGTAAAAAATTAAAATGTCTCAAATCTTATAATGGTGGTGAGTATTGTAGTCATGAATTTGAAGATCATCACTCCACTTATGGTATTCATAGATAGAAAACTATTTCGAGGACTCCATAGGAAAATGAATTTTTTGAACGCATGAACAAGACTATAATCAAGTGTG
Source organism: Cupressus sempervirens (assembly GCA_028749045.1). Taxonomy (NCBI): domain Eukaryota; kingdom Viridiplantae; phylum Streptophyta; class Pinopsida; order Cupressales; family Cupressaceae; genus Cupressus; species Cupressus sempervirens. The sequence continues at coordinate 100,711,162 of CM053787.1, forward strand.
CAAGTCATGAGAAATAACTAGGTGTAAGATATTCAAATGCAAACTAGGCTTCTTGTCAGTGTTTGACACTTAAGAAAAAATGTAGATCTAAACATTGCTTAAAATGAAACTTCATGGAATTACTCAGAATAAAAATATATCTTTATGGGATGTATGGACTTGATGAATGCAAAGTGTTAGAAACATTAAACACTTCATAGGCTTCAAAATGACAAAACTACTATATATTTGATTAATAGAGGTCCTACTCCTTTAGGTTGTGTTATTTGAGAGGAAGCATGGACTAGTAAGAAGGTGAGTTATAATTTTCTAAAAACCTTCAGCTATGAAATATTTTATCATATAGATTCAGAAAATAGAACCAAGTTAGAACCTAAGTCAAATAAATGTGTATTTGTTGGATATTGCATTGATGAATTTGGTTATAGACTTTGGGATTTTGAAGATCATAACATTGTAACAAGCAAGGATGTCATATTCAATGAGAAAGTGGTGTACAAAGATTTTTTGTAGCAACATGAGAAGAAAGAATATGATTATGTAGTGCTAGATGATACTCCAAAAGATGATGTTCTAGAAATTCCTCATGATTTGCAACAAGTGCAACAACAAATACCATACACCTCAGTGAATGTTAGAGGGTCAAAAAGGTTAAGTAGACCTCTAGAAAGATTTTCTCTTTCTTTGTATTCTATTTTTCTTACTGATGTTGTTGAACCTGATGTTATGATGAAGCTATGTAGGTAGATACAAAGATTCAATGGGAGTCTACAATAAAAGAAGAAATGGACTCTTTGCTAAAAAATATGACATGAGATTTGTGCAAGTTTCCTGTAGGTAAAAGGGCTTTATAGAATAAATGAGTTTACAAGTTGAAAGAAGAGGATGGAGTTAAGAAATGATTTAAAGCAAAGTTAGTGGTAAAAGGATTTGCATATAAAAGGGAATTGATTTTGATGAGATATTTTTTCTTGTTGTTAAAATGACTTCTATTCGTACTATTTTAAGTATCGTAGCTACTGAAGGTTTATATTTGGACCAGATTGATGTTAAAACAACCTTTATCCATTTTGATTTGGATGAAGAGATATATATGGCACAACCACAAGAATTTGAGGTCAAAGGTAAGAAGAACTTAGTGTGCAAATTGAAGAAAAGTTTATATGGCTTGAAGCAAGCACCTCAATAATGATATCTCAAATTTGATAGTTTTATTCATAAGCATGGATATAGTAGGTGTCATTCAAATCAATGTGTTTATTTTAAGAGCTTGGATGATGATAGCTACATTATTTTATGTTTATATGTTGATATGCTTGTAGATGGATCTAACATGGATTATATTAAGGGGTTGAAATGCAAGTTAGCACATTCATTTGCTATGAAAGATTTGAGGGAAGCAAAACAAATCCTTGGTATGAATATTTGTAGAGATACAAAGAGCATGATATTAACCTTATCTCAGCATGATTATATTGCAAAGGTGTTGCAACATTTCTCTATGGAGAATGCTAAAGCTATCAGCATGCCTTTACCTAGTCATTTGAAGTTGACTAAAGAGATGTGTCCAAAGACACAAGAAGAGGAGGATAATATATTTTAGGTACTTTATGTTTCAGCTATAGGAAGTTATATGTATGCTATGGTATATAAAAGGCTAGATATTGCACATGTAGTGGGAGTCATTAGTAGCTATATGAGTCATCCAGGAATTGAGCATTAGAATGTAGTTAAATGGGTTATCAAATATTTGAGAGGAACATCAAGTAAGTTTTTACATTTTGGGAGCTCTACTACTAATTTATAAGGCTATGTTGACTTAGATTTGGCATGGGATATTGATACTAGATGAAGTACTACAGGTTATGTATTTACTATTGGTGGAGCAGCATTGAGATGGGTTTCTAGGTTGTAGAAGGTTAATGCTTTATCCACTACAAAGTTAGAGTATGTTGCTACTACAGAGGTAGCCAAGGAGATGATATGGCTTTATTTCTTCCTAGAAGAATTGGGACACCCTTAGAGGGATAATTATTTTTTTACAGATAGTCATAATGGTATTCATCTTGCAAAGAATTCTTCTTTGCATTCAAGGACAAAACACATACAGTTGTGGTACCATTTCATTCTGTTAGTTTTGGATGATGGATAATTAAAGCTAGCCAATATACATACAAATGATAATCTAGTAGATATGTTTACCAAGGTAGTAACAAGGGAGAAGTTGAACTCCTCTTCATCTTTGATTGGTCTTCTAGACTAAATAGAATAAAAGAACAACAGAGTCCACAATGGTTTGATATTCCAGTGGGAACTATAGGTTTAGTAGTGTTATGATCAGTCTCCAAGTGTGAGATTGTTGTCTAGTGTGGAGCCTAATTAGTCCCCAAGCGGGAAATTGTTAGTTTTTTGTGACTAATCAAGGAAGTACTATACATACTCCATGATTCCTTAGCAAGGTTCAAGGCTCAAGAAATTTTTTTTGGGGCTATTTTATCATCATTTTATGGTTGACATGTTGTAAATAATTTTAACCCTAAAGTGATAAAATACTTGTATAAAAGGGCTTAGGGTTAGTTATTGTTTCATAAGGTGTGATACAAAAATTTATTCTTGTAGTGATATTGAGTTATAAGGGATTATGGATTGTAATCAGGTTGTAATGACTAAATCGTAATAATATTGGACTTGTTGTTTGGTGGATGTAGCCTAGAGATTGGGTGAACCACATTAAATCTTGGTGTCTTGTGTTCTCTTCTGTATGATTTATTATTATCTGATATTGGTTATATTTGCATGTTATTATTATTTATGTCAATGTTAATCCTAACAATTGCTAAACATTATATCTAGATTCACATCTATAATGGTATATTTATGGATTAGATTATGTTTTAAAATATAAGAATTTCAAGATTAGGTGAGGTTTTTTTCTCTTTGCTAGGGTTTCATGTGTCTCCTATGTATGACTCTCTATCTCATCTTTCCTTCTATCATACTACATTTAGTGCAAGAGGTTCCAAGGGATATTTTATAATGGCCCTAGCCAATGGTGACCTAGTAGTTGATACTAGTGTTCATGTTGCTACTTCAAATAGCCACGGTGCCTCCATTGAACAAATGTTGTCGCAAGTTTGTCCCAAAGGTCTTTCATGAGGTAATGCTAATATTATTCTTCCTCTACAAGAATTTGATGCTACATGTGAATGGTTAGAACAACATACATTAATAGGTTATTTTGTGGCTAGGAATCCTCCTAAAGCCATGCTCAAAAATGGGTTACCAAGAGTTGGACTCCTCACAGAGTTTTTCTTGAAGCTATGCAAAACCTTACCAAAGGTTTTTTTTTATTTCACTTTGCTAAGCCATCCCAAGCTGATGTGATTTTTGGCAATGGCCTTTGGTTGGTTTGTTCCTCCTTACTTGTTTTACAAACATGGTCATGAGACTTTATAGTCTCTGATGACAAAAAGCTTAGGGTTCCTATTTGGGTTGAGTTTCTTGGTGTTCCCTTGCCATGCTAGTTGTTCATTGAGTCCATTGCCAAAACTCTTGGAAAAGTTATTACCAAGGAACACAAGAAGTTTTTTAATGCTTGCCCACAAAAATGTGTTTTTGTTGTAGTTGATCTCCCCAAGGGTCTCAAGGATTCTATGGAGATTTAGGTTGATTCCCACACCTTCTCTCAGAAGGTTCTTTATTTGAACTTTCCCAACACCTGTTATAGGTGTCAATTGACTGAACACAAGATCAAGGATTTCCCTTAGGTGATGCCTAGTGTTAAACCCCCACCTAGGGATGCTCCTGTTAATCCAATAAAAGGAAAACAAAAAGAAGAATGGACCATTTTTTGGGCATAAGGGCAAGGCTTCCTCAACCCCCAAATAGTTGCATGTTGCTTTAGCTTCCACTCCTCTTATTCATAATGGAGTGAAGATCTCAACCATTGCAAGGTCCACAAAAGTTTCACCATAGTTAATTCCCATTGTTTCACAGGTTTCACACCCTATTGTTTTGTAGCAGATCAAGGCATCTAAAAGGGCTACTATGTCTCCTCTAGTGCTCTGCACTCTACTTGTTGCATCCTCCATTGATACTTAGAATGTGTGAAATTCTCATAGTCCTCTTGGATGTGTTGAGAAACTAGATGAAAAGTGATAGGTCATCATTCCTAGAGGGTTTCATCCCAGTTTTTACTTTTTTGAAAAATAGCTACTCCTCTCTTGAGGAAGAGGAAGATATGAAGGAATGTTCATGATTTTTTTATCATGAAATTTATGAGGTCTTACAAACCTCTCTAGAAAGTACTATGTCTAGGATACCCATCATAGACTTGGTAATTTAAATTTTCTTTGAATGCAAGTTAAAATTTTTGGTTTCACACTTTCTTCTACATGTCGCATCATTTGGCCAGACGACATTATGTTTTTCTCTCAACTTAAAAATAGTAGAGGTGGTGTAGTTACTCTCCTTTTACCTCATCTTCATTCTATTATTATTTTACATGGTTCTGACCCCATATACATAATTGTGTGGATTTTACTTTCTATCAATAATCATTCCTTTGGTATAATTAATTTTTATGCTCTCGATAATGCTGTGAAAAGATCTCAACTTTGGTGTTGGATGGCTGACAACTTCCCATTATCTATTTGGGTTATGTGCGGTGATTTTAATATGGTTAAGTTGGCTACTGACAAGGAAGGTATTTTTCCCTTTCATTGGATAATTGAGGAAAGGGAAGCATGGTACTATATGTGCAACAAATTGGGCCTTTTTAATCCCAATGCTAACTACCACCAGCAAAGTGGGGTTTGGCACACTTGGCCAATTTTTTGAGCTAGCTTTGACCATATTTTAAAGTGTCTCAATTGTGCTATGATTATTGCACAATATTTTTTCTCTATTTTTTAAGATCAAGAGTTACCTATAATTCCTTTACTTGATGTGATGTTATTGGACCAATATCTAATTTATTTTACCATTTCTTGGCAAACAGCTATATAGCAAGCTGTCAGATCACAATTTTTCCTCAACACATCGGTACTAGCACATGCTTCCACTATTGCTCACATCCTACATGTTTGGAATTTGGAGCCATGTCCTCATTCTCAAATAGGCTAGATTCAATGTTGGAATGATTTGTTACTAGAATCAATGGTTTCTTTGCATCTATGGGCGACAGTTGGCCGTTATTAGAAAAATATCTTATGAAGCCAATACCAAGGCTCTTAGGAAGGCTTCTGAAGCTCTTACCTTTAACCCACTTAATTCTAATTTGCAAGTCCATCTTGGCCATGAGAAATGGATTGTTGATAACTATGTTGCTCAAGGTACCCAGATCATGGCTCAAATCCACTAGTTGGAGGTTGGGGATAAAGCTTCTAAAGAATTATTCTAGTTTATTTAAGTTATCCATACCAACTTTGGGATTAAAAAAATTAAATAGGGCAATGCTATTCTTTCCAATCTCCCTAACATTCTACAAGCCTTTTTTCATTATTTTGAAAATTTTTTTGCCTCACAGGGAAATTCAATTGCCTAAGAGGAGGCTCTCAAAAAGTGTATTTTTGTTACTCTCAAGTGCCTAGTAGTTGAGCAACAAGCTTTCTATGAAAAACTTCTCACCATCAAATACCTCAAAGAGGCTATCTTTTCTATTGCAGATGACAAGTTCCATGGGTGTGACAGATTCTCTTGTGAATCTTATAAACACCTCTTAGATTTTATTGGTCCAGACCTGCAAAAAGTTTATCTTAAAGCATATCACACTAAGAGTCTAGGAGTCATCATTAACAAAGGATGTTATAATTCTTTAGAATAATTGAGAGGGGGGGTGAATCAGTTATTCAAGGTCCAATAATTTCCAATCCAAATTTTCTAATAAAATGAGAGTGAATTAGAAGTACTATCCTTTTTACTTTCTTATCATGCATGCAATTAGACATTAAACAATCATGAAAAGTAAACATGCATCACACCATAACACAATGGATTTTGGTGACCTAGAAACCCTCCAGGAATAAGAAGGTAAAATTGGGGTGGGCATGACACCCACAAAATAACTATGCAATTGATTTCAACCACTTCTGTTGGTTTGCCCTATTAAAGGCTTTACACACTATTAAATGTGACCCTGTTAAAGGATTTCTACACCCTATTAGGAGTGTGCCCTATTAGAGGTCTTAAGAAAATTCAACTTAGAATGCCACCCTATTAATGGATTTACATAGATTTGTTAGGCTAACCCAAGTCCATGGGATTTACAATCACCTTCTCAAAAGAATCTTTTATCTCTCTCTAAGGATCTCTTATCCTTCTCCTGAAGATCTCTTATCCTTCTCCTAAGGATCTCTTATCTTTCTCCTCGGGATCTTCTATCCTTTTCCTAATTCTTACCCACCTAGCTATTAAGCTAACCTAGCAATGTAGGATTTCAATTTCTAATACAATGGTAAGAGAGTATTAGAAGGTTTTGACCTAATAAAGATTGCAACTTTAACCTTGCAGATTTTATATCACTCTTCAGTTCTTTTCTTTTCTTGGCTTTTCTCCCTTGCAGTGCTAATAGCTGGTTCACCCTTCAAGATCTGTCTCCTTGAATTCTTCCACTCATTATGCCAATGCACTCTATGGTCACTTGATCAACTTAGAGTCTTGATGCTCTGTGCATACTCCTCATTATGTCCTCTTCTTGACACTTCACACTAGCCTTCTCTTGGCTTCTTCACATGATCACTCTTATGACCAACTCCCTCTCACACACACACTTGATCTCTAACCTGTAACTCTTTATAAAGAAGTTATGTTCTTCATTTCCCGCTCAAATCTTCCCGCTCATCAATTTGATTTAATCTTAAGAAAATGATATTGTTTTCCCTCCAAATTGTTTCTTCCAGAAACTTCATGATAAATCCATCACCATTCACCTTGAATTGGTTTGCATGGTTTACATTAAAAATTTTGTGACATCTACTCATCATCCTTATCATCCAACTAATTCACAAAATTCAATGTAACAAACTTATCGTTACTGATCTAGCAAATCTTTTGACTTAACAAATAATGTAGCAACTCAACATCATTGGTTTAATGATGCTTAACACCTGAGGAAATTTACTCAGCATCCATTACCTTTTTCTAACGCTCAGCACCTGAAGTCTTTTCCTAAGTTACTTGGCACTTGAACAATTACTATGTTACTTAGCACCTGAAGGATTTCTTGGCACACACTAAAGTTGAAGTTGCTCGGCTTCAACTAAGAATTTTCTCGGCTCACTCAAATGAACTTAGTTAGGCTTTACAAATGACTTAGTTAAACCTTACATCTTTGATGTGTCTTAGTGTGTCCATCCTCTTAGAGTATGTCACCAATACACTATTTCATCAATGGCATAGTTGATCCTTATACTTCATTACAACATCATAACTTCAACCTTTCTCTAGGTGCTCTAGTTACATCTTATTGATTGCCTCCTCCTTGTCAATCAACCAATTGATGGTATTTGGATCACTTAAGAAATTGACATTCCTGCAAGTAGCAAGTTTGACATCAATGAGAAAACATTGATTGAAAACATTCTTTACCAGTTCCATCATTCTTCATTCATGATCTTTTCAATCATTTCCAACAATCTCCCTCTTTGGCATTGATGGAAAAACAAACTAATCAATTGATTGAGCTGATCAACTTAGTTACCACCAAAATTATATACCAAATAGAAAAGTTGTTTTCATTACATATCTTCCTTTTTGTATCATGTCTCCCTCTTTTGCTGATACAAACTGAATCCTTTGTTCTGCTTCTCCCTCTTGATTGTTGCATCCTTACTTTGTGTTCCTGATCCTTCCTTCATAGCTAGTTGTCGAATAGTTTCTTATCTCTTTTGAATCTCCCTCTTTCATCTCTCCTTTCATACATTCTCATACATCTCCATATCTTTACCTTTCATTAATCAGTTTCTCATAAATCACCCTCTTTGACATAAATGCAAAAGATGTAGCATCTTCAACATGCTAAATATAGGCTTTGCATCTCATGTTTTCTCCCTCTATCACCATACTTGTGACTAGTCTGGAATTTATGTTCTTGTTGTCGTCTTCTACATCATTCTTCTAATATTGCAAGGATCTACTCCTATTGATGCAGGGTAGCTTCTTTGTTGCTTTAGAATACTTGAGTTAGGGGGATTACCCCCAACTTTCCTCTAAGATATTCATAAGTATCCTTGGGAAATGGTTTGGTGAAGATATCTGTAGTTTGTTCCTTTGTGTGAATGTACTCCATCTTCACTTGTTTGTCTTCCACCAATTCTCTGACATAGTGATACTTGATTGCAATATGCTTGGTTTTTGCATGAATTACTAGATTCTTAGATATTTTTATAGAACTTGTATTATCACAATACAGTATCATAGGTTTGGTTACCTCTTCTTTCATTCCTTTCAATAGACGTTTGAGCCACACAATGTTTGTGCAATTGACTGTTGTTGCCACATATTATGCTTCTATAGTGGACTGAGATGTGCATGTTTGTTTCTTGCTAGTCCAAATAACTAGCCTTTTACCTAAGAATAATGCTCCCCACTTGTGCTTTTCCTATCATCAATGATGCCTCCCCAATCTACGTTTGTGTATGCATTGAGCTCAAACTTCTCATTCTTGTTGTAATATAGGCCAAAATCATCAGTTCCTTTGAGATACTTCATTATCCTTTTTACTACCATGAGATGATTTTCTCTAAGATTAGCAAAGAATCTAGCCACTATTCTAACTGCTAATGCTATGTCTAGTCTGCTATGTACAACATCTTGTAGTTTTCCAATCATGGATCTATACATTGTTTGATTGACTTCAGCTGATTCATCATTTTTTGGATAGCTTATGTCATCTTGCCATTGGTGTGTTGAAAGGTTTGGAGTCTTCCAATCCAAACTTCCTGAGTATCTCTTTGATGTACTTTGATTGTGTCACGAATATACCATATTTTAGTTGATGTATTTGTAGTCCAACAAAGAACTTGATCTCTCCAAACATAGACATTTCAAACTCATGTTTCATTTTGTCAGCAAAATTTTTGCAAAGTGCTTCCTTTCCTCCAAAAACTATGTCATCCACAAAGATTTCAAATACAAGGATATCCTTACCTTCTTCTAATTTGATGTACATGTTGTTATCATCAGTTCTTTCAAATCCTATTTGCACTAGATACTTGTGAAGTCTCTCATACCAAGCTCTGGGAGCTTGCTTTAATCCATATAGAACCTTATGCAATTTACATACCTTATTTTTTTTAATTTTTATCAACAAATCCTTCTAGTTGTTCTATGTAGACTTCCTCTTCAAGTATACCATTCAAAAATGCAGAATTAACATCCATTTGATAGACTTTAAATCCTTTGAAGGCTGCATATGCCAGTAAGGTCCTTATTCCATTCATTCTGGCAAGTAGAGAAAAAGTTTCTCCATAGTTTATTCCTTCTTGTGCATACCCTTTACAGACTAGTCTTGCCTTGTTCCTTGTGATTTCACCACTCTCATCTAACTTGTTTCTAAACACCCACTTGGTTCCAATTACATTCTTGTCAGCTGGTCTTGAGACTAAGATCTATGTCTTGTTCTTTTCAATTTGTTCTATTTCTTCTTTCATAGCATTGTACCAGTCATCATCTTTTATGGTTTTGCTTACTATTTTTGGTTCCATTTTTTTGAGCAGAAATGTCTCACTTCTAAGTCTATTCCTTGTCATTGGTCCTGCCTCTTTGTTCCCAATAATTTGATTTATAGGATGATGTCTTCTTACATAGTTTGCCAATACTAGTTCTTTCCTTGTGTGCATGTTGTCTCTTTCAGAATCTAAATCTTCATGTGTATTTTCATCAGATATTTCTTCATTTCCTTCTTGTTGACAGCTCTCTGAATCTGAATGAACATTCTCTGTATTTTGCAGCTTGGCTTCTGAATGTGTCTGCTACTCGGCATTCACTATCTATGACTCGACAGATATTGGATTTTGTTGTTGATTGTCATTCTGAGTTGCAACTTCACCATTATTAGGTATACCTTCATAAAAGTATACAAAGGTCTTGTAATCTTCTGCTTTCTTGGTGTTCTCAACACTTTGAACTTCTGCAAGCTCATCAAATTTCACATTTGTGCTTTCTACTACTTTGTTAGTGTTAACATTCAAGCACTTATAAGCTTTGCTTCTAGTAGAATAACCAAGAAATGTGCCTTCCTCACTCTTTGCATCAAACTTTCCATTTCTAGACTCTTTATATATATAGAATTTGCATCCAAATATTTTGAAATGTTTTACATTAGGAGAATGCCCATAACATAATTCAAAAGGTGTTGCATTTGTACCTTCTTGACTTGAACTCTGTTGAGTGTGTAGACTACAGTACTTATAGCTTCTCTACATTACTTGAGTGCAACATTTTTCTCCATCATTAAGGTCCTGGCATAGTCAATAACTGATTTATTCCTTCTTTCTTCTATACCATTCTAAGGTGGAGTCCTAGGTATTGATGTTTGCCTTTTGATTCCTCTTTCATTGCAGAATTCTTCAAAATCTCTTGATGTGAATTCACCTCCTCTATCATATCTAAGGCATTTTAGGCTCTTCCCAATCTCTTTCTCAACTCTAGCCAAGTACCATTTGAACATTTGGAATGCATCTGATTTTTGTTTTGGGAACATGACTGTCATCATCCTTGAATAGTCATACTCCCTAGTTGGCATTGTTTGTACATGGTGTTATTAGGCTTCTTCAACTTTGGTAGACCTCTGACTTTCTTCATTTTGCTGATGCTTATCAGGTTGTCAAAATTTACATGACATAGCCTCTTGTGCCATAACCATACATCATCAATTTGAACAATGAGATAAGAAGCATCTTTCATGTCTAGGTAGAATAGATTACTCCTAGTCTAGTCACCTTTTCCTATTAAACTTCCTTGAGAATCATAAATCTTGGCAACTCTATTTTCAAATTCAACCTTACATCCTATGTTGCCTAACTATGAGACACTTAAAAAGTTATAATTCAAGCCTTCAACATAGTATGCATTATCACATGTCATCTTTTCAGTAAGCTTGATACTACCTTTCCCTTTGATCTGACATGGTGTATTGTTACCAAATCTAACACTATTTCCTTCATATTGAGTAAAGGAAATGAATTTACTTTTATCTCCAGTCATGTGATGAGAGCATTTTTTGTCTATGATCCATTTTTTATTCTTGTTCATGCAGGTTACCAGGGCAGTTGCTTCATCTTCATCTGATTCATCTTTCATATCCACATAGACTACTTCATCATCATTCTCTTCAGAGTCTTCTTCAACAATGTAGAATCTTTTGCCTTTACCTCTATAGTCCTTTTTGTCCTCTTTCTTGTTCTTGAATTTTCCTCCATGCTTGTAATTTTTCTTTTGTGTGCATCTCGCTGCAATGTGACCAATTTCATTACAATAGAAACAAATGATTGGCAGCTTACCTTTGAATTTGCCTCTTTCTCTATGAAATCTTCTTGCTAGTAATGCCTCCAATTGGTCTACATCATCTTTGTCAGTGCTATTGTCACTAGATACATACTTTCCTTTTCCACTCTTTTTATTTTTTTGCACCTCCTCATTGTCTTTTATTATCATCTTGGCTTTGAATGTAGATTCAAAGTTTTCTGGCTTGTAGTTGTCAAAGGTGGATAGCTCAAAGGTAGTGAGTCTTCCAATTATTCCTTCAAATGATAATGTGTTTCCTGGTACACATCTTAGCTCTTGGATGGCTGATACTCTTATAGCATAGATAGGAAGCAAAGTCCTCAAGTATTTGCTACATATTGTTTCTTCTGATAACTGTCCTCCTAGCCTTCTTATGGCACTTACCACTTCTTTTATCCTTGCACCATATTGAGCAACATTCTCTGCTTCTTCCATTTTCATGTCATCAAACTTTCCTCTTAGGCTCTCTCTTTTGCCTCTCTTGACATTATCATCTCCTCCATAGATTCTTGATAATGTTTCACACATCGGATGTATAGTACCACATTGTTTGATGTCATCATACTTGGCATAGCTTAGTGCTAAAGCAATATCTAACATCGCTTGATTTTGCTCCTTCTTCTTGCTCATATCATCTATAGTGAGGGTTCCTACAGGTTCTACATGATCAACTGTGATTGAGGTCTATGCATAGTCACCTATTGATCTAAGGTGCAGCTTCATCGGACTTTTCCATGCAACAAATTTGTCTTTGTTTAGCTTGGGAACTTCTCTCTTGGACATCTTGATATTCTTGCTGCTAGTACCTGGAAACAAATCAGTAGTGCGCTCTGATACCAATTGTTAGAATTCTTTAGAATAACTGAGAGGGGGGGTGAATAAATTATTCAAGGTCTAATAATGTCCAATCCAAATTTTATAATAAAATCGGAGTGAATAAAAAATACTATCCTTTTTACTTTCTTATCATGCATGCAATTAGACATTAAACAATCATGAAAAGTAAACATGCATCACACCATAACACATTGGATTTTGGTGACCCAGAAACCCTCCAGGAATAAGAAGGTAAAACTGGGGTGGGGATGACACCCATAAAATAACTGCACAATTGATTTCAACCACTTCTAATGGTTTGCCCTGTTGAAGGCTTTACACACTGTTAAACGCGACCCTATTAAAGGATTTCTACACCTTGTTAGGAGTGTGCCCTATTAGAGGTCTTAATAACATTCAACTTAGAATGCCACCCTATTTTGGGATTTACATAGATCTGTTAGGCTCACCCAAGTCCATGGGATTTACAGTCACCTTCTCAAAAAAATCTTTTATCCCTCTCTAAGGAACTCCTATCCTTCTATTAAGGAACTCTTATCCTTCTCCTAAGGATCTTTTATCCTTCTCCTGGGGATCTTCTATCCTTTTCCTAAGGCTTATCCACCTAGCTGTTAAGATAACCTAGCAATGTAGGATTTCAACGTCTAATACAATGGTAAGAGAGTATTAGAAAGGTTTTGACCTGATAAAGATTGCAAATTTAACCTTGCAGATTTTAGATCACTCTTCAATTCTTTTCTTTGCTTGACTTTTCTCATTTGCAGTGCTGACAGCTTCTTATCCCTTCAAGATCTATCTCCTCTAGTTCTTCCACTCGTTATGCCAATGTACTCTATGGTCACTTGATCAACTCAGAGTCTTGATGCTCTATGCATACTCCTCACTGTGTCCTCTTCTTGGCACTTCACACTAGCCTTCTCTTGGCTTCTTCACATGATCACTCTTATGACCAACTCCCTCTCACACACATGGTTGATCTTTGACCTATAACTCCTTATGAAGAATTTTTTTCTTCATTTCCCCCTCAAATCTTCTCGCTCATCAATTTGATTTAATCTTGAGAAAATGATATTGTTTTCCCTCCAAATTGTTTCTTCCAGAAACTTCATGATAAATCCATCAACATTCGCCTTGAATTGGTTTGCATGGTTTACATAAAATTTTGTGACATCTACTCATCATCCTTATCATCCAACTAATTCACAAAATTCAATCTAACAAACTTATCATTATTGATCTAGTGAATCTTTTGACTTAACAAATAATGCAACAACTCGGCATCATTGGTTTACTGATGCTCAGGACCTGACAAAATTTTCTTGACATCCATTACCTTTTTTCTGATGCTCGACACTTGAAGTCTTTTCCTGAGTTACTCAGCACTTGAACAATTACTATGTTACTCGACACCTAAAGGATTTCTCGACACACATTAAAGTTGAACTTGCTCAGCTTCAACTAAGAATTTTCTTGGCTCTAACTAGCTTTCTCGGCTCACTCAAATGAACTTAGTTAGGCTTTACAAATGACTTAGTTAAACCTTACATCTTCGATGTGTCTCAGTGTATCCATCCTCTTAGAGTATGTCACCAAAACACTATTTAATCAATGGCTTAGTTGATCCTTATACTTCATTACAACATCATAACTTCAACCTTTCTCTATGTGCTCTAGTTACATCTTATTGATTTCCTCCTCCTTGTCAATCAACCAATTGATGGTATTTGGATCACTTAAGCAATTGCCATTCGTACAAGTAGCAAGTTTGACATCAATGACAAAACACTGATTGAAAATATTCTTTACCAATTCCATCATTCTTCATTCATGATCTTTTCAATCATTTCCAACAAAGGAAACATCAAATTCATACTTAAAGCTAGTGACCTTGAGGATATTTGTAACTGGCAGCCCATCAACTTGCATACTTTGTCATACAAGATATTTGCTAAGGATTTATCACTCAAGATTCAACTTCTTCTTTCCTTAATTATGTGCCCACAACAAACCAATTTCATCAAGTTCTAGTATATTCTTGACAACATCATTTTTGTTTGGGAATGCATGGAGTGGGCTTGCAAGTCCAATTAGAAGACTATGTTCTTAAAAATTGATTTTGTCAAAGCTTATGATCGAATAGAATGGCCCTTCATTTTGGCTATACTCTAGACCTTGGGTTTCGACCCTCATTTTCTTTAGTTTTTGCTAATGATTTTTGGTGATGCTTGATAGGCCAACACTGAGGTAGATAATAAGAAATATTTAATACTTTAAATGATTAAATTCAGCTTGGTCTATATGTGTCAATCCGAGAGTATAAACTTGTGAAAGGTGTTTGAGTAGTATGCCATCAAGGGATGATAGTTATGAAATGAGGGATTATGAATGCAGCTACAATATGTGATGCAAATCAATGAAAGACCAAATAAATCCTAGTGATAGGAATTGTCACTTCCTGGTAACAGGAACATCAGAAATAGAAATAAACATTAACAACTATGAGGATAATGAATGTAACAAACCACAAAATCAACTAGTCTAGAGGAAACAATACCAAGACCAGGCATATAACTAATCTAATTTAATAGTTTACTAATATAAATTTGATATTGTTATATTGATTTATCTCTTAATATGATAGAAAATTAAAAATATACTGGGTATTATTAATAATCCGTATAATAATGTGAATGTGATAATCCATCTTACCCAACTATGATATTAATTAGATTGCAAATGTATTAATATGAACTAACTATTATTTTAAAATAAAATATTATTCTATGGTAACTCAAGCACACCAAACTTAAGCTACAAAAATTACTTAGCAAAAAATCCAAAATAACTCACAATATTAACAGTGTCACCGAACATTCCAATAGTGGGCCCTTTCTCTAGTCTGCAAGGTGAGTTGAAGAAACTGTGTCTTTCTACATTGGATTAACCAATAGTAATATTATTTCATTCCTCAAATATAATAATGGGAGAACAATACATTCCAATCTGCATTGGCCTACTTATATACATGCAACAAATAACAACTATACAAATTTAGATATGTTGTTAATAACTCACGTGAACCTTGGCTATACATTATAGGCCAAAATGATTGTTGTTCTTGTAGAACAAGATTTAGTGTGCAAAGAACATTAACAATAAGAGAAACATTCAAAAACTGAAATTAAATTCACATATAAATTCAGACAAAGAAAGGAAACTAAGGAATGCAAACCTAAGAGAGGAAACACCCCATGCTTCCTTGATTTGGTAGATGTGTCCTTTGATGTGGATATATGATCAATGTGCTTGCTCAATTGTTTTAATGGTGGAGATGGGTAATGGAAAATTGGTAGCATTGTGAGCTCTCAATTTGGCATTATAAGGGTATGGTTGATGGCTTTGGTTCTCAAACTAGCATTATGACTTTACTAAAAGAATTGTGATGATATGGCTTGGGAGGGGATTCAATTTATAGGCCAAGGGGTAGAGGGATGGACTGCTTAGATGCAAGGAGAGATGAAAGCTTAAGGAGGGCTAGGATGCACACAAAGGAGAGCACATGGATTGTGCTTGTCTAGCACCAATGGGAAGGTGACACTTGTCACAAGGAAGATGAGTGTGAGAGGATAGCATAAGGGGTTGGTTGAAGGCTTGATGAGGGGGGTTGAGTATGTAAGAGGGATGTAAGAGTCATGAGTGGGAGAGGTGTAAGAGTCATGAGTGGGCTTGTAAGAGCATTTAAGGGTTTGTGGGCTTCATCAAGTTTGTGGTTGGGATATTTTGAGGGGAGACTTTGGTTTGGTTTAGGAAAGTCTTAAACTTGTTTAGGGAATGTGACAACATTAGGGAGTGGATTAGGCTTGGGTTTAGGATTAGATTAGGGATGTTAGAGATGTGCAAGTGGATGGCATTAATGAGGTTGGGTGAGTTAGTGGCTAAGCTTGGTTAGTATGGGTGGATGGGGTGGATTAGGCTAAATGGAGGATTAGGGATAAGTTAGGGGCTTTTAGATTTGAGGGATTTATTTAATAAATGGGGATTTTGGAATTAGATAGGACAATAGGATTTAATTGAGAAATGATAGGTTATTTAATTTATCAATTAGGACTATAGATGATTAATTAAATTAATCACCAAGGGGATGGAAAAGGATTAATTAAATAAGAATTTAATTAATGATGCCTTTAGAGATGGCTAAATTAGATTACCAAAGTGGTGTAATCAAATTTAGGTGTCTACATTTTGCCCCTCTTTGACATAGTGTTGAGACAACACTATTTCAAAGAAGTTTGAATGGAGACGACACGAGGAAGATGTTTTTAGCAACAAGGTTGCCCCAGTCTTGAATAAGAAGAGGAGAGACTAGACTTAGATGATGCCCCCTCAAGAAGGCAGCGAGGAGAGAAATGAGGCTTGACAACTTCTTGAAAAGTACAAGAAATCGAGACAAGCTGAGAGACAGGTTGGCAAAGAGAAGGGGCTGAATTAGCTCAAACTCTCACTATGGGAGAATGATAAAGGGAAATTAGATGCACAAGCTTAAGACTTTCCAGTATTGGGGGGGATGACAGAGTAGAGCGTTATAAAAAAATAATCTAGGATAGAGAGATGGATGATGGGATGATAAAGCTAATGCAACAGGATTTCAAAGAGTCAGATTGGCAGAAGATGGGTTTCAGAGATCCCTAGGACTAGGATTGTGGGTCTCGAAAGATGAGGCTTGGTGGATTGATTAGATTGGTGGATCCCTAAAGCTAAAGTTGAGGAGTGATTCAAAGAGATACTGATGCATAAGCTGGGGGAGGAGCAACAGATGCAGGATATGGATGGGGGATAATGGAGATGAAGGGAATCCATTGAAGCTTTTTTGAGTAGGGGGATACTTCAAAGAGAAGTACAACCATGTAGTTGAGCACTAGATTTGCTATAGGATTGTTGGTTAATTGCCAAGGTTACCAAGAACATCAAGGCCTTTTCACCAACCGTCCAAAGGACTGATGAACTGACTCAAAAAAAACATGCAAGGATTGCCCTAGTATCACACATGAATCCAAGAGGAAGCAGCATGAAAATGACACTAGGTAACCCACAAGCAGAAAAGAAAACAAGCAAAAGACATGATCAAGACCTAATGCTTAGATTGCCCCATTCATAGTATACCATGATATGGGAGCTCGTGGCAACCTTGAGGAGGGAACAAAAATATTTCTTGGAAAAGATACTTCAAGACCCAAAAGGGAAGATTCCAAATCAATAGAAAGTGAAAATCCAAAAAAGAGCCATTTTCCAATGAGATGGGTAGGATGAGGTACTAACGGGCCAAGATCAAACATGAGGAAAGCTATATCCTGCAAGGATCTATCGAAGAGCACCTATGCTGATGGATCTGGATGAGTGATGTGTT
The DNA here is from genome assembly GCA_028749045.1 of Cupressus sempervirens. NCBI lineage: Eukaryota > Viridiplantae > Streptophyta > Pinopsida > Cupressales > Cupressaceae > Cupressus > Cupressus sempervirens. Next base: position 100,728,908 of record CM053787.1, read on the forward strand.
TGACAAGCTGAACTAAGAAGGATAACACTTTGGTGATAGGAGATCTAGATAAAGGATGCATTGGAATAGCTAACCAAGGGTTGTGCAATGTGTGCAAGATGTTGATCAAGGAGGAACTGACATGATAGTTGGATAGATACAATGGTACTAAGCTAAAGAGGATGTACAAGCTGACATACCAAGATATGTTACAAAAGTACAAGGTTGTTCATGTTTTGGTTTTATGAGATGGAAATGTTTTTGAAAGTTGGGATGTCTGTAATAGTTGATAGGTGAATAGGTAGATGGTTTGTGAAAAGCTTAAGTGAAAATGGGGTTCTTTGTGTGCATGTGATAGGATACAAGCTAGGATAGAAAATTATTTACAAGTTGGAATATGGTACAAGCTTTGGACAAGATTCGGATATACAAGGTATGGTACAAGATTTACAAGGTATAATACAAGCTTTGGTACAAGATTTACAAGCTGAGGTACAAGATTTAGAATCTGTACAGGAGGTATTTACAAGCTTCATTAGATTTTGGATATTTGGTTGGAACACCAAGGGAACAAGCAGGTGTTTTACAAGATGGTGGGTGAATGGATGAGGGATAGGATAGTGATAGATAATGGATTAGTCTTAGTACACAAGGTGCCTGAATTACCAGGTTTTCACTAAGGTACCTATCCAAGGCGCTTGAATTGCCAAGTTTTCACCATTGGATGCTTATTTCTCTTTACTATTTTTTTGTATTTTTCAAAAGCGAGGTATACCAAGGATCTTCAAGCATAAAACTTCTTGAGATGAATGATGTTAGTAGGATCATTCAAGAGCTCTCCTTTTGGTGTAGATAGCTGATAGGCTTCGGAGCCAAAGGATGCAATGACAACATAAGGACTAAGCCATGTAGGTTCAAACTTGCCCTTCTTTTCTCAATCTACTTGGACTTTCATGTTTTCTTTGAGGACCATGTCGCCCGGCTGAAAGTGTCATGGAAGCACCTTCTTGTTGAAATTTCTTTTGAGATGAGTTTGATAAATTGTGAGATGATCATAGGCTTGTTGTTGCTTCTCGTCTAAGAGATCTAGCTGGGTGAGCCGAGCTACTCTATATTCTTCATCTGATATTTGCCCTCGCAAAGATATGCGCAATGAGGGAAGTTCAACCTCTATGGGTAGTATCACTTCAGCGCCATAGACTAGGGAGTATGGAGTTGTTCTTGTGGATGTACGAAAGGAGGTTCGATAGGCCCATAGGGCTGGATTTATTTGTAGGTGCCAATCGCGGCCGAAATCATTGACAAATTTCTTTAGGATTTTGAGGAGGATTTTGTTAGTTGCCTCTGCCTGGCCATTACCTTATGGGAAATATGGGCTAGAAAAGTAGTGATGGATGTGGAGGGAAGTACACAATTCTTCCATGTTGAGATTTTCAAAGTTACCTCTGTGGTCGGTGAAGATGGTGGATGGGATGCCGAAGTAGCAAACAATGTGGTACAAGATAAACTTGAAGACCTGAACTCCTATAGCTGAGACTAGGGGAACTACTTCCACACACTTAGTAAAATAGTCTATAGTGGTTATTATCCATTTATGTTCATCAGATGAGAGAGGTGTGATAGTTCCAACTAGATCAAGGCCCCAACAAGCGAAAGACCAAGGTGTTGCAATAGGCTGTAGATCCTGTGCTGGAGCGTGCACAAGATTTGCATGCTGCTGACATGGGAGACACTTTCTGACAAAGTCACAAGAATCCTCTTCAATATTAGGCCAATAGTAGCCTTCTCTAAGGATTTTTCGCGCTAGGAAAATACCACTCATGTGGGCACCGCAAAGTCTGGAGTGTACTTCTTTTAACACCATCGCGACCTCATTTTGGTCTAAACATCAAGAGAGAGTATCATGATAACCTCGACGATATAGGGTATTGGCTATGATAACATAGCGGGATGATTTTCTGATGAGGTTCTGGCATTGGGTGCATGTGAGGTGAGGGGATATGATACCATCGTTAAGGTAAGCGTGAATCTCATGGTACTAAGGGGATTGGGGACCAACCAAGATACAAACACGATTTGAATCCTCATTCGCATAGGTAGGTATGAGGAGCTGCTCGACTAAAAACTCATACTATGTAGCTGCTTGGGGAATTTCCAAGAGCAAGCTAATAGTATCCATAGCGTCTATTGCTTTGTTCTGCATTCGAGGCACTTGTGTAAACTAAAGCTTTGTAAAATGTTGGGTTAGCTGATCAACTAGCTCTTTGTAGGGTAATAGCTTTTCATCCTTGGTTTGATATTCATTTAGGGCTTGCTTGATGATCAGCTGAGAATCTCCAAAGATTTGTAACTCAGTGATGTTCCATTCTTCCGCTATCTTTAATCCTACTATGAGAGCCTCATATTCAGCTATATTGTTAGTGCTAGGGAATTGTAGCTTGAAGGCTTTTGGAATGTAATCTCCTTGAGGTGTGACCAACAATATTCTTGCCCCTGATCCATGAGATGTGTATGAGCCATCAAAATAAAGTTTCCATGGGGGTTGTTCTTCAATTAGACAGATACGTTCATCTAAAAATTCTGTGATCAAAGGATATGCATCTATTAGAGGTGCATCAGCTAGGTGATCTGCTATAGCTTGCCCTTTGATTGTCTTTCTATCCACATACTGGATGTCAAATTCGCTAAGGAGCATAACCCATTTGGCCAAACGACCTGTAAGTGTTGTTCTAGAGAGCATATACTTGAGAGGGTCAATCTTGGAGACTAGTTGGATGGTATGACTTAGCATGTAGTGGCGAAGCTTTTGAGTTGAGAAAACAACTACCAAACAAGCTTTTTCCATAAGAGTATAATTGAGTTCATAACCAACTAGGGTTCTACTGATGGAGTAGATGGCTCTTCCTCAGTCGTAGTCATCATGTTTTGTTAGAAGTGCCCCAAGAGCAGTAGGCATTGCTGATATGTACAAGATCAAGGGATGACCAGGAACTGGTGGAACCAAGATAGGGGGATTGGTAAGATACTACTTGAGCTGATTGAAGCTACGTTGACATAAAGGATACCACTTGAAGTTTTCTTCCTTCTTTAGTAAATGTGCAAATGGCGTACACTTATCTGCAAGCTGGGACATGAAGCATCGGACAGATTGAAGCTTTCCCTAAAGAGAGAGAAGTTGTCGCAGTGTCTGGGGAGGAGGCATGTCTAAGATAGCCTTGACCTTCTTGGGGTCGATCTCTATACCTCATTTAGAAACTATAAAGCCTAGAAGCTTGCCAAATGTGACCCCAAAGACACACTTCTTGGGATTCAACATGAGATGATATTTGGCTAACCTATCAAAGACTTTCTCCAAGTCAGCAAGATGATCCATGAAGGTATGAGATTTGACCAAGATATCATCCACATAATCCTCCAAAATGCTATGGATGAGATCATGAAAAATGGTTGTCATAGCTCTTTGATAGGTAACCCCTGCATTCTTTAGGCCAAAAGGCATCATGTTGTAGCAAAAGGTTCCCCAAGGGGTAGTGGATGTTGTCTTATACTAATCCTCTTCTGAAATCTTGATTTGATTATACACATAAAATCCATCCATGAGGGACAAAATTTCATGTACAGCTGTAAGATCTACAATCATATCTATGTTGGGCAAGGGAAAATCATCTTTTGGACAAGCTTTGTTAAGATCTCTAAAATTAATGTAGATTCTGATGTCACCGGAAGGTTTAGTGACGGGGACCATGTTGGAGATCCACTTTCAATAGTTGATAGGTCAGATAACCTTAGCATCTAACATTCTTTCTAATTCAACTTTGACCAGTAATGTCACCTTGGGGTGCATTTTCCTAAGCTTTTTTCTGATGGGCTTGATCTTTGGATCGACTGCAAGATGATGAACTACAAACTTTGGATCAAGTCCTAGCATGTCTTGATATTACCATGCAAATTGGGCAATGTTCTCTCTTAAGACCTCAAGGAGGAGGTCAGCTTGGTCTTGTGATAGGGATGTAGCAATGTGAACAAGTTTGGGGATCTCTAAAGAACCGATGTTGACTTCTCTAGTATCCTCAATTAGAATAGAAGACACCTTTGGTCGATTATCTTAAGAAGGCAATGTTAAATCCTCATGTTCTGCTTGTGACTCTAGATTTTCTTGCTAAGAGGCCCTCTTTGCTACCTTAGCTAGTCTTGGATTTGCCTTAGTTCCAATTTTGGGTGTATCAAACTAGGTTGGGGATTTTCTCCAAAACACCCCTTGGGATCTAGCTTATAAATATAGGCAGAATCTGGCTTTGTTTTCTTGTGAGGTGTTTTAGCTCCCATGAATCTCAAAAGTGCTTCCTTTGATGTGAACTCATCAATGTGTATGATGCTTGGTTGGTCCCAATCTATGAGTTGTGGATGGGTGAGTGGTAGGTCAATGAGATGGATGGACAGTTCTTAGAGAATAGAGTCTCCTAGGAAGATTTGGTTTGGGATATCGTCATAGGCTCTCTTTTCAACTTCCCCAGGAATGTCTTCATTTTTGACAAGGTCATGGTGAATGTTCGAAAAAGTGTGACCGTTCTCATTGGTGCCCCTAGTTGTGGGTATGCCAAAGCCAAGACCTGACTTCGTTTCCCAACTATGTGCTTTGATGGGGCACTACATGCCTCTTTCTTCTAGTCCTAGACTACCACCTTGATAGTTCCATTTGTCAGTGACGAGCTTATGTTCTTAGGGATACTTCTGGCTGAAGTGATCAAGGTGTGCTTGATTTCTTGGAGGTGCATCCTTATGTAACCAATTTTTGATATTTGGAGTGAGCTCCTCATGAAGAGGGATTTTTGAGGATACAAACGTTGTTGGGCCAAACTATTTGTATCGAGGAGGTGGAATCTCCTTAGCTTTGTGATAGGTTGGTCATCCATGGGCATGTGGATCAAGTGGGAGTGCCCCGAAAAAAAATGCATCTGACAGACTATACTCTCCATAGCCTTTGTTATTGATCTTCACAGTAGATAGGGTGGAGGCAAGGATGGTTTCTGGGTCATTACAAGTGTGGGATGAGCTGGCAATGGTTGTGCCAATATCAATTCTAGGGAAATGGTTTGTATATGAAGCTTCAACCACATTGCAGTAAGCAAAGGGTTCTGGATAGGCATGGATGGTTACCTTAGTGCCTTGATGCAAAAATTTGATGCACTGATGGTAAGTGGATGGAACGGCTTTCATGGCATGAATCTATGGGCAACCGAGGAGGATGTTAAATGATCAATAACATTGCAAAGTGTTTCTTGGATGACTGACCCAACCTTGATTGGCAGCAAAATAGTTCATTCTGTGGTTCTTTTCAAGTTGTCATAAGCTTTGATGGTGATAACCTCACTGATGATATTTGCCTTAGTATACCCAGCTTGTTTTATGAATTTTAGGGTGCAAATATTCAAGGCTGATCCATTATCTATCATTACTCTTTTCATGGCAAAATTGGATACCATGATGGCTATGCGAAGCGAGAGGGTGTGATCTGGCTCGACCAAGGGTATGTCGGTGGGTTTGAATGATAGGGCACATGAGGATGAAAGGTGTCCAACAAGATTATGAAAATCAGTAGCATTGATATCTGAAGGGACATGAGATTCTATGAGAGCACTGTCAAGGATGTCTTTGTACACAGGACTAGGGCGGAGAAGGTCTGAAATGGAGATTTGGGTTGGCATGTTCCCAAGGTGTTCCAAGAATTGTACCGACTTTTTGATGGAGCTAATGGTGCTGATGAAACTGGTGGGCCTGCGATGTTAAATTTTTACTCTTCGAGTGGTGATTGCACACTCATTGTTTGGTCCTCGGATATTGATAACATTGATAGAAGGCTCTTTCTTGGATATACAACCTATAAGGCTACCATAGTCTATATAGGATGAAGTGTGGTCATTGTTCTTCCCATGCTGTTGGTTTGGCTAGCGGTTGCTGGTGTTGTTGTTGTTGTTTTGGATAGGTGCTTTTCTAGGATTTTGGTTATTGTGGACAAGGTCAACTATTGATAACTCTATTTCAACAAGATGGGCATATTGGGCTACAAATGCTTCAAAAAATTCAGTGAAGTTTTTAATTGTGCCATATGGGATTCTATAAAACCATTCAAGAGCTGGCCCGGCCAATCTTTTGGGAAAGAGGCATAAGAGGAAGACGTCACTATATGCCACTTCTTGGCAGTGCATGTAAAATTCTTTGATGTGGGTGACTAGGTCTCCTTTTCCTCTAAATTTGTCAAATTTAGGTATCTCAAAATGCTTGGGGAATGGAGTCATAGTAATGGCTCTATCAAATGGATAAGGACACACAGTCTCAAACTTGAATGTCTTTGGATCATTCCCTTCTTGGATGGCTTTCAGAGCTGTCCTCATTTGTTCCCATTCTGAATTGATAGCTGATGGCTGGGGTGCCCCCAATGTAGGAGTACCTTGATGTAGGTATGCGCTAGATGGGGCCACTAAATATGGATGGCTATGAGGGATTTGCTGATATGGATTGTACATTGTGTGGGCAGTTGTGTGGTGAATGACAAGTTGTTGAGATGGAGGTGGCACATATTGTTGCATGTGTTGTGAGGCTTGCTGTTGATATGGGATTTGAGGTTAGAATTGAGGAACATAAGCTAGCTATGGGATAAATGGATTTCTTTGTGGTGGTAAGGTATAAGATGGTTGTGAAGCTTGGGGAAAGGATCGGGGAGCTTGTGGAACGTGACTTTGGATTTGAGGAGTTTGACCAAAATGTGGGTTGCGCCCCCATTTGGGATGGTATCACAAATAATTGGTGGTTGTGTGGGGTGGTGGATTACCTCCTAGAAGTGGCATTGAAAAGTAGTTGGTAATAGGAGGTAATGGATTAGTTGGTGGTGGAGGTGGTGAGAATTGAAAGCTTGAGAATGGAACTAATGGGGTTTGATAGCTTGGTGGCTAGATTTGAAACCTTGGTAGAGTGGTGGTAGGAGCTTGGGTCACTTGAGAGCTTGGCAGAACATTGGTGGTAGCTTGTGGGGTTTGATAGCTTTGTGGAGTGAGGGTAGTAGCTTGTGGATTTGTGGCTGATGGCACTGAGCTCCAAGGACCTAATGGAAATGATGGAATTGTGCTTTGGGTTGTGGTGAACAAGCTGGGGGTGATGAAAGGTTGATTACTTGGCCCCATTGGTGGCATTCTTGTTGTATATTGCTGAGGTTGGCCAAAGATGATAGCACTAATTTGGGAGATGGGTGGATTTGGAAGACTGGGTTGGAGAGCAGCAGCAACAATAGTGAAGGGAGTGAATGGTGAGGTGTTTTAGGCAAAGATAGTTTGGAGTGGAGAGTTATGAACCAAGGATGGAGTGGTGGTGGCTGGGTTGGCTTGCGGAATGGAGATTTCAACTTGGGTGGAGGATGGTATGTTTGGGTCTATTGGATCAAAAGGATTGGCTTGAGGCTCTTCTTTTGGCACATATTGAGGATAATTTGAATCATAAGAGCCTATGGGTGGTGGCAGCTACCCAAACAATGGGTGAGATGGATCTGATAATGGAGGAGGTCTTCCAAAGTCGAAGGCTCCTATATTGTCCCTTCGAAAGTTAGCCATGATTGTTTCTTTGTTCTTGTCTATAATGGCATTCACCAATACTGCATTTCCTGGTTGGTTCATGAAATCTTCAACATCAGTAGGTGATGGTATAGCATTCTCTAGGTTGGATGATGGTTGAGTGCTCAAGGGGAGCGATGCTATTTGATTCTTCTTGGCTAAGCGAGTGACGGGTGGCATGAAAATGCTCCCAGGGATGAGATGCAACAATGCTAGTGGATGCAAAAAGGGGAAGGCTTTTCTATGCAAAATGATTTCCTAGGTTAAGGCAAAGCTATATGAAAAAACCTAAGGAGGATTGGGTTGGGGACTCTAACTTCAAATATATGTTGCCAAAGCATGAAAGGTCTGCTTTCCTATGTGCAAGCTTGGTCGTGATTGTGTCAACTTAAGGATAGACTGATGATCCTTTAGGAAGAACATGAGATTGACCACTTGTGGATCCCAACCTTTAGCTCAAGGTGATGAGGGATAACAAGTGACAAAGCTAGATTACCCTAGACAAAGCTCTATCAAAGGGATAACCTTGGTGAGATTGGTGGATTTGTAAGATGGTAGGAATGGCAGACTTTGGCAAGGTGACAACAATTTTGAAGGCTTGGATGTGAATGTTTTTTTGATTGCTGGCTAGATGGTTTGGTTCTAAATAAGATGGATGAGCTAAAATGCTTAAGGGAATGACCTAAAATGGTTGGCTTTCCTACAAAGATGACTCTAAAGTGCAGCTTATGCAAGAAGATGTGGAGAAACAAAGGGGTCTAATCATAGAAATCATGCCTAGTAGGTAAGGCATAAGCAGGATTAACTCCTGGATGTTGGCTAAATTTGATAGTGCAATCTAACCAGGTTTCTTGAAGGGCTTTATCGACAGCTTTGTCTTTTGCTTTGTGGAGTTTGGCAATTCAAGGGCTTGGTGTTATTTCCTTTCTCTTGGCCAAAATTTCTTGGTATACCTGAGATGGTTTGAGTTTGGCTTTGTGAAACTTATGTTTGGGTTTGGGTTGTTCTGACATAAATTCTTGAATCTGCTTGGCTTTGGGGAGATTTTGGTTGATTTTCTTCAACTTGTTCAACTCTAAAATAGGCAGTGACTACGCTAAATGTGCCCTAAGCTAGGATTGACCAAGTTTGGCAAGCATTCATTTTAACAAGTAAAAAAAATCAAGTAATAGATAGGAACAACCAGATAGAAGTTTTTGATTCTCAGAATGTGATACTTGCGCCAAGGAGTGTGTATGTTCTACAAATGTTTCGATCAGTCACTTCAAACACATTAACATCCTAGATGGTTGTCTACAAGGCTGACAGTTGGTTTAGCTAGGGAGTCCTCGATATACCCAAGGTACGTGAGGCCCAAATCCATAGATGAAACTAAAAAGATGTCACACAACTAAGAGGAGCGGTAACCCACTTCTCCTCTTTCACTTCTCAAGGGTATAAAGTTCCTTGAGGCTTAGCCCAAGTGACAAAATCTTGATCCCAAGAGAGGTGTCTTTCGATTCACCTCTCGATTCTTATACTCCACTAGAACGCTGGAGTTGAGGTCATCCCAAGGGGTGATGAAATCCCCAAGCAAGCCTCCTAAAACTTAAACAAGATTTTGGATCCTAATCTTATGCACCCAAGATGGCCTCGAAAGACAACAAGGGGAGAGAAGACTTGGATGATCTTGGGCTAAAAAACACGTTTTTTCTTTTTCCAACTGACGCTTAAGTTTTTTGATCTAGACTTTGAAAACGCACATGTTTAGGATGCAACATTTATTCCAACTTTGAAGCATTTTGAAAAAAGTAAAATCGATCGAAGAATGAATATAAGAATAAGAGTTAGGGTCAACAAAAAAGTAAACCCGCATGCCTGGAGGCCCTCCACATCAAGTATCGATTAATTTCTTTTAAGGCATTCAAGAGTTGGTGTGATTTTGTTTCAAGCCCAAAACAAAGATGTGTGAAATTTGATTTCAAGCACGCACCTGGAGGCCCTCCACGTCAAGATTTGTTCAAATTTTAATGCCCAAATGAAGTGTTAGCGAGCCTCATGTGCATTCAAAGAATTTTCTAAGTTAGAAAAACTAATAAAAACACAAGTGAAGTTTGATATTTGTGGAGCACTTAACACCCTCTTAGGTGGACCCATCCCCATAGATGGCGTTGAGATTGCAACCAATGGTTAAATTGATGGGTGATTAAAGAGGGTGAGTCCAACTACAAACTCACTTAGAGCATCTTTATTTGGTTTTTATAATTTAGGAAGTTTTTAGAATGTAGATTCTTTTTATGCCCCAAAAGATGATTATTTGATCTATGGCATTCAAGATTGGATTTGTTGCTTTAATCATGCATTCCAATAAAAGCTTGATTTTAGTCCATGGAATTCGAGAGTGATTTGAGCGACATTCATTCAATGAAAAACATGTTTAAACATGCAAGTTCATTTCAAGAAAAACCTAAAAAACATGATTAAGTTTGTTGCTCCAACCTGCAATGAGACAAAAAATCCATTTGATTAGTCACCCAAAAAATCCCAAAATCAAAGCTTTAACTATGGGAGAAAAAAAAATTTAACTTTTTTTGTTATTTTTTATCTACGTAAAAATGCTTAAAATGGTCTATTTCCTACGGAACTACTAAAAGTCAAATTTTGATTTATACTCTCTCTTTTTTCTTTTTTTTTAAATATTAAAATATGATTATGATTATGATGATAAAACCTGCAAAAAACTAATTAGAATAAAAACATGTACCAAAAAATGTCAAAAATTCGAACCAAGCACTTAGCACAGCAAACTCGCGAGTCTAAGCAGCAATCCTGCAGGGAAAATGCGATCCCACTGGAGTTTTCTTCACGGAGATGTGTTCCCGCAAGTTGACCAAGCCACGGGAATGCCAAAAAAAATTGGCAAAAAATTTAAAAAAATAAAAACCAGGGAGCTCGTTTTGAACAGAGCAATCCCGCTGGTTTACGATCTTACAATGTTCCCGCAACACAGGAATGATAGTCCCACGAATGATAAGGTTTTACAATTTTTTGATGACAGTTTTAAAAACATGAGTGTTCCCGCAGGCGGGAATGACAATCCTGTAGGAAGGAGGAGTGTTCCTGCAAGCGAGAATGACAATCCCGTAGAAAGGAGGAGCGTTCCCGCAAATGAAAATGATGGTCCCGCTGAGATATTGGCCAGCAGGAATGCAAAGATAAATTTTAAGGCATGTGGCTACTGTCTGGTGTTAAATTGCGAACTTGCTGATATTTCACCAGCGGGAATGCGAACCACATGCTTTAAGTATGAATTTGATATTTCCTTTGTTGGAAATGATTGAAAAGATCATGAATGAAGAATGATGGAACTAGTAAAAAATATTTTCAATTAGTGTTTTGTCTTTGATGCCAAACTTGAGACTTGTAGGAATGACAATTGCTTAAGTGATCCAAATACCATCAATTGGTTGATTGACAAGGAGGAGGAAATCAATAAGATGTAACTAGAGCACCTAGAGAAAGGTTGAAGTTATGATGTTGTAATGAAGTATAAGAAACAACTAATCCATTGATGAAATAGTGTATTTGTGACATACTCTAAGAGGATGGATACACTGAGACACATCAAAGATGTAAGGTTTAACTAAGTCATTTGTAAAGCCTAACTAAGTTCATTTGAGTGAGCCGAGAAAGCTAGTTAGAGCCAAGCAAATTCTTAGTTGAAGCTGAGCAAGTTCAACTTTAATGTGTGCCGAGAAATCCTTTAGGTGTCGAGTAACATAGTAATTGTTCAAGTGCTGAGTAACTCAGGAAAAGACTTCAAGTGCCAAGCATCAGAAAAAAGGTAATGGATGTCGAGCAAATTTTCTCAGGTGCTAAGCATCAGTAAACCAATGATGTCGAGTTGTTGCATTATTTCTTAAGTCAAAGGATTCACCAGATCAATAATGATAAGTTTGTTACATTGAATTTTTTGAATTAGTTGGATGATAAGGATGATGAGTAGATGTCACAAAATTTTATGTAAACCATGCAAACCAATTCAAGGTGAATGTTGATGGATTTATCATGAAGTTTTTGGAAGAAACAAGTTCTCGGGAGCGCGATTTTGAAGGAGGAACCTGCGTACCTACAAAAATATCAACAAACCTTTTGCAAGAACACACAAGAAAACCATGTTAGACTCGATTAGTTTGTCATAACAAAAAAAAAAATCAAAACATGATTAGATAGACCCAAATGTGGGGTCCCACCGAGCGTGCCAAAATGTAGAACAAGATTTAGTGTGCAAAGAACATTAACAATAAGAGAAACATTCACAAACTAAAACTAAATTCACATATAAGTTTAGACAAAGAAAGCAAACTGAGGAATGCAAACCTAAGAGAGGAAACACCCCATGCTTCCTTGATTTGGTAGATGTGTCCTTTGATGTGGATGTATGCTCAATATGCTTGCTCAATTGCTTCAATGGTGGAGATGGATAATGGCAAATTAGTAGCCTTGTGAGCTCTCAATTTGGAATTATAAGGGTATGGTTGATGGCTTTGGTTCTCAAACTAGCATTATGACTTTACTAAAAGGATTGTAATGATATGGCTTGGGAGGGGATTCAATTTATAGGCCAAGGGGTAGAGGGATGGATGGCTTAGATGCAAGGAGAGATGAAAGCTTAAGGAGGGCTAGGATGCACTCAAAGGAGAGCACATGGATTGTGCTTGTCTGGCACCAATGGGAAGGTGACACTTGTCACAAGGAGGATGAGTGTGAGAGGATGGGATAAGGGGTTGGTTAAAGGCTTGATGAGGGGGGTTGAGTATGTAAGAGGGATGTAAGAGTCATGAGTGGGAGAGGTGTAAGAGTCATGAGTGGGCTTGTAAGAGCATTTCAGGGTTTGTGGGCTTCATCAAGCTTGTGGTTGGGATATTTTGAGGGGAAACTTTGGATTGGTTTAGGAAAGTCTTAAACTTGTTTAGGGAATGTGACAACATTAGAGGGTGGATTAGGCTTGGGTTTAGGATTAGATTAGGGATGTTAGAGATGTGCAAGTGGATGGCATTAATGAGGTTGGGTGAGTTAGTGGCTAAGCTTGGTTAGTATGGGTGGATGGGGTGGATTAGGCTAAATGGAGGATTAGGGATAAGTTAGGGGCTTTTAGATTTGAGGGATTTATTTATCAAAATAGATTTATTTAATAAATGGGGATTTTGGAATTAGATAGGAGAATAGGATTTAATTGATAAATGATAGGTTATTTGATTTATCAATTAGGACTATAGATGATTAATTAAATTAATCAGCTAGGGGATGGAAAAGGATTAATTAAATAAGAATTTAATTAATGATGCCTTTAGAGATGGCTAAATTAGATTACCAAAGCGGTGTAATCAAATTTAGGTGTCTACAGTTCTAACAATAGATCAATGGGTTTCTCCTTAATATCCATCTCCCTGATAAAAACAAAGAGATATAATCTGAAGATGAATGGTTATGCAATGAATATCACATGAATATATTTCATGCCAAGAATAGGTAATGTTCTTTTAATATTTCCAGCAAGCACCATTGTCTTCAACCAATTTCCAGCAAGCATCATTGTTTGCATCCAACATGGATTTGAAACAATTTTGAAAGAATCAGATTACTAGAGTTTGTTTTCATGTGAGAGTTGGAAATTCTTCACATGTCAATTCACCTTCTTAGTAGCTATAACAGCTTAGTTTCTTGTAGCACGATTTTTACATGGGTCATATACAACTTATTAAAAGAGATAGTATTCTATGTGGATCATATATACCACTCATAGCAGCTATAATGGTGGATATTGATTCAAGCCTCATTTCCATCCATTGACAATATAGGAAATATGGTTCTATTACAGTTGTAGTATATATAACAAGCTACAACCTTCATAATTAGTATGCCATATCTGATTTTGATTTACCAATACTATTTATTTTATGTATGATATTTTTTGTCAGCATGCTAGTAATATCTTCTGATATAGAAATGAAAGAAACAATTAACCAATCATGTATAATAGTTTCTTCCCAACTTTGACAAGAAGCTCCCATAGAGTAGGTGACAGGAAGATATATGCCACAAATCAACATGCTGCAATAATAAAGATTAGTAAAGTGTAAACAACAATGAACTTTCCATATTTTAATCCCAAAAAAATATTAAATACTACTTAATTATATTAAACTATATGCAACGTTATAATGGTAAAATGGAATGAAATATAGTGGAAATGGTATAAGGAAGTGAATAGGTATGTGCATAAAATGGATTAAGATAGGGCATTAAATAGGTTATAATTGGCTCTCATAAATGCTAATGCTTGTATTACCATTAATAGTTCTCAATCTGAAGCCTTTAGGATTTTTTGATCTATCTAATAGGGTTACCCTCTAGCCCCAGCTTTGTATGTTCTTATTGTTGAAGGGTTTGGTTACTTACTTGCCCACTCTATTTTTGTTGGTTTGGTTCATGGGATTTCCTTGCCTAAGTCTTCTTCTCAACTTCTCAATGGAAATTTTTCTTACGACTCTTTTCTCACTCTCGTGGAGGATGAGGAAAATATAAATAATGTCTTGCAATGCTTGGACACCTTTGGTCAAGCTTCTATTTCTGCTATTCAATAGTACAAGAAACTCTATGATAGGCAATCCTTCCTTCCAACCCAACCTAGCTTGCTCAATTCGATTGAAAATGGGTTATCCATGGGGAGATTTTTTGCTTTCTAAGCATCCCTTTTGCCTTTCAAGCTTCTCTAATGGATTTGTGGAATTTTGTGCTCATGAAAATTGAGAAAAAGCTTGATTACTGGATTACTAAACCCTTTTCTCTCGCAAGGAAATTCCAAATTTTTTCTAAGGTGCTAGTGGCTACTCATGTGTATTACTCTTCTTGTTGGGCTCCTTCCAAAGCTTCATACCTCAAGCTAGAGCACTCACTTCATGAATTTCTTTGTACTTATGTGTCTGATCATCATGATTTTCATAGGGTTGCCTGGAATTTTTGTTGCCTCCCCAAAGAGTCTGGAGGTCTTGGCCTTCTTTCCACATAGAAGCAAGGGCTCGCTCTTTGTGCTAAGTGGATTATCCATGCTCTCACTGGTGATGAAGCTTGGAAAGTTTTGGTTCAATATTGTATCTCTTCTTGTTTCCCTATTAATAGGCCTACATTGAAGGGGATTGGTCTTCAAACCCTTCTCATTTTGCATGAACATGTTCATATCCAAGGTTCTCTTTTTGTCGAAAGCATATGGAAAGCTTGGTAAGTTATTAAGCCTTGGCTTTGCTAGGATAGTAATGGGTTTCATGATGGGCTTTCTTTAAACTAATAGAAGATTTAGTGGTCTCCATTGTTTGTCATTTAGGGTGTTCATCTAGCCAAGACTCAAGGTGTCAATGCTCTACATTTTTTCAAATGTGACATTAAGACTCCTAAGGATCTCTTCTCTAGGGTCTCCATGATTCTTAGATCTTGGGATGATATTCAAGTCCAATTCTATCCTACTTGTCTAGATCAACAAACTTTTGATATTCTGCTCTCTACTCTTCCAGATCATTTGATCCATAAGGTGGGTATCCAGTTTGTGCCACCTTGGTGGAAAGACTAGAAGTGGTATCCTACCATGCCCTTCATCAACTACAAGCCCAACTTAGGATATTATTGGCTTTGATACTCTAACCAACATTGGCATCTTCAATCTTCTAATTATCATTGGAGCATGTGATTTGATACTATTTGGAGTGTTATCACCGAACTGAAGATTTCCCATTTTGCTTAGTGCCTATTATTTCAAGGGCTTCCCCTTGGGCCATGGCTCAAGCATCTTGGTGTTCTAGATCCTCCCTATCCTTTATGTGGGAATCTTGAGTCTTTTTTGCATGTTTTATGGTTTCATAGGTGTGCACAAAATTATTGGAATTGGATACATGATTTTTTCAAGCCTTTCAAGTCAGAACCATTTTCTTGGCACATGATTGTGTTGGGTGATTCCTTTAGGATTCCTAAGAAATTTTCCCAGATCTAGCATACTTTTAGGATAGAGATTTTTTTTACTTTATGGAAGGATAGGAATGTTGTTCATTTTACTCACAACTTTCTTGATATCAATGTGCTATGTACACTAGACAATGCATTTGTAATAATGTCATGTTGCGAATATAGGCCCATGTAAATAAGGTTGCTATAGAGGTGGCCCAACTTCAGGAGATACCTAATCACTAGGTTAATGTGCCATGCATGGTCATTAGAGTGCCTCCTGACTTTGTTGACCATACTTCACCTCGAGACCACCATTAGGGTCATAGTTCTTCTACTCACCATTGCTTGCACACATCACACTCGCAGGCTCCCCGCCACTGCTCTCCCAGTGGTGGTGATGATGGTTGGCATCACTGCTTGACTTCTCCACCTCACCATGACTCTAGCTAGTCCCTGACTCCCCCTCATGTTGCTCCTCCTAGTTCTATTAGCTCCAAATGGCCTTTCTACCTGAATTTGGCTATCTCTATGCCATGTGTGGAAGATAAAGATAAAGATAAAGTTGTTGATGATGCTACTAATGGCTAGACTATTCCTAGTTTGCCTGCCAATGTTAGGGATGCCTGAGGTTTTAATGATCATGATGAACCACCTCCCTTGGCTAGCACTACTCTTACAGCCTGAGGGAGCTGCCTAATTTTTTTTTATGAATATTTTTTTGTATCCAACTTCAACCATGTGAACTCTTGGGGGGTGATCTTGTATCCCCAACCCCTTTTTTGTGAATTTGTAACTAGTATATTAATTTATTAATAGAAAGGGACTATTCATCATATATATATATATATATATATATATATATTGGTGAATGCACAAAGTTGGGTCGCAATTTCGTCGAAGTCAAATCTGCAAAATGAGACCTCTTAGAAATGGGTACTCGATTTTAAAAAATGGGCACCCATTTTTGGCTCAAGTGCCCAACCCTAAATTTGAAAAATGGGCACCCATTATTTTCAAAAAATGGGTACCCGTTTCTCAAAAAATTAAAAATTCAATTTTTTAAGTTTTCGACAGATTTTGCATGCCGCTTTTAGGTTTTCAAAACGAGTACCCATTTTTTGAAATTCAAATAACGGGTGCCCGTTTCTTACAACATGAGGTGAGAATTTTTTTTTCTGCCTTAGATTTTGGTTTGGGACAGGCTTAGTGAGACCAAGCCTATGCCTTGGCCTCTCAAAATTTGGCTAAGGCATTCAACTGACAAATTCATGCCTTGCCATAATTTTTAGAGGGTCTTCCCAATCAAATTTTTTTACGAAACAAAAACCCATTAGAGCTCTCACTGTCCTGATTTTAGAAATATAAATTTTATAGAGTTATGATTTTATTTACTATTTTTTTATTATTTTTTAACCAAAGGTGGTACCTAAATGTAAAATAGAATGTTCACTAAAACTTTAATAATTTTTTTATTTTATATTTTTTCTTAAATTAATTTATATGTCATCAATCTACATTCAATTCTTTTGAATTTTTTTTTTAAAAATTAAAAAAAGTAAAATTTTGATCAAATTATGGTGTTCGTACACGAGAGGTTTTAAAATTTTCTTTTATAGCCAATTAAAAATTAATAATAATAAAAATATTCATTAAAAAATTCAAGAAAAATATTCTCATCAATCTTTGGTGTGTCAGGTAACTCCATTTAAAATGATTCACAAAAATTCATTCATTTGTGTCAAATTATGGTGTTCGTACACGAGCGTGGTATGGTCCTGAAACAAGCATTTTGAAAAAGTACTTTTTAAAGATCCATACCAAAAAAATAATCTATGATATGGGTATAAAAATAAATTACATATTCAAAAAGAAGATTCCAAGCACTACAATTTTCATTTTTGAAGTTTTTTAATATTTAATTTCTAAATGGCTCAAATTTTGGCATCAATTGACAAAATATTTCAAAAATAGGAAAAACACTTCCACTTTTTGACCAAAAGTGAGATCCAACTTCTTGCATTGACCCATATATATATATATATATATATATATATATATATATATATATATATATATATATATATATGAGAATTTTTGTGTACTAAGGAAATCTATTGATATGTTTGATTAGACAATTTATTTTTTATTTTTGATATTTTAGATTATTTTCTATAATTTTCTTTTAGTGTTCGCATTTGTATTCAAAACTACGTGATGAAAGATGGAATATTTATATATATCATAAATATTGATTAAGAATTAATATAACTAAGAAAGTATAGTTGTTATATTAGATGTAATTAGTTTAGTTGGCTAGCTTGAATGACTCTGTAGATAATTTTGATATAATACCTATAAAAGGACCCAAAAAAGTCAATATACATGTTATTCCATTTTCAACATATGATGTACAACATTTAAAAGTTCTATTATATTTTTAAAAAAATTAATTTAGAGATAACAATGGCATTCACAACATTATCCATAGAACATTAGTATTTTGCCATAATAATCTTACTAGACATCATCATATGTTTGGCTAATATCATCAATCATTATTCCATGCTACTCAGTCACAGTGACAAGAACCAATCAATAGAAAACCTTCATTACATGATAAGCCCCCAAACTATGTACGGTTGCAACATCCCATAGAAAATATTGAAACAAATTATGGATACAAAGTTTTGGTAAAGATTTTACAAGACCCGCATAAAGTTTACATGAAAAATCATAATCAAATTGATTAACTTATTCAATTTCCTCAGCCTCTAGCAACATCTGTTTGCTATAGCTATTTCCTGTGAACTGGCCAAAAGAAAACCATATATCATATAGAGGACTGATTGTTGATATGCAACTTTTTAAAACTTGAATATTCTACCCTTTTACCATCACGAACCATCTTCAATATATGCTCAAATAGCATAACCTCACAAGGGACTGTAAGCCCTCCTTGGTGGTGATAACCATGTTCCTGACCCATAATTTGTAGTAATTCAACAAATAGAGGATGATTTAAATGATGGGTTGCTATAACAAACTTCTCCATAACCCCTCCTTCCCCAACATAGACAGGCACAAATCCTTTTATAACATCCAAATCCTTCTCTCTTTTGCTCCTCCCCTTGCACTCCTGGAGCTGCCTTCCACTCAGATATTCTGGTTGATTACACTCCCCTAGTTTTCGATACTTCATAACCTTAGTAGAGAAAAATCTTCTCTGCAACTTTTGGAGAAGTTTACCCATTTTGTAAAACTGTAAGCTGTCCATTTGCATTGAAAGTTCCTTTTATTTTTGGCTATGGAGACGTTGATGATAGCATCGTCGAGGGAGGTGATATTCCCTATATGGAACAAGTTAAAGATATTGCTGGTTTTGATGGTACCGAGATAATATACGGAGGCGTCAACGATAATGGCATCCACATGATTGGTAGACTATTTGGATTAAAAAAATTTGGTATGTTTTGATTGTAGTGGAGTGAATTTGATATTAGAAAAATATATTAATGATCAAGCAATTCATTTTTTATAATACGACAAGCTGAAATGACGTTATTATTTAAGATCGTTGTTTACATTATTGAAATTATAATTATTTGTTTTCATTTTCCATGTTTGGATTTAAACCTTTTATTCTATTGATTTAAGTAAGTTTTTTTCTTTTACTTTTGCTATAAACGTTGGTAATGAAAAGAGGGAGTGTACATAGATATAATATATGTGTACTATCTTTGGGAGTGTACATAGATATAATATATGTGTACTATCTTTAAGTGATTACTTATTTATATGTAATATTATAAAAAGTCGAACTATTAGAACTTATGGTTAACAATTTCAATTTATATGATTCTTAAATATGTTTAAATATACATAAAAGTAAAAGAAATGTTTGGTTGACAATTTTTTTTTTCATTTTAGAAATGTTAGTTATTTCTTATGTAATGACAAGTATACAGTTGTTGTAATTTGACTAAACATTTGAATTTGTCTTTATCTAATTATTATATTTTAATTTGAATCAATTTTGTTTGTTTGTTTGTTTGTTGGAGATTTTCCCAAGCACAACCCTAGTCTCATTCCTTTTTAACTCATTTAAAACAATTCAACTTCAGAATATGTGTGTGTGTGTGTGTGTTCTTTGAATTACAATTGTTGTAATTTGTTCATTTTTCAAATCTTGATTTTTAGATATGTTCACTTGAATCATAGTTTTTTGTTTGTTTGTTGGAGATTTTCCCAAACACAACCCTAGCCTCATTCCTTTTTAACTCTCTCTCTCTCTCTCTCTCTCTCTCTCTCTCTCTCTCTCTCTCTCTCTCTCTCGACACTTGTATGAATATAGAAAAACTAATATAAAGATTAAAACATAACAAAATAAATGAGAGAATCTCTTTACATAAATTAATCATTATTATTTTTAATTAACATATATAATTATTTATGCTTCATTTATATTTGGCAATGCATTTTTTTTAAGATTTTAAGTTTCAGAGTTTTCAATCACTGCAAAAACATTTGACTTGGAGATGATAAATGTCATAGGAGAAGTTTTTGTGAGTTCACAATTTCATTTATTACCATATGGCCACCATTAAACATCACATACTAAGGATAAAATTAAGCTTGAAAAAGTAGTGTCACTTTTGACTATTTAAAACTTTTAGTCTAGGAATGAAGCCTTAGTGTGTGATGTTCAAGCCATCCATTACCATAATTGTATTGCATTTCTACTTATTACAATTAAAAAAAGTACTTTACGCTAATTTGATGCTAAAATTATTTATCTTCTCTAATGCATTCTTCCATAACACACAACGTGTTTGATTTCTTTCAAGTGATATTGAAGTAATTAAGTTTACCAAGAACGATAGACAAAATTGGTGCACATGGAGCAGAATCCAAGTGGTATAATACCTGTGGCTCATGAAATTGAAAAGGTAGTGCGATTATGCTATTTGAAAAATCAATGAATAAGGTAGCATGATCGCACTATTGATATTTTTTTATTAAAAAAAAACTTGAGTCTCATTTCTCTTTTCTCTCCATTTTTTCTCTTGCAGTTTTTGCATTTACCTTCTCTTCCAAGGAGTGCAAACACAATGTGCATGGTGCTTTTCAACCCACATTTGCATCATAAATGACTCCATGTTGTTTGAAATCCAAAACCGGTCAAAGAGGTATGAATTTTAACTCTTGTTTTTGTTAAATTTTGTGTTATTAATAGTTTTTTTGAATTTTGTTTGGGGTTTGTTTAGTTTTTAAAAATAGTATTTGTTTAATTGTCATGTAATATAGAAAATCCACTACCTAATCCACATGTGAATAATCCACCACCAAACCCTCTGTAGGATCCACCTAAAAACCCTCAAAATGAAGAACAACCACTTCCATGACCTCCATCAATTGAAAGA
This sequence comes from Cupressus sempervirens, assembly GCA_028749045.1. Taxonomy (NCBI): domain Eukaryota; kingdom Viridiplantae; phylum Streptophyta; class Pinopsida; order Cupressales; family Cupressaceae; genus Cupressus; species Cupressus sempervirens. Next base: position 100,749,885 of record CM053787.1, read on the forward strand.
CTTCCTCCAAGAACCCAAAAAAAATCATTGAATGAAATTGAAAGAGGCAAAAATGAATTATAAAAAATCATTAGGAAGATACCGAGTTTGCTTCAAAATAATCCTAGTAAGGCACTATTGGCACAATCCCTTGAGACCATTGTGGGTTAGGTAGCATCTATTAGTGGTCAACTAAATGTATAGAAAAATAATTTAAGAGAACAAAAAATATATTATGTTGATAAATTATCGTATGAAGATGTAAAAAATAAGAAGAATGATGACATATGTGCTTTATTTAAAAAGCCAAGAGAACAAGAGACATTGATAGCTACAACTAAAATGTTCCCCATCCATTGGTGCAATCATGAAGAATTTAAAAATAAATTTTGGGACATATGGTGGATGGCATTTGATGCCCCTCCTTGTAACAATCTTGAGGTTCCAAACTATTTCTTGATGAAATTATATTATGAGTTTGTCCTTGGGGATATCTCCAATTATTTTGACATTCTTTATTCTCAGATTAGAGGTGGGGGATCATCATTTGATAGGTCGGGGGCACTTTATAACCCGTTAGGGAGCCTCTTGCCAAGCCATAGGTGGAGCATGTTGTTGTTCCTTCTATTGTGAAGGAACACATAGAGGCTGACACACTAGACACTATTAGAGCTTTGACTTAGAGCCTCGTTCAATGTGCCACTCCTTTGGTTGTGGATGAGCCCTGTCAAACTTGTGGTCAAATGTGTATGTCATGTGAATCTCTATGCACATTTGGCACTTCTAAGAGAGATGATGATGATACTAGGATGATGGTAGATGACTTCCTCAAAGCCATTTGGCATTGATACACATATAAATATAAATAATTATATTTTAAACTATTTGGAACACATTTCATATGTATACAAATCACTAATAAATTACTATGTCTTGGCGTTGCTCAAAATTCAGGGCCAAAGTGTTGTTGACACTAGCACTAATCCACCAACCTCAATTTACACCATGTCAATGACTCTATAGATATGTATCAATGTATTAATTTAAATAAAGCATCTGTTTATAATGTAATCATATTAAAGGTTAAATCAAAAAAAATATCCATGTGCATTAGTTTTGTTCTGGACCATTGACTTTCACATTAGACTTTGAGCATGGACATGATACCACTCATGTAGAGGTGTATTCATTCACATGTTAATTTGATTCAATTGAATATGTTTATTTAATAAATAAATGAATAATTAACTTATTTGGCTTGTTACATGATCATATGCAAAGTTAGAGTGGTCATGATGATGTTGATTTAGGGTCACCTAGATTTCGAATGAGTTCATTTTCCCCAGAGGTATATACATGTTATAATGCATTTTAATTTGTATATCTATAGTAGATTATTTTGTACATGAATGTGATGTCTAATAGATTTACATACATATGCAATTGGTAAATATTGCACCTTTGGGATTGACACCACACAATGAAGGATGTAGTGCTACATCCACAAAGGTACCCAAATATTTTAATTGATAATGTGACATAAGAAAATATGTTATCTTTATATCTACATTTGGTTCTTGATTTTTATCATTTTTAGTTTATTGACATCAATGACTCCTCCACATCTTTGTTACCATATTGATCAAGGAGTCACTATTATAGTTACTAGTTTTGAGCCACCAATTGAGGCATGAAAGAGTTTGCATTACAATTTAGTTAGTATTGAAACTAGATATGATATTCATATAAGTACAATTGAGTGATAACTATGATGATTGTTATAAGGTCTTATTACTCTTGATCACCCATGTGCCCCTGAGGTGGACATTTAGAGGGATTATCAACAAGCGATTAGAAAATATTTTATTTTATGTGTAAATATATATTTCATTTTTTAATGTATAATAGTTATTGATTCACATATACTTTTGATGGTAATAGGTCAAGTTATAGAAGAGTCTAGACCAATACACTAGTAAGCATGTTAGGAAGACCCTGTCATCCACTATTGATATGAGATTGTTTTGAAATTCAGAACCTATAATAGAAAAATCATTATTTTTTGAATGATGTCAGACCTGCTACATGGTGGTGAGACAATTTCTTTTTGGTCTTAAAGCTATCATTTAGTTGATTGATGAAGAGGATTTGAGAAGAGGATATAACAATATCACCTATAGAAAGGTTGAGTTATTTGGTATGTAAAAGGAGCCTTAAGACCAAGTAAGACATTGATACTATAGTGTATTTCTTATCTACTTAAAGTCTAAAATGAAAGATTACTCAAGTTAAGACTAGATTAAGATCAAGTATAAAAGGTGTCTACCAAGCCTTGCCAAGCAATCATTTCAAGCCGAGTAGAAATTAGTGGAATTCAAGTGAAAAACAAGTCTTCTCGAGAAAAGATGAAAAATAGTGTAAGTCAAGTGATTATTAGTATATGCTGAGTAAAGTTTAGTTGACATTGAGCATGAGTAAACTTTAGTGTTCACTGAATGAACTAGTGTTGTCTTAGTGAAAGAACGGTATAGAAATCGAGTGACAACATATTGATGTCGTGTGCCAGTATTCATGTTAAATCATAGATTTAATGAATCTAAGCCAACTATTTTGTTTTCTTGAATTATGTAAAGCCTATGGAATATAACTATGATGAGTTAGTGCCACTAAATTCAAGGTAAACCATTTTAAGGTGAATTCAAGGAAGATTGTAGAAGAATTTTCTAAAGGAACCAAATGGAAAAGTGGGTAGATTCATTATACCCTACCTAATCCTACCTAACCCTAAAATGGATTATTGTGGTTAAGCCAAAAAATATCTTAATTCTCTATTTATAGAGAGAGCTTGTCAGAAGAAAAGGTTTTCATGTATGAGAACCTAAGGAAGACAAGCAGTCTAGGGTATTGCTTCATTTAGTGGCCGAACATAAGAGACTATAATTTGCATGCAAAGAAAGAAGGCTTAAGAGTATGAATTCTTGAAGGGTGAACAAGCTATCAAAGCTGAAGTGTGTGAAAGCCAAGCAAAATGGAGAGCTGAAACAAAGATCTATAATCTGCAAGTGAGTTGTAATTTGTTATTAGATTAAACCTTACTATTACTTTCTAATCATTGTATCAGTCTAGGGTAAATCCTTTAGATTAAGGTTGACCTAACAGTCATTTCTGAATCCTTTAATCAAGTGAAATCATAAGTGAATGGTCTAAATTCCTCTAACAAGGCTCATTCCCAACAACATCATTGAAATCCTCTAACTAGGTCGCATTTAACAGTGTGTATTGTAACCTTTAGCAGGGGTGACCTTTCATAGGGCATCACTTCAAAAGAGTGAGAATTAGTAGCATGTTACAGGTGATTTTTCCCAAATTGGGTTTCCACATAAAATCCTTGTGTCAAATGTGTTATAAAATTTGTTATGTTTCATCTTTACATTTCTGCAAAGTTGTTTTGACCTAGGACAGTAACCTACAAAGTTTTAGTATTGTATGATCTAATGGATGCATGCATGACAAGTTTTTATGAATATGGGTCTAGTAAGCATTGAAAAAATTTATTTGTACATTTGGACCTTAGATAACTGATTCACCCCCCCCCCCCCCCCCCTCTCTTTGTTATTCTAAAGAATTACAACACTTGCTATTAGAGTGTCATAGTGCTTAATAGGACTAGTTTGAAGGTACTAGAAGAAAAAGATCAAGATTTCAAAAAGAGAGGTAACTGTTGTCCCATTTTTGTGCACCCCCCCCCCCCGCCCCCCCTCCTACCAAATTTGAATTTCAAAATGGCAAACATGTCTAATGGTCCATTGACTATTTCAATTGCCATGAAGGTCTAACGTATACATGAGCCTTATATTCCTAAGCCTAAACTTACCCTTCGTGGTTTTTATATTATATCTTATGAACATTCCAAGTTGTGACCATGTAATTACTCCTTCATCACCTAGTTGCAGGTTGTTAGCACTTAACATTCAAGAAGACCATGAAACAGTTAAAACTTCAATTAGCATATCTTCAGAGCATTTCATGCTAGCTGTTAGTAATTTCTTGAGAGTATGTGAAAGGCACAGGCATTTTCTATTGAATTTTCTTAGTCATCAAATCTTGTTGGATCGACAACTAGTGTATGCATGCATTTTAAAGGTGCATGATCTTTAGTCATTATGGGGAAGTGATATCTTGGCACATGGAGGTGGTAGGACCAAACCATGTGAGGAGTTGCTAAAGGTTTCCTATCATGAATGAAGCTCCAACTATTAGGTTCCTATTCACTGTAGATATAGATACAGAGAGATACGATATTTTTCATGGCCATATGATCTTCCAAGATCAACGAATATTGTTGTATTTCTATGGAAAGTTACACAATAAATATACATAGTGAGATAGAGATGATGTGACACACATCTTATTGGATCCCATGCATGGGCTTCCTTCATTGAAGGGTTGTGCTACACTAAGGTTTGACCATGGTTTAGGCTACAAAGTTGCAAACACATTTTTGCATGGTCATAATGAGTTAAGGATAATCCCAAGTTAGGGTGTGGCTAAGCAGTGGTAGTTAGGTTCTCAACGATCATAGGGTTGCAAACATTTGATGACAGCCAAGAGAGAAGCCACAACTTGAAAAAAACAACAAAGGATGCTTGTTCACCTAGTCATTAGTTTTAAATGCTAAGGCACAAATTTACCATGAAATGGTGAATGGAGGTCGTCGCTGGGTTGCAAGGGTTAAAAGGTTAAGGTGAAGGCGTGTAGTGACACAATAATCAAGCATAAACAAGGGTAGTCAATGGATCATGATAATTAAGGGAAAATGTTAAGGACAAGCTATGAAGCAGGGATAACTATTAGATTTTATGGTGTTTTGGTTTCATAAGGTTTAAATAGTTAATGAAAATAAGGTGATGAAGCTATGACCATGGGTAGTCAACAATCAAACATAAAGATAGAAGAGTGGTCAGGTGGCAGAATGATAAAATATGATTGGTCCACATGGTGAAGCTTGAGGATTGACTCTAGTTGATTGATGACATGGTTGACTTGGTATGTTGATAACAAAGGAAACAATTTCTTAATGGAAAAATCAGATCTTTGGCTTTTCTACAATCATTTCTCAATGTTCCACATGCCTAATGAATAAAAGGGATACTCCATGATTGCCTTAGGCTATCCATCTACTCGGTTAAGGTATTAATGGATGCCATTTTTGTTTTTTCTTCTTAATGCTTTATTTTGGTGAAATGTATGATTTTCCTACATCTGGATGTATAACATGATTAGATCTTTCTTCAGATTTGCAGTGATTGTTCTCTACAACCTTAAATGTAGTTATTGTGCTTTGCCTTAGGGTAGAAGCTATCTGAGTTATGCTTGAACTATGAAAGAAAGTTTTGTAAACCTTCTTAGGGTGGATCTTTCTTTTGATTCTTTAGTATTGCATTTTATGCTCTATTGTTGTAATTTCCTTTTGTGTATGAGTGAATATGACTCTCTACTATGCCTCATTCTCTCATCAATATTAGTGCAAAATTTCCTTTCCTCTATTGGTGTTTTCTCTTCATTCTTCAATATGCATAACAATATCTACTTCTATCTGTGAATGTTATAGAGAGAAGTTCCTTCCTTATAGCATCCATCTAATTTCTAATTTGTATGTTTTCTATTGAATTAATGCAAGAGTGAATCAGTGTATTTTGAGGTTGATGAATAGTGCATTGTTAGGTAGAAATAAGGTTGAACAAACTATTTTTGGTGTATCACTTCCTCTAGATTAGATTAGGTAGTTTTCTTTCAAGCATTTCCTTCTCCCTTTTCCTCTCAAAGAGTATTTAGGTACGTGTTAATAGTAAGGAAGTTGGCCTTCTCTAGAGACTCAATCTCAATTCACAAAGTCCTACACTTTCAAGATTGTTTCCATGTTACACGAGGTTGCCTTTCGGTAAGACTTTTGGCAAGAGTGCAAGATTTTGAGTCAAGAGTTTTTGGTACACCTAGTGGGACTGACATATATTTAAGCATTCTAAGTCTACTAGTTCATTAATGTCAAAGTGAAGAATTTCAAATATATGTTGAGAATATAATGCTTCTATCAATATTTTTAGGTCTTCAAGAGGCTCGTTTTCAAGTACTTGGTGACTCCAACTCTACATTCTGGTTTCTAGACCAAATTTATTGTGATTCATGCCCAAAGTTCATACAAGATTATCTTGTAGAGATAATTTTCAATACACTAAGATTTCATTTTCAAACCCTATAAGAAAGAGGAATAAATTATCTCTATCACTAGTTAGGAGTGTAGCAGTAATACATACACCTGCAAGATCTTTCTCTACTCCTCTTGTTGATAGTTCATAGCCTAGGTTGCCATATTTTTATTTGAATAGGTCATTATTCCATATAGCCCAACGTAGAGAACATGCATTTGCCACCTTTAATGGTGGGAGTCCTCTTGTTCTGGCTCAAAGTCATGACATCCTAGTATCAGCTCTCAAAAGTATACTTGAGTTTATCAGTGAAACTTCCAATTTTCCCTTTGAACATATGCAAGAAGTTTCAAGTGTCTGGAATATACATGGTATTAAAGAGGATGATTTTTTTTTAGGCTTCTAGCTTCATCCTTAAAAGGAAAAGCATTACAATGGTATAAAGGTTTTCCTCATAACTCTATTACTAATTAGGATGGGTTAGGAGTAGGGCTTTGTAAGCATTTTGAGGATAAAAGTGATCACCTCTCACTTTTAGAGCAGCTAAAAACTATCAAAAGAGCACCTCATGAGTATATGATAGATTTCAATTATATATTTTAGAAGACATGGGATATAATACCTACTACAATAAAGTCTTCCCATGGTAATGCCTTCTTAAATTACCTTAGAGCCTTTAATAGTGGCATAGCTATCATAGTGAAAACTATGGGAGGGGATACCTTACTATATTCTTATGAGATTTTCACAAAGGTAGAGAATATCTTGATACAAGGAGGAAAGTTATCTCTAAGACCTCCAATGCCTTTCTTTCCAAATGTACCCAATAATCAACCTACAATAGCCCCTATCCCTACTACATCTACATGTCAACCTCTTTCTATAGCTCCTCAAGCTTCTACATCTACTAGTGAGTTAGGAGAGTTGAAGGCTTTGATACAAAACATAGATAAGAAGTTGCAGATTCAAGACAAGAAGTTAGAGGATAGCTTCTCAATGATATAGAAAGTGAACAATAAGGTGGTGACCCTAGAAAGACAACAAGCTCAAAGCAACAAGCCTCCCTAACTTCAGTATCAAGCCCCTCTGCATAGTAGGCCCCCAATTAAAAATTAAAGTCATATCCCCTACAATTAGAATAGACCTATTGGTAATGCCCCTACCAAAATAGGGCTTTAGTCCCTCAAAATAATCTTTCTCAAGATCAAGATTTTTGCCCTTCCTATAACTACTATTATGGATATTATATGTGTTAGAAGATAGAATCTTACTTATCATTGACTACATAAGAGCAAGCAATAGGAAAATAATATAATGTTAGTCAACCTACTGATGGTTATCACATACAATAGTAGGGTGATTGACTTGAACCATCAACCAGAGGAGCATTTTCATGTCAATCATGATGCCATAGCCCACAACACTAGAAGTAAAAGGAGAGTTGTTGAAGGTGCCACATCTTCCTAACTTAATCAAGCTTCAACTTTAGATGTTGCTCCTCATGTTCTAGTAATAAATGAACAATCTAATTGTTAGAATCTGAAAAGATTAATAACCTAGAAAACTAGTGCAAAGAGTAAATATCTAAACTATGAATGAAAATGATACAAAATCAAAATACCATCATAGAGTTAGTCTCCAAGAGAGTAATGCAAATGCTGGAAGCAAAATAGCATTAAGAGGATGCAAAAACAAGAGATGTAAATACAAGCCAGGTAGCATGCTTATATAGGCAAGGAAGAGAGAGGAGGTGGCAACACCAACCAATGAGGAGCAACCATCTATCGGACTAAAGATAGAAAAGTATCTTCCCAAGATAGCTAATGGATGCTCACATGTAGGAAGGTGACACCTCACAACCATTCACCTAATAAGACATGCTTTATTAACCTAAGCGAGATTATTAAAAGTGTAGGAAAAACCTAGCAAAATAGAAAAAATAAAAAACTACACTAACACCCCCCCATAAGTGAAGCTTAGGTGGATGTAGAAATGGGTCTCGGCAACGAGGCCATGTTAGGTACCCAAGTAAAATGCAAGAAGATGCAACCTCTGAAAGTGGGAAAAGAGAGAAAACCACAAGGGAAAAACCCTCCCCCAAAAAGAGGTAAGAACCTAGTGAAGAACTGAAGAAGTCTCCCGCTAGGGAAATTGTCCCCTAAAATAGGAACAAGGAGTGATCATGAAGAAGCAGCATCACTGAAGCATGAAGAACCGCAAAACTCTGTCAAAATGCTGATCTGTAGAACCCCCATGGAAATAGAAGGCACGAACCATCAACCAAAGGAACCTCCATGGAAATAGAAGGCACGAACCATCAACCAAAGGAACCTCGATGGAAATAGAAGGCACGAACCATCAACCAAAGGAACCTCCATGGAAATAGAAGGCATGAACCATCAACCAAAGAAGTATAGAACAACAATATAACGTCCCCTTAAGGTAGGTGAGGTGACAGGCAGCTGAAAAGATGGGCCAAAAATCTCCTCCAACACAGGAGCCAAACTCATCGAGAGTGAGGTACAAACACAAATAAAGGCATGTGTCGTCGACACTACATGAGGAATTAGAGAAAGAGAGCCTATAAGCAACAAACAACTATCCCGCCCATGGCACTTTATATAATAGTGCGAGTACAACGAATCACAATGATGAAAAGGATCCCAAAACGCAAGAGTGGCACTTTATCTCAGTGTGTTGCATAAAGATGCTTACAGTGAATATCAAAAATGATCAGAAAAAACATAAGGCTGAAACAACAGAAGGTAAAGCCCAAAACGAAGCAACTGAAGCAACAAAATTGATCTCTGGAGCTGAAACAAACAGAATATCCACCAGAATGCTAAAATGCAAAAGACTAAATAGGATGTGTCTGGAACAAAATCTAGAACAAAAAAAATCATCACTGGAAAGAGCACAGAAAGAGCTTTCCAATGATATAAAGAAGTCCAAAATTGGAGATCGGAAGCTCAAGATATGCCTCCCGGAGTGCAAAATAGAATATCCAGCTTTGACTTCCATAACAGGTAAGCAAGCTGCATTAAAACTCAAAAACACCTATACCAGCATCTCCGTCTCGAAACCAGCTTTCTGGCGCTTCTTTCGGATTAGAAAAATACCTCCGTATGCAAAAGTTATGGCCAAAAAACCACAAGTAGGTCCAAAACCAAATAGAAGGAGAGTGTAAGGAAGGATGATGACACACTGCTGACGTCAGCATTTGAGGGGAAAAAATTTGACGGCCTGTCCGTCGTCGCTGCAAAAAGAGCCATGTGGCAGTGCCACGTGGATGCCACATGGCAGACAGGTTGACGTGGCAGGTCCATGTGGCAATGTGCCACGTGGCACCCGTGCCACGTGTCAGGCGCAGACTGGCTGAAATTCCACGCGGGTGGTGACTGTAGCAGGTGACTCAGCGGAGAGGCGGAGGTGGCCGCAATCGGAGCGGAGGTGGCGGAACCAGGAATCACCGCCGGAGGAGGTGGCCGCAGGGCAGCGCTAGAGTGGCCCGCGGGCGGTGCCGAGCTGCAGCGGCTCGGCGGTGGCGCTGCCGGTGGTAGCGGCCGATGAGCTGCGCGGCGGCAGCCGCTGGGTGGTGTGGTGATGGTGTGGTGATGGCCGCTGGGTGGCCGTCCGGCTGAGCGCCCTAAAACTTTTTTTTTTTATAAAAATTTTCCCGCTCAGAAATCAGTACGATCCGTACGGAAATGACCTGAAAAAAAGTTTGCCTCCCGGAGCTCTGTCTCCAAAATCAAAAAGTTTTATATGAATCCTGACTGCAAACGGCCTTTCGAATCCAATGGTGATGTCTGTTTGGGCCCAAAGTGCTCCGAAAATTTGCTGATTCCTTGATTTGAAGAAAAATTGCATTCAAATCTGTGACTACCAACGGAGAGGGGTATGGATGTAGCTTTGCATGCTTGATTCTGAAAAATATACAGCTTGCATGCAAAATCTAAAAGATACCCAGATGGTTTTTCGGGGCTGCGAACAAAACCCAGAAATTGTTTTTTGTCAAAACTTTTTTGATTCTCAGAATCATCCAAAGATGCAAGAGAAGAGCATACTTCATTTTTCAAAAAACTACAATAAAGTTTATTTGCCCCCCCCCCCCCCCCCAAATCTCTCAAATAAGGAAACTAAAATCTACTCTTGCACATAGAAAAGCTCTGATACCATGTTAGAATTTGAAAAGATTAATAACCCAAAAAACTAGTGCAAAGAGTAAATATTTAAACTATGAATGCAAATGATACAAAATCAAAATAGCATCATAGAGTTAGTCTCCAAGAGAGTAATGCAAATGCTGGAAGCAAAATAGCATTAAGAGGATGCAAAAACAAGAGATGTAAATACAAGCCAGGTAGCATGCTTATATAGGCAAGGAAGAGAGAGGAGGTGGCAACACCAACCAATGAGGAGCAACCATCTATCGGACTAAAGATAGAAAAGTATCTTCCCAAGATAGCTAATGGATGCTCACATGTAGGAAGGTGACACCTCACAACCATTCACCTAATAAGACATGCTTTATTAACCTAAGCGAGATTATTAAAAGTGTAGGAAAAACCTAGCAAAATAGAAAAAATAAAAAACTACACTAACACTAATGTTGCTTCCTAGCTGAAGAAAAATGTGGGCAACAAGGATTTTGTTGAACCTCCAAGCACTCAAATTCAATCACCAGTCTGTGCAGCTCCTAAAATTCCAACTAAAATAGTAGGTGCTACTTATAACATTTTAGATCAATTGAAGAAGGCTACTATCAATCTCTCCATATGGGATATCATTCCTACCATGCCTTCATAGAGGAAGTTATTGCAATAAGAGTTAGAGGGCATGGAAGTAAAAGACTAGCCACCTAGAGAGGAGAATGAAAAAAGCTTAGTGTAGCCAATAAAAGAAGGAGAAACAAGTAAGAAAATTAGGCCTCCTCCCTTTTATTTTTTGTTGTTCATAGGAGATAAGCTAGTCCATAATTGTATGATAGATTCAAGGGCTAGTAGTTTTGTAATGCCTAAAAGTGTAGCTAATCTCCTTGGCATCAAGTATGAGCCCATAGTTAGGGATGCCCTTTAGTTGGATGGCAGCTCTATCAAGACTATAGGGATCCTAAGAAATTTGGAAATGGCATTGCATGCATGTCTTGGTTGTACTATAACACAAGATATACTAGCAGCTCTTGCAGAACCTTATTTTTCCATCTATCTTTCTAGAGATTTCACTGCACAAATAGGAGGTCACATTGTAGTAGATTGGTCCTATATGTCTGTAGATGCTAAAAAATGGTTCACATCTATGACTTCATCACTTCTTCATACTAATTTGTCCCATTTTCTCATTCTACTAACTTTGATCTTTTGGCCAGATTGACCATATTTCATCATTTGTATCCCCTTTCACATCACTTTCATATCAACTCAGAATCATATCAAATCAACTTGGAATCACCCCAAATCAACCTGAAATCATTCAAAATTGTTCCTAATCAACCCAAAACATATCAAACATCCCAAATCAATCATCATTTGTCCAAATCCTAGGTATTTTTGTGGCTTTCGGTTCCTTGGAAATCTATCAACCTATCAATCTTATCAATCTAACCTTAGTACTGTCGTGGCTCTCAGTGCTAGGTCAAACTATCATTCATGTCATCCAATCTTTGACATTGTTGAGGCTTTCAATGTCAGATCATGGCATCATCAACCATTTTAATAACATTAACAATGTTTGTCGATGTTATTATGATCAAACCTTATCAATCAATTTCAATCTTGTAGCATTTACAATGTTAGTTAAATGTTACATATCAACCAATTCATGTGATGTGTCCTTGGCATGTTATCAATTTCAATCTATCAATCAATTTGACCATGGCTTTGGTCTACTTTCCACCATCTTATTCGATATCCATCATTATCACATTTTCATCAAAGGATACAGTTGCATTCATTTAATCAATTTGGCCAATTACCTACTAATTTTCTCTATAAGATTAAATAACCCATAATTTAATCCTATTCTTTCTAATTATTCTTCCTAGTTATCATCCTCAATTAATTAATCTTATTAATTAATTGATTCATTATCTAAAAACCATGGAAATGTACAATTTCCTAAGTTCCATTTTCCATCATTAATTCCATTTTCTACTAATTCTTATTTTGTGGAATAAGAGGATTTTTAATTTGAATATTCCATAAAATATTACATTATCATGACACTTGGATATGACACCTTGTGGATTCTCCTTCGACACTTGGATAAGACTTGTCATAATAAAATATTCTTATCTCTTACTCACGTGCCTATTTGGCTTATTCATCATAGATTCTTGGCTTTAAGTGGGTTGAGGTGTCTTATGACGCGTCATAGATTCTCTTCCACATTTAGCCAAGTTTCACTTTCATGTGTCATAGAATCCACAATTGGCATATTTTGTCATATGCGTCATGGATTCTCAAAGGAATCTATTGCCACATTGCACATCTATGGGTTAAAAATCCGATGCCCTCACTTTGAGTGTTGATTATAAAATGGACACTCTTTCTCTCATTTGGGGTCTTCTTGAAGTCTTGGAAGCCTTTAGGTCCTAATTTCTTTTAGATTTCTCGTTCCATCTCTCACATTCAAATCACAACTTCAAGTATTCTCATGGCATTATCCACATCATAGACTTTTGCTTCAATTTTGTGTGCACTATAGGCAACTTTGGAGCTGCAATCATTTGGAGAAGAAAGAAGGACATGGGAGCTACAAGCGAAAGAGCGGGTTTCTATTGTTTTCTTTATTAGTTTGGTTTTCATGGTAAACTAGTGGGTGCTAATGATTGAGTTTTGTGATTTTCTCATAGTATGTTGTGTATTTAACCCATTTTCTAGTCCTACATTTGGTGAACCTGACGTGAACATGCATATCTAACTAGGGTTTTCTTGTTTCGTGCTTGTAGGTGCAAGGAAGGAGCTCACTTGGAAGGGTATAACAACTATTTACTCTTCCTTTTCACACCTAGATTAATTAGGGGGTCTAGTAAAATGCTTTTATGCTCTTGTTTCATGTGTTCTCTTAGCTTGTTGTCCTAGGGTGCACTCTTCTCTATCGGTGCGCACTTGGGACCCCTAGGAGCAGTTTTAGGATCCAGAAGCCACCAAAACCTCCTTCTATTGTTTCTAACTTACCAAATGCACCCAATTGGGCCCCAACTACATCATTGATGCAGTCTACACTGTTTGGGCGCACTTGGGAGTGTAGCTTTGAAAATTTCAATTTATGGGTCTTGTCTAGGCACCATTTCCCCACACTTTGCACCTGACCTCCCAACTGTGCCCGAAAACTACCAACTGCACCCAACTTGGCCCCAACTATGTCATTGACATAGTCTACACTATTTGGGTGCACTTGGGAGTGTTCTGAGCCATTTTGGCCTTCTGGGGAGCAATCTGCTCTGTCAGAGCACACCCGGGTTCACAGTAAGCATATGCATCAATCAAAATCTGCATCTAAGGTTCCTATCACTCTCTAGGACATAGATTAGGTGATTTTTTGTTACTGATGGTCTATTTGTAGCATGTGGTGATCATTGGATGAAGAATTGATTATAAGAAACTACTAATATGTGCTTTGCAGGACGTTGTCGAAGACTTTGTGTGTCTTTCCAAACTATGTGTGTGGATTTCCTAGATTAGATAACATTTCATTTGGTGCTTAAAATGAACCTTTTTCTATTCTTCTTGGCGTGTCTATAGTGTTAAATCCCTAGGAGTTGCATTGGATGTATCCTCTCCCCTCGCCATTCGTGGATCTTGGGTGTAAAAGAAATCCATGTAACTTCTATAGGAGGCCTGCCTTGGACCAAGATACTCGATATTAGGCATGCCAGGGGACGACCTCAGAGCGGTAATGGGCCAAAGCTCGGTCAACATTCTAGCCGCTATATAAAATTTGATTACGGTGAAAGCTGTATCAGTGGTATTGCTGCGTTATAGCTCTCGTCCAGTACCCTTGTGGTGTGTCAAACCCCAGTTCTTGGGGCTGGGAGACCTTCTGCAAAAGTTTATCATTCACTTGCCAAACAGAATGCCCTTACTAAAAATTGTGTTTTAGTGGCCAAAATCCTTTCTATCCACTGGCTCAAGGGGTCACCCATGCTCGTGAATACATCCTACATTCTCGCGGTCCTTAGTAGAGGCAACAATCCCTTGGGAAGTCATGCCCCTTGGGAAGTAGATCTTGGTAGCCCCAAGAAGTGAGTACACTATAAGGGGGAGCCTATGGTGCCAAGATCCTAGGTTTTCAACTTTGGATAAACATGGCTAAACTTTGTTTCAAGTAGGAATTCAGTGGATACAGTCCTAAAAGCCTAGGTTGTGGTGTGTTTGTTATTTTTAACAACAGCTATTCTTGTCTTAATGTGTCTTGCGTGTGTGTAAAACATAATCAAGATAAAAGAAAAACTTTTAAATTTACACCTTGGATATCATTTGAACTTGTCAAAACATCACACATTGCCAAAACATTGCAACCTTTATCAAACTTTGCAAACTTTGGTTCAGCACACTCAAACCTTGAAAAACATGGCGACTTGTGCTCTTAAATGCGCTTGGCAAAACATAGATCTCACACTTGCATAGACTTCACTTGCATTCACCCTAGTATAAGCCTCATTCATACATCATATAGACTTCATATTGCACCTTTTAGTCCTCATTTATTACCTATTACCTTTAATGTTGCATCCTTTTAGGTTCAATTTACCTCCCTTAGTCTTTTGCATTCCCATCTCAAAATCAGCACTTTGCATTCACCACCTTGCATATTTGCATACCTACCCATCATCTTGACTACTTTAACCATCATTCTAGGTGTCTTGACCATCATTTTGAGTATTCATACTGGTCTTAACACTATCCCCTACTATTGGCCTCTCTGTAACATCAATCTTGAAATCATAGCTTCCAGAATTGCCTCAGTTTTAGCCCAGTTTACCAACAGCACCTAGAAACTACCAGCTACACCCAACTGGGCCCCAACTACATCATTGACATATTCTACACTATCTAGGCACACTTGGTGATCCTAAGATCCAATTTTTTGTTCCAGATAACATTTTGGGGCTTCAACAGTGTCCTTAGGTACCTAGTTAGCTCCCCTTGCACTAGCTTGCCCAGATTTGCATTCTACATCACCTAGTCTTCATCACCTTCAATTAAGACATAATTCTATAGGTCATAATTTCTATTTTTCATCTCCCAACCCATCCTAACATCAACCCCAACATCTTAGCTTTCTGGCATATCAGTTTGGCAACCATACCTCTCAGAATCAGCAAACCTTCATTCTGACTTACCAACTGCGCCCAAAAACTACTAGCTACGCCCAAACTAGCTCCAAGTGCATCAATGATGTAGTTGGTACTATTAGGGTGCACGTGGAACTGTTAGGGCACACTTGGGTACCTGCATGACCATTTTGGGCCTCCGAACTACCCTTTAGGACCCCAAAACTGCATCTAGGAGCCTCTACACCTCCCCATTTTGCACTTGACCCAGAAATACATCTTGCACCCAAAATCCCCTTTTTCTTTATAGGAATTGTCCATATCAAACATCCAATAAGTATCACCACCATTTTGAGCCCCCAAAACCTTTGAATTTAGTCAAAAATCTAGACAAAGTATGAGTCTTAGAGTATCTCCTCGTGTTGACGGATAATGGATCTTGACTAGTTTTTTTAATCTTTTCTTATCATTCTCTTGGGTCAAAATATTTCTATGTCTTGATAGATTTGACCTTGTTATATTTTATCAATTTGGTCTTTTCATCTTTTATCAGTTTTTGGTCAAGATCCAAAGTCCTTTATCACAAGGTTAAAATCCTAGACAAAATACTTTCTAAAAGGTTTTACCTAAGTTCAAAACTTTCCATATACCCTTTTCATAACATAATCATATCCCTAGCATCCCCAAACATCATTTTGACTTACCCTAGTGGTATATCCCCTTCATATTGCATTGATTAAAATCCTTAGCATCATTTTCACTACCAAACCCTATCAAATTGTCCATCAACCAAATTGTCTTCTTGAGCATTTACCCTCATTTTGCATGTCCCAAATGTCATTACAAACCCTAGAAAATCATCCTATGCATGATATACCTTGCACACACCAACCTTTAGCATCCTTAGGAAGTCCAAAACATAACCCTAATTTTCATTTTGCATACCTTAGAGTCATTTTCATCCCCTCTAGTCAAACTTCAAAACATCACCTTGCATTTTGCATTTGCATAACATCCCCAGGACATTTGCACTTTGCACATCAAAACCATAATTCATTTAGCATTTCCTCACATTTCATAACATTCCTAAACACTTAAAAATCCCAAAAGCACTCATATCTTGCATATCCACCACTCTAAATTACTCAAAACACTCAAAATTTCCATTGCATTTGCACTCTTAGGTATCATGCCAGCACTTACTAGGACACAATCAGCTCAAAGACCTAAGGAACTCTATCAACCTTTGTTTTTTGAGGCACAAGCACAACCAAAACCATGCCCAAGATAGAAAAAGAGCAAGAAAACCCAACAAACCTTTGACAAAGACCAAATCGAGGCATCACAACCATTACTAGCAGACCCCTTGAACATGTATCCGCAAGATCCTCATAATGAAGCTATGGCACAACAAACCTTGAACAATGCACCTACCATGATATTTCCTCCAAACACTTCCCCCACACATGGGATGGTTCAATGGATTCCTGACTTTGAACCTATATTCGTGCCAATACCACCAGGAGGAGGAAGTGTACCAACCACACCTAAAGATGAACAATCACATTCCTTTGAATTTAGCCAACCTAAAACATCAAGAATACAACAAGGTACTGTACACCTAAGTGATGACTCTGACACTGATTATGGCATCACTGATGAAGAAATGGCTAGGGCATGTCAAGAAAAAAGTTTTCACAAGAACTTCAAACATTTGGCAACCCAAGAAATTGTCAAATTTAACCCAAACTTGGAAGGTCCTAATTCCAAACATCAAACCAACACAACTATTGAAAACATACAACCCATGATAAATTTGGACTTAGATAAGAGAAAACAACCTTTGGAGTTTTCAAACACAATAATGGCACCTATAAGGTCCCATCAAGAGTCAACTATTGAAATCCTCCAAAGTACATTTTAACACATCAATGTTAATCCCTTGTTTGATGAAATACCACCAATCCCTAAACACCCCAAAAGGACATTAAGTCTTTATTTTAGTCACATGATGCAACAACAAGATGCACCTTAAGGGACTTGTGCTCTAGGGACGCCAAACATACCTCCTTTGGAGGAAAATCAACAAAGTACACATTTGCTCCTCACTTTACCAAGTGCTATGACATCAAATGCTATGGAGCCTCTCATAAATACAACATGTGAAACATCAAGTGCAACCATCCGTATGGACACACAAAGGAAAAGTCTTATTGATATTGCACCCATTCCCAATAGGGACACATCTCATAGTCAAGTCAATATGATGTCACAAGCAGGAACATCTAAAACACAAAGGTACCAAAACAACAATACAAACATGACATTCACTTCTCAAGGACTTAGTCAACCCCCATGACAACAACAACCTACAATGGTACAAGGACTCCAA
Organism: Cupressus sempervirens; assembly: GCA_028749045.1. Lineage (NCBI taxonomy): Eukaryota > Viridiplantae > Streptophyta > Pinopsida > Cupressales > Cupressaceae > Cupressus > Cupressus sempervirens. The sequence goes on from CM053787.1 coordinate 100,767,739, forward strand.
ACTTCCAAGGTGCAACCAAGTATACATCCACTTAACACACATCCCACATATCAACAATAACATCAACTACCACGACAACAACTGCAAGTGGGGCAAACATCCAACATTCCTAATATGCAATCCCATGTGAACCCACTTGACTTACACACAATTTATCAACAACAATTTCAGCAGCAATTCCAACAACAACAAATGATGTTTTCTAAACAACAAGAGTAGCTCAAGAAATAGTTGGAATACCAAAGACACCTTGAGAAACAAATTGCATACTAGCAACATTTGTTACAACAACCTCAAAAAATACCTCTACAACAACAAGCACGCACATGGTCTCACATACAACCAACAGAGGTATCCCAACAACAACCACAACACATGGCACAACAACAACACATGGTACAACAATCACACTCAATCCCACAATAAGTGCCACATCAAATACCACAACAAGTTCCCCAACAATAGGGACCTTTCTGTCTTCGAGGTGCCAACATACCTCCACCACCTAGCGACACTTCATCAGACTCATTAGACACAAAAATGTCAGAACCAAGTAGACATAGTTCTCGCCATAGCAAATGGTCTACTCATAGACATAAAAGACTTGAAGGAAAGACCATCATGTGAAACCCCAATGAAGAACTATTTCAACAATTCAAACAACTTTCCAAACAAGTTGAGGCATTGGGAGTCCAAAAGAAATAGGCTCTATATATAGAAAGGGACCTACGTCCTAATCCATTCGATAAAAGTCTGTATATGCCTCCATTCCCAAGACACTTTGAGGATTCAAGGTTTGAAAAATATCGAGGAAAAGGAAACCCTATTGATAACATCCGTGAATTTTTTGCTTCATGTACTGAACTCAGTGATGAGCCCACATACCTTATGAGATTGTTCCCTCGTTCTCTAGGTGGGCCTGCACTTGAATGGTACTCCAAACTTCTTGGTAATATCAAATCTTGGTCAGAGCTAGCAGACAAGTTTATCTCCCACTTTTCCTTTAACATTACAAATGAGGTGACACTTTCTAATTTGTGCTCAACTAAATAGAATATGGGAGAATTATTCATCACATTCTTACTATGCTGTAGAAGCCTAGTTAGTCAATGCTCAATAGACATTCCTGAAGTACAACAAGTAAACCTATGTATTAAAAACTTAGTCACAGACTTAATGTATGAACTCAAAATCAAGAGTCCAAGCACCATTTCTAAACTGATGAAAAAAGGGGCTGGTATTGAAGATGCTCTTATCCATAAGGGAATCCTCAATATAAACAAAGAAAACACAAACACCAACTCGTCTAATGACAAGGAAAAAATTTTCTCCAAAAACAAGAATGTGACTAATGATGGCATTGTGGATGCCCACACGATTAGCACAGCACAACCTCAACTGACTTTGAAAGGTGTAAACCCTACAAATTCACAAACCTTTAGTCAAACATTAGCTCCACAATATAAAATTGAGACTTCCATGCAAGACAAACCTCGAAGACATCCTAGAACCAAAGACAAGAAATTCACACCATTGGGAATACCACTTGAGATTGCATTACAACAATTACTGAGTAATAACTTCCTGCAACTATCCCCAATCAAAGATGAACCATTAACTAAAGCATATTGGTGGGATGACAAAAAGTATTATGATTACCATCACACCAAAGGACACAAGACTTCATCATGCTTCCAATTGAAACATGCAATACAAGACCTTATTGATGATGGTGTAATCACAATTGATCCATCACTATTAGCATCCAACTCTGATCATACTATTTTGAAAGATCCTTTGGGTAATCATGACAAAGAGAAACCCTCAAGTTCAAACTCAAACTCACAAGGTAATGTGAATTACACACGTACCAGCTATGACTACACCATCAATTGCTTTAATGAGTCTGACTTCCGCATATCCATATTCACATTGAAGGCTAAAGACCCTCATTGTGCTGTCACTACACGCCGTAGCAAGATAACCCTACCTAGAGCCCCATCTAGACCTACTACGTCTACTAGACCTGCACCTCCAAGTAGACCTACTGCTCCTATGTCATCTGATTATAGCCTTGTTGAACAACTCGAAAAAAGCCCTGCACAAATATCCATTTTGGACCTACTGCGTGCATCTCCCCAACACCAGAAGATCTTGGAGCAAGCCCTTAAAGAGTTTGTAGTCCCAGATAACATTGATGTTTCCCAATTCCAAGCCATGGTTGGGAACCTATCCGCATCACAACATATCACCTTTTCCCCTCGAGATATTCCTAAGGACAAACCTAACCATAATGATCCCCTTTATCTGGAAGTCTTCATCCATAATGCCAAAGTTAGACATGTCTTAATAGATGGAGGAGTAGGACTAAACATCTATACTCTTAAGGTGGTCAACAATTTGGGTTATTCTGAAGATGATGTGGATCCATCTCGAAGAATCACAATAAAAGCTTATGATGATGGTGAACACTTCTCTAGGGGCATCATCACATTCCCTGTCAGAGTTGGTCTAGTTACTAAAGACACATTGTTCCATGTCCTAGATATAGAAATGAATTGTAACATGATACTAGGACACCCTTGGCTTCATGCTATGAAAGCAATCCCTTCTACATATCATCAATGTTTGAAGTTTTTCTATAATAACATGGAGGTTATCATCCCTGGCGATCCAGATCCTTTCCAATTTTGTGCTAATCTAAGAGATGCTACTGCATTCCAAATCCCAACAAACAATGAAGCACAACTCACAAATCCCTCTAAGTATGTGGATGCTGATATACTGCTCAATAAAGCCAAGGAAAAGATGAATATTGAAGACAATGGGTGTGGATAGTACTTTATGTCTCAAGTCTCTCACATTAGGGAGTCACCATTTTCTCCCATTAGTACAAAGAATTATACTTCTATCAATGAGAATACATCCATATGTATTGAGAAAGCAAAAGAAGAAAGGGAACCCACTTTGATATCTCCTAGCAAGTATTGACTTGGGTTTACCATAATGCAAAAACAAGGCTATGATGGCTATAGTGGTCTTGGATCTCAGAAAAAAGGAATCATTGAACCTATCACTACAGAAGGACAACCTCCTAATTTGGGGCTTGGATTTAAACCATTACGAATAGGTCCTCCTAGTACCACGATACCTACATGTAAGACTATGGATGTTTTGAACGATGAAAAGACATTTGAGGATATCCCACTTCAAACCAACAATCCCCTAGCCTCTGAGCATAACCCCAATGACCCAATTGAATCAGTTACCCATATATCTACCTTCAACCAAAGCCCATTCAATACTGATGATGACATCTCCTCAATTTATCCTAAACCTTTGGATTGGGACCAATGTGGACCACCAATTTTTGATAAATTCGATGATGATGACACTCTTATAACATATTTTGAAATATATGGAGGCATTATGGACAATAATCATAAAGAAGAAATTTCTCCTAAAGTGAACACATTGGCATATTATTGGGAATCAACTCCATCTGACAGCAAAGAAAAAAATAATGAGCATAGGTCTCTTGATGAAAACCAAAAGGCACCATTAGCCCGTGAAAAATCAAAAGCTAAGAAGCTCCCAATGATACAAAATGAAAAATATGATGCCATGAATATCAGTGTTCCAGTGTTCAACATGCCACAAAGTCTTTTGGAGCTCTCTCAATCAGCATTCGTGTGGAAGGTCATTGGTCTCAACCCTCCCAACCCTCCCTTATATCCCTTTGTTTATCCCCCAATCCAGCTACCTAATTTTTCCTATAACCAAAATCAATCCTTTATCCAACAAGCCTTTACATATGTCATCATCAATGACATCCCACATGACATTTCTATTGACCCAATTATCCTTAGATGCCTTGATTTGCAAGAGATAGACATTGTCTTACATATGGTACACGATGGTATCTCTCGAGGCCTTTCTAGTGGTTTGATTTTAGCTAAAGACTTGGAAAAAATCCTCCATAGTTATGGTCAATCATGGATCCAAAGCTCATCAGCTAGCAGCACCAACAACAGATATCTTCTCAGCATTTGTCAGTGACATTCTAGATTTCATCTAAAAGTCTTGAAAAAAATATCAAAAAAATAGTAAAAAGTCATGAAAAAAAGAAAAGAAAAAAGTGAAAAAAGTCATGAAAAAATGGATGCCTTGATGAAAACCTGGCAAACAGGCATCTTGGCACAAAAATTTGAGTCAAGAAAAAAATTTCGTCCAAAAGTGAAAACCTGGCAAACAAGCGCTTTGGGCAAGCCCCATGGTGAAAACCTAGCAAACAGGTGCCATGTGTAATCAATGTTGCTCCTCCATCTATTAGCATTCCATCTAATCTTTTCCCCGTTTTTCATTCCTTGATCATATTCTTCCTATTACAAAACATCCTTGGCTCCTTGACCATAGCTTACGAACTGGTTAATGTCCTTTGTTATCTTACCAAGCATTACCAGTCTACACACACTCTACCATTGGCCTTTGTACATAGTTTGCGTCTTGTCTGGGGGCATATTAACTACCTAGTGCATGATTTTGAATTTAAACTGGGGGCATATTCCTAAGCACTTTTTATCCATTGGACCTATCGCATAAAGGATTGGAGCTAACACTTGTATATGTTTTTACGATCCTGAAAAAATCACTAAAAATCACATAATGTCCTGAAAAAAATCCTTAAAAATTCAAATACGATCCTAAAAAAAAAATCACTAAAAATCACATAATGTCCTGAAAAAATCCTAAACATTCAAATACGATCCTGAAAAAATCACTAAAAACCATAAAATGTCCTGAAAAACCCTAAAAATCATAAAATGTCCTAAAGAAACTAGTCATGCAAAAACATCAAATATCCTCAAAAACCCTAAAAATCACAAAACTCATCAAAAAATTTCAATAAACCTTGTACATACTCACTCTGAATAACCCCCTTTTATGTAAACACTTGCACATTGCAGACTAAAACCCAAAGCACTACACTTCAATGCCAATCACAATATCTGAGCAACATGAACCAACAATCAATCCAACCAGTCACTATGAACTTATCAACTGAATCCACAACCAAAACTATCACACCATCAACATGTCAAACACTATCTACACACCTAAAATATTCACAAGAATGTAATAATGGACAAGAATAGCTGTTGGCTCACGCTATTTTGTGAGTGACTTATTTTTGCTTTGCTTTTTCTTTGATCATGTCCCTATGCTACTCGATGATATAAATTGATCTATGAGAGTGGTCGGCATGGTTCATGGTCATCTTTTTCTATTTCTATCTATTACAATGTACCTTTGAGAATCTGGGGCATGTACATATGCCTTAGGAAGGACAAGGTCATTCTCTATCTGCATCGTGCTTGTTTACGCAAAAGGCTTGCATTTGCACTCTGGCCCTTTATGCCATGATGTGTTGCATTCCATTTGCCATATCAAAATAAAGCTCCATTTGACATATAGTGCACTTTCTACAAGCAAAAGTCTTTCCATCATACTAACATCTCCTCATCTCATCTTTCTTCTTCATCTCATTCTCCATCACCATAATCATTTCTTCTAATTTGCCAAATCATCTTCATCTTGCATTCATGCATTCTTGCATCATCCTGCACTGTCAATCAACTTTTTGTGGATTTCCACCTGGTTCAACCTCAGTCTAACATTTGTCTCATCATATTTGACAAATAAAACCATTTTTGATGATTTCCCTAATGTTATGACATCTTTCCATCATTTTGGGCATGCACGCACAATTTTAGGTCATTCTGAGTCTAATCGAGCTGATTTTGGGCCCCGGAGCCTTTTAGGATGCAATCTGCACTATCAGGGCACATTTGGAGTTCCCAATTGCATCATTGACACACTTGGTCATGCCAACTACTTCATTGATGCACTTGGTAGAGTTTGGGTGCACTTGGGGACCTAAGATACTCATAACTGCTCACGGAGCCCCTATGTTGCACTCCGAAGCCCATAACTTTTGTGTTTTAACTCAGATTTGCAATCCGTTAGTTGTGTTGGATGTGTATCTTCGTTTTCAAAAACATGAGATATAATTTTAATCATTTTGTGTTTTTCTTGAGTGGTAACCCATGCAATCACTCTTGGGCTCCCAATTGACCCTATTTTGCACTCTAGACCTCATAACTTTCACATCTTAGTCTAATTTGCAATCTGTCAATTGTTATGGTTTTGTCTTCTTGTTTTTGACAAATTGACTTATCATATGCTTATCTTAGTCAATTTCTTGAGGGGGAAACCATATATATCATCCCTATTGGGGCATGCTATGGCTTTCTCATCAGTTATTCTTTGATACAATGCTCTAAATCACATTGTATCAAAGAGGGGCAAAATGTAGATGCTCAAAAATGGTTCACATCTATGACTTCATCACTTATTCATACTAATTTGTCCCATTTTCTCATTCTACTAACTTTGATCTTTTGGCCAGATTGACCATATTTCGTCATTTGTGTCCCCTTTCACATCAATTTCATATCAACTCGAAATCATATCAAATCAACTAGGAATCACCCCAAATCAACTTGAAATCACTCAAAATTGGTCCTAATCAACCCAAAACATATCAAACATCCCAAATCAATCATCATTTGTCTAACTCCTAGGTATTTTTGTGGCTTTCAGTGCCTTGGAAATCTATCAACCTATCAATCTTATCAATCTAACCTTAGTACTGTCGTGGCTCTCAGTGCTAGGTCAAACTATCATTCATGTCATGCAATCTTTGACATTGTTGAGGCTTTAAATTTTAGATCATGGCATCATCAACCATTTTAATAACATTGAAAATTTTTGTCAATGTTATTATGATCAAACCTTATCAATCAATTTCAATCTTGTAGCATTTACAATGTCGGTTAAATGCTACATATCAACCAATTCATTTCATGTGTCCTTGGCATGTTATCAATTTCGATCTATCAATCAATTTGACCATGGCTTTGGTCTATTTTCCATCATCTTATTCAATATCCATCATTGTCACATTTTCATCAAAGGATACGGTTGCATTCATTTAATCAATTTGGCCAATTACCTACTAATTTTCTCTATAGGATTAAATAACCCATAATTTAATCCTATTCTTTCTAATTATTCTTCCTAGTTATCATCCTCAATTAATTAATCTTATTAATTAATTGATTCACTATCTACAAACCATGGAAATGTACAATTTTCTAAGTTCCATTTTCCATCATTAAATTACATTTTCTACTAATTCTTATTTTGTGGAATAAGAGGAGTTTTAATTTGAATATTTCATAAAATATTGCATTATCATGACACTTGGATATGACACCTTGTGTATTATCCTTCAACACTTGGCTAAGGCTTGTCATAATCAAATATTTTTATCTCTTACGCACGTCCCTATTTGGCTTATTCTCCATAGATTCTTGGCTTTAAGTGGGTTGAGGTGTCTTATGACGCGTCATAGATTCTCTTTCACATTTAGCCAAGTTTGATTTTCATGTGTCATAGAATCTCAAAATTGGCATATTTTGTCATATGTGTCATGGATTCTCAAAGGAATCTCTTGCCACATTGCACATCTATGGGTGACAAATCCAATGCCCTCACTTTGAGTGTTGATTATAAAATGGACACTCTTTCTCTCATTTGGGGTCTTCTTGAAGTCTTCTTGAAGTCTTGGAAGCCTTTAGGTCCTAATTTCTTTTAGATTTCTCATTCCATCTCTCACATTCAAATCACAACTTCAAGTATTCTCATGGAATTATCCACATCATAAACTTTTGCTTCAATTTTGTGTGCACTATAGGCAACTTTGGAGCTACAATCATTTGGAGAAGAAAGAAGGACATGGGAGCTACAAGCGAAAGAGGGGGTTTCTATTGCTTTCTTTATTAGTTTGGCTTTCATGGTAGACTAATGGGTGCTAACGTATGTTGATTGAGTTTTGTGATTTTCTCATAGTATGTTATGCATTAGACCTCATAACTTTCACATCTTAGCTTTGATTTTTGATTCGTCAATTGCTATGGTTTTGTCTTCTTGTTGTCAATAAATTGACTTATCATATGCTTATCTTAGTCAATTTCTCGAGGGGGCACCCATATATATCATCCCTATTGGGGCATTTTGTGGCTTTCTCATCAGTTATTCTTTGATACAACGCTCTAAATCACATTGTATCAAAGAGGGGCAAAATGTAGATGCTCAAAAATGGTTCACATCTATGACTTCATCACTTCTTCATACTAATTTGTCCCATTTTCTCATTCTACTAACTTTGATCTTTTTTCCAGATTGACCATATTTTTTCATTTGTATCCCCTTTCACATCAATTTCATATCAACTCGAAATCATATCAAATCAATTCGAAATCACCCCAAATCAACCCAAAATCACTCAAAATTGGTCCTAATCAACCCAAAACATATCAAACATCCCAAATCAATCATCATTTGTCTAACTCCTAGGTATTGTTGTGGCTTTTAGTGCCTTGGAAATCTATCAACCTATCAATCTTATCAATCTGACCTTAGTACTGTCGTGGCTCTTAGTGCTAGGTCAAACTATCATTCATGTCATCCAATCTTTGACATTGTTGAGGCTTTCAATGTCAAATCATGGAATCATCAACCATTTTAATAATATTGACAATGTTCATTGATGTTATTATGATCAAACCTTATCAATCAATTTCAATCTTGTAGCATTTACAATGTCGGTTAAATGTTACATATCAACCAATTCATGTCATGTGTCCTTGGCATGTTATCAATTTCGATCGATCAATAAATTTGACCATGGCTTTGGTCTACTTTCCATCATCTTATTTGATATCCATTATTGTCACATTTTCATCAAAGGATACAGTCGCATTCATTTAATCAATTTGGCCAATTACCTACTATTTTCTCTATAGGATTAAATAACCCATAATTTAATCCTATTCTTTCTAATTATTATTCCTAATTATCATCCTCAATTATTTAATCTTATTAATTAATTGATTCATTATCTACAAACCATGGAAATTTACAATTTCCTAAGTTCCATTTTCCATCATTAATTCCATTTTCTACTAATTCTTATTTTGTGGAATAAGAGGATTTTTAATTCAAATATTCCATAAAATATTGCATTATCATGACACTTGGATATGACACCTTGTGGATTCTCCTTTGAAACTTGGCTAAGACTTTTCATAATCAAATATTCTTATCTCTTATGCACGTCCCTATTTGGCTTATTCGTCATAGATTCTTGGCTTTAAGTGGGTTGAGGTGTCTTATGATGCATCATAGATTCTCTTCCACATTTAGCCAAGTTTCACTTTCATGTGTCATAGAATCTCACAATTGGCATATTTTATCATATGCATCATGGATTCTCAAAGGAATCTCTTGCCACATTGCACATCTATGGGTGACAAATCCAATGCCCTCACTTTGAGTGTTTATTATAAAATGGACACTCTTTCTCTCATTTGGGGTCTTCTTGAAGTCTTCTTGAAGTCTTGGAAGCCTTTAGGTCCTAATTTCTTTTATATTTCTCATTCCATTCTCACATTCAAATCACAACTTCAAGTATTCTCATGGCATTATCCACATCATAGAAATTTTGCTTCAATTTTGTGTGCACTATAGGCAACTTTGGAGCTACAATCATTTGGAGAAGAAAGAAGGACATGGGAGTTACAAGTGAAAGAGGGGGATCTATTGCTTTCTTTATTAGTTTGGCTTTCATGGTAGACTAATGGGTGCTAACGTATGTTGATTGAGTTTTGTGATTTGCTCATAGTATGTTATGCATTAGACCTCATAGCTTTCACATCTTAGCTTTGATTTTTGATCCATCAATTGCTATGGTTTTGTCTTCTTGTTGTTGATAAATTGACTTATCATATGCTTATCTTAGTCAATTTCTTGAGGGGGCACCCATATATATCATCCCTACTGGGGCATGTTGTGGCTTTCTCATCATTTATTCTTTGATACAATGCTCTAAATCACATTGTATTAAAGAGGGGCAAAATGTAGATGCTCAAAAATGGTGCACATCTATGACTTCATCACTTCTTCATACTAATTTTTCCCATTTTCTCATTCTACTAACTTTGATCTTTTGGCCAAATTGACCATATTTCATCATTTGTATCCCCTTTCACATCAATTTCATATCAACTCAAAATCATATCAAATCAACTCAAAATCACCCCAAATCAACCTGAAATCACTCAAAATTGGTCCTAATCAACCCAAAACATATCAAACATCCCAAATCAATCATCATTTTTCTGACTCCTAGGTATTTTTGTGGCTTTCAGTGCCTTGGAAATCTATTAACCTATCAATCTTATCAATCTAGCCTTAGTACTATCATGGCTCTCAATGCTAGGTCAAACTATCATTCATGTCATCCAATCTTTGACATTGTTGAGGCTTTCAATGTCAGATCATGGCATCATCAACCATTTTAATAACATTGACAATGTTTGTCGATGTTATTATGATCAAACCTTATCAATCAATTTCAATCTTATAGCATTTACAATGTCGGTTAAATGTTACATATCAACCAATTCATGTCATGTGTCCTTGGCATGTTATCAATTTCGATCTATCAATCAATTTGACCATGGCTTTGGTCTACTTTACATCATCTTATTCGATATCCATATTTTTCACATTTTCATCAAAGGATACAGTCGCATTCATTTAATCAATTTGGCCAATTACCTCCTAATTGGCATATTTTGTCATATGCGTCATGGATTCTCAAAGGAATCTCTTGCCACATTGCACATCTATGGGTGACAAATCCAATGCCCTCACTTTGAGTGTTGATTATAAAATGGACACTCTTTCTCTCATTTGGGGTCTTCTTGAAGTCTTCTTGAAGTCTTGGAAGCCTTTAGGTCCTAATTTATTTTAGATTTCTCGTTCCATTTCTCACATTCAAATCATAACTTCAAGTATTCTCATGGCATTATCCACATCATAGACTTTTGCTTCAATTTTGTGTGCACTATAGGTAACTTTGGAGCTACAATCATTTGGAGAAGAAAGAAGGACATGGGAACTACAAGCAAAAGAGGGGGTTTCTATTGCTTTCTTTATTAGTTTGGCCTTCATGGTAGACTAATGGGTGCTAACTTATGTTGATTGAGTTTTGTGATTTTCTCATAGTATGTTATGCATTTAACCCTTTTACTGGTCCTACAATGTCCTTTAAGAAAAGATATGGGGCAAGAGCTTCCTTAAGAGTAGAGGCTTTGTCCCTTAATCACATAGAGACTTGCACTCCTAGCCCTATAAACATGAATTGCACAATTAAGTATGAGGATGAAGGGTACACATCTCATGATCCAACTACTTCTTTGGTAGAAGCACTTAATTATCTTCTAGATGACTGGGCCACTGCTTATCAATATGATCCAGAACAAGATGCTTTAGAAATAGGCCTTGGCACATATTGCATATTGGAGAAGAGCACTCCTATTCCTAGTCGCATAAAGACACAAGAGGATGCTAATGAATTATGGATCATTTTCTTTGATGGCTCAAGAAACAAGAATGGTTGAGGGGGTGGTTTCATACCCAATTCTCTTGAATTGGAGAAATAATATTTCTCTTATAAGCTCTAATTCAGCTACACTAATAATGTAGCTGAGTATGAAGCTCTGATCCAAGGCCTCCAAGCATGTAGAGGTAAAGGAACAAGCATGGGTTGACTTAAATATTGGTAGGTATAAGGACATGGTTCTCTATAATATACTTCCAATGGATACATGCCATCTACTTTTAGGGAGACCATACATGTCATCTACTTTTAGGGAGACCAGGGAAATATGATAGAGAAGCCCAATATGATGGCAAGAAGAATGTTTGCAATTTCAAGAAAGGAGAAGAGTCTTATACCATTCAATCTCTATTAGAGGGAGAAAGAAACCAATTCGTGGGACCTAGTGTCCTAATAGTAGGTGAGAAAGAGTTCCTCAACATCATGAAGGAAGGGGAAGGCATAGAGAATGCCATTATTATCAAGCCACATAATGTATAAAGTAGAATCAAATCACAGTTGCCTAAGGAAGTGCAAGACCTGCTGAATCAGTTTGATGATATTGTAAGTGATGGGAAGCCAACATTACCACCTAAGAGAGATATCAACCATCAGATAGATTTCATCCATGGAATAGCTTTGCCTAATAAATAATCCTATTAGATGACAACTATTTTGGTCCTAAAGAAGGGAGGTACTTGGAGAATGTGTACAAATTCAAGGTACATTAATAAGATAACAATTAGGTACATATTCCCAATCCCAAGAATTAAATATTTACTTACAATGCAAAGTACTTCACCAAAATTGACTTGAAGAGTGGATATCATCAAATAAGGATTAAGGAGTGAGATGAGTGGAAGAAAACTTTTAAGACTACTAAAGGGTTGTATGAATGGCTAGTGATGCCCTTTGGTTTGTCAAATGCCCCCTCCACATTCATGAGGCTCATGAATGAAGTTTTTTCTAATTACTTGGGTAAGTTTTTTGTCATTTATCTTGATGATATCTTTATTTTCAGTAGCACAAAAGAAGAGCACTTAAGGCATTTGAGTCTGGTCTTAGAAAGGCTCTCTAGTGCTAAGCTCATAATAAACTTGGAAAAGTATAATTTTATGAAGGAAGAACTAATTTATTTGAGTTTTTTTTTATCTCAAAGGGTCAACTCAAGATGGATCATAACAAGGTGGAGGCAATACTTAGTTGGCCAACACCCAAGACTCCCTCAGAGCTAAGGAGCTTCGATAGCTTAGCACAATTTTATAGAAAGTTTATTAAACAATTTAGTCATATTGGTGCACCTTTGTTGGAGACTATTTAAGGTGGTATTAGAGCCAAGTTCAAGTGGACTAAAAAATCCACAAAGAACTTTGATTTGTTGAAACAATATATAGCCACTCAACCCATTTTGGTCCTACCTAGCTCTTAGAAGTTGTTTACTATTGAATGTGATGTCAATAACCTTCTCATTGGAGTAGTCCTTAGCCAAGAGGGTAAACCAGTTGCATTCCATAGTGAAAAGTTGAATGAATCCAAGAGGAAGTATTCTTCCTAAGACCTTGAGATGTATGTCGTGGTCCAAGCTTTGAGGAAATTGAGGCATTACCTATTTCTTAAAGAATTTGTTATGTATTCAAAAAATAAGGCCTTAAATTTTCTAAATTCTCAAGATAAGTTGAGTCACAAGCACATGAAGTGGGTGGAGTATATTCAAGGCTATATCTTCACCATTAAACATTAAAAAGGAATTGCAAACCAAGTTGCAAATACACTTAGTCGTAGGTTGCTAATTGTATAAGAAGTGCAGATTAGGAGTGTGGGAATTAAAACCTTCAAAGAGCTATATCCTAATGATCTAGACTTTTCCAAGCCCTATCAAGTGTGTTCTAATTATACTAACCATGTCCATCATGAGTATTTTGATTTCACCTTGCAGGAAGGCCTCTTTTTCAAAGGCAACAAACTATGTGTCCCAAGGGGATCCTTCAGAGAAAATATGATTCAAGAGAAGCATAATGGTTCTTTGAGTGGGCATTTTGGAGTTAATAAGACAATGGATTTGGTCCAAAGGTTCTACTACTGGCCTATCTTGAGAAAGGATGTGAAGAGGTATGTTGAATATTGCATGGTTTGTCAGAAAGCCAAGGGATTTTTCACCAATGCAAGACTATACCAACCATTTCCCATTCTTCAAAGATCTTGGGAGTGTTTGAGCATGGATTTTGTGGTGGGGCTACCTAAAACCAAGAAGGGTTTTGACAATGTTTATAAAAAATGGCTCACTTTGTGGCGTGTAAAACCACTCATGTTTCATGTGTTGTTACTAATTTGTTCTTCAGGGAAGTTGTAAGGATACATGGAATGCCTCTTAGCATTGTGTCTAATAGGGACACTAAGTTTATTAGTCATTTTTGGAAGACTCTATGGAAAAAGTTGGGTACAAACCTCTCATTTGGATCTATGTACCATCCTCAAATGGATGGAAAGACAAAAGTGGTTAACAAGAGTCTGTGAAACCTATTGAGGTGTTTAACCAAGGAGTATGGTCAAAGTTGGGACCACATTATTGCACAAGTAGAGTATGCCTACAATGATACTATAAAAAGGTGTACTAGGAAGATTCATTTTGAAGTGGTTTATGGAGTGCATCCAAGAGGCATTCTTGAACTAAGGGAAATAAAAGTAGGTGTAAGGTTAGTGGAGTGGTTGAAGACTTTTATCTTTCCATGAAAGAAGTTCATGATATGGTCAAGAAAACCTTGGAGAAGAATACAACAAAGATGAAGTAATGAGCAGATACAAGGAAGAAAGATGATCAATTTGTAGTTGGGGACTATGTCTTGGTTCACCTTAACAAGCATAGGCTATCCAAAGAAGAATCTAACAAGTTGTAGATAAGGAAGGTGGACCCATGCAAGATTTTGGCCAAGTATCGAGCCAATGCATATCAAGTTGATCAACTAGTCGATATGGGCTTATCCACTACATTTAATGTTGTAGATTTGATACCCTACAAGGGTCTAGTTCCATTTTTTATATCAGTGGAGGATATAGACCTTCAAGACATTGTAGCTACCTTGCCAATGTAGACACCTAAAAACCTTTAGAAAATAAAGTATTTTTATTTTTTGAAAAATTTCTAATGACATCATCATTTATTAATTAATTAATTATTTAATTAATTTATTTATTTTTATGCCATTAAATCCCTTTATCTTAATTAAAAATATTTAATTAAGGAATCCCTCCCAAAAATGTTTAAATCTTATTTAAACATTATTTCCTTATTTATTAATTATTTAATTAATAAATTGACCAAAAAACCCAAAATAAATAAAAAATTTATTTTTTTCCCAAAACTTGGCCAATTTCCTTAAGACCACTAACCTCTTCCAAAATCTTCTAATCCTTCTTTAATTTTGATTAAAGGCTAATCCCATCATTTGCTACCCTTAATCCCAACTCAAAATATTTAATTAAGATTAAATATTAATCCTCATGTTTATTAAAAAAGTTTTAATAAATATCTCCTCAACCCAAACCCTTGAAATAAATAAAACTTTATTTATTTCCTAAAAATCTAATTTATCCTCATCCTAAGAAGTTCTAGACTCTTCTAGAAAGTCTTCATCCTCATCCTAGGAAATTCTAGACTCTTCTAGAAAGTCTTCATCCTCATCCAAAGCCTAGACTCTTCTAGAAGATGTCTTTAACCCTAATCCTAATCCCCTCCTAACCTTGTCACATTCCCTAAACATGGGTTAAAACTTACTAACCCAAGCCAAAGTTAACAAATATCTCCTCCTTCACCCACCCTCATTAAATGCCATCCACTTGCCTATCCCTAAGCTAATCCTAAACCATCCTAATCCATCCTCTAATCATTTGCACAATCCTAAGCAAGCTTAAAACCTTCCTAATCAAGCCCAAGTCGAAATTTCTCTCATCTCCCTCAAAATATCTCAACCATAAAACTTTATGAAGTCCACTAGGCCATAAATGACTCTTCCAAGCCCTTTTATTGCTCTTACAAGCCATTATGAGGTTCTTTATGAAGATTTTATCCCTTGAGCCTCCTTTGTTGACTCATCCTTCCCCTTTCCTCCATCCTCTCACCATGTGACATGTGTCACTCTTTGATTGGCTATAAGGAAGCACAATCCATGTGCTCTCCTCTCATGCAATCTGAGCCCTCTATAAGCTTTTTCCCATCCTTGCATCTTAGCCCTCAATCCCTCAAGCCTCTTGCCTATAAATTGGATCCTTTCCCTTTGCAAAATAACAAAATCCATGAAGTAAAGTCATAATGCCATTTTGAGAAGCCATTTTACATCAAAACCATACATTCACACCCAAATTCCAACTCCATTTGAAGCCCTTTTTGAAGCATAAAGCTTGAGCATACATCCTATCTATTTAGACAAAGCTACTCAACAAGAGAGCTTCTCATTGAGAGAGCCCATTAATGGCTCATATTCTCAATTGAGAGCTCATCTTAGTCTATCTTGAAGTTTATGAGTTTTGTTTAGTTTGTAGAAGCTTTATTTAAATTTGGTTTTTATTAGCATACTAACATTGCTCATATACAGCCAAAACCCTCTACAAGAAAGTTGCAAGATGAGAAGATTTTGAGTTATAAGGTGCATAAGATAACCAAGAACAAGGCTTATATGAAGAATCTTGTGAAATGGAAGGGAAATCTAGATAGTGAAGCCACTTGGATTGCTGAAGGACACTTCAAGAAATATGGCATTGAACTTTCTCTTATTCCCTCATAAAGTCCTAGAAGAACTTTTAACTCATTAGGGGAGTATGGCACAAGAGCACCTAGGATAGGTCATTAGGAAGCAATAATATTCTTGATAAGACCTAGGAGGAATAAAGAGGTACTTGGTATAGGGTTCATCATGCATGTGAAGCATCAATGTAGTGCATGATAGACAACTAGGTGTAATGTTGCATTATTGTCAATTGGTTGAAAAGTGCAAAAAGTTGTCTTAGAGGGCTAGATAAGCATAGAAGGGTAGTTAGGAATGGAAATGGCCAAAACATGGTCTAAATAAATTCCATGTTTGATTTTGAGTCTTGATATTTATTCCTTCAAAATCTATGTCTCAAAATGACAAAATTGTCAATTTTACAAAAATTGCACATTGATAATTTTGCACTTTTTGCAATTTTTCTTCTCAAAAGTTGAAAAGGTGGTTAGAAGGCACAAGGAATTTACCAACTAGTGGGATTTGGTTAATTTAATTGAGAAATTAACTTTTAAATCCCTCCAAGTCAATATTGTACAGTTGGAAGTTTTTGAGTTGTACAGATGCATACAACAAACAAGGAAATCAATGACAGTTTGAATAAAAGAATGGGATTTTGATTGACATGAGATTGAATCAGTTATTTTGCATTGGGATCTATTTTTTTCATTGTCTATACTTGTTTCATTTTTTGGTTAGAATTTCTTAGCAATTAGTTTGTGTTCACAATAAATGTTTTAGGAAACTGCCTGTTTGTTGGTAGTACTAGGGCAAACTTGGCAAAACGATGTCTACCAACATTCCCTATGGTTGAAACTCTCTAAAACCTTGAGAAATGATAGCAGACACTTTTTACATTGTTTAGTAGGAATTATGGAGTAAGAAGTAAAGGTCCAAGCCATTTCCTTGGAAGCCCTAGGCGAGACAGAGTTGTACTCAACTAGAAATTGAGCCAAGGAAACCAAATTTCTTGCAAGCGTGAAGCATTTTGAATAGAAAGGGTGTTATGGAAGGATAGAGAATTTAATGGAGACCCTATGGATGCAAGCGAGAGTGTTGGAAGTCCATAGTGAAGGAGCAAGAGTAGTTTTATTGATGACTAGTGAAAATTACTGGTAAACCCTAGCAAACCCTCAAAAAGTGGGTTAGGGCATATGGCAGATGTTGAGAACCTAAGACCTCAAGAATCTTGAAAGCATTTGAAAAGGTTATCTCAATTAGAATTTTTCTTGGGACCTTGTTAAGGAAATATTTTCACAAATACAAATTTCGTCCATTAGGAGGGATAATTGAGGGCTATTAGGTCTTATAGGAATTTTTCATTTTGAAGAGATCGTATGGAAATCAATTGGATGGATTATGGTATATGGATGGAAATAAGTCCAAGACACCTAGGAAGATCCTCCAACCCTTTCAAGATTAGAGAAGTCATCAAGGAGGCCTAAAATGAAGTTTCAAGCTAGTATGCAAGCCTAAATGGGTAGGTTAGTCTAAGGGAAAGTTGCCCCTAATTGATTAGGGTTAACCTTGTGTAGGAAGGGGGATATCAAGGAGTTCATATTACTATCTACACTACCCTAGACTACTCCTATCATACGTACATGCATACATATAAATAACCATATACATACAGATATATGTTAGAGTGGGGTTGTCGTTGCACCAAAAAATTGATCTTCCAATGCTTGATGCAACCACTCAACTTATAGTAGAAAGGATTCAGTTAAGCCCTTCTCATAAATATTGAGGGGAGTGCTACAAAAAATTCCAACAATCTCCCCCTTAGTGTTACCCAAGGGTTTGAGGATTTGAACATGTGACAAAGATTTGATGACACTTGTTAAAGTGGGTTACTATTGCATGAAAAGATTGATCTATCAATGCTTGATACAACCACTCAACTTATAGTGCATAGGAGGTGGTTAAGCCCCTATCAAGAATCCCAAGGGGAGAAATGAACAAATTTCCAAAAATATATATATGGATACGGCTAACCTCCAGACAAAATGCACCTTTCTAGTTTTTTCAAAATTATGAGAACACAACGGATTTTTACAAAAATTTCAAAGTGAACTCATGTTGATTTCATTGATAAATATCACAAAATATGGAAAAGAAATTATTGGGATTTTTTAGGTCATTTTTGAAAATTTTGACTTTGGGGTTCATTTTGTCAGGAGGATAGTCTATGCCTGTGTGTGTGTGTGTGTGTGTGTGTGTGTGTGTGTGCGCGCGCGCGCACGCGCATGTATATCTATTTATCTATCTATCTATCTACACACACACACACACACACATACTTGTTTGGGTGATGTAGGATTGCCTTGACACTTTGGATCTCTTGCATCAATTAATGTATATATAATCACAATATATATAGTGATATATTGTATGTGAGATTGATTATACTTTATTTTAGATGGGAAATTAGAAGATGTTAAGAAGAGAAACAAAGATGATACTTTGTATCTGAATTCAAAAAAAATTTAAAGTGATATTGTATAGCTAGCGAGGTGGTTCAAATCTATGAGTCAAATAGTATTATCAATGAGACATACTAGTCAATGAGGTATTGTAAACTTGAACTATTTCAAATATTTACTAAAGCAATTTTATGATTTGTTTTTAATCCTCAAGAGGGTTTTTCACTCATAAAATTTCATTTATCAAATTTTTTTATTATATGATTCACTTGTCACAATTTCATTTTAGTCATTTGTTTAACATTATTTCATGAGAAAATTAGTAAAGTTGTTTATAGTTATTAAAATTGAAAATTAGTAAAGTTGTTTATAGTTATTAAAATTCATCCCTTTGTTAGTCACTTAGCCAAGCATTAGCCAAAATATCATACAAGCACTTGGACATCACCTCAACATTTTAGAATAGAATTAATCATTCTAATGCCACATATCCAACAAATTCTAACATCAATGACAACATTTTCCATATTGTGATATTGCTATCAGGATTTTAACTGTGTGATTTTGATTCAAACTCTTTGACCCATTTTTCATGAGTAATGATTCAACATGAATCCATCTCTCATGAGAATAAATGGAACACTTAGAACTCATTGGATCTAGGTGACACTCACAAGGGTGAAGCAACAGGACTTCCCAAGAGGTCACCCATCCCAATACTACTCCAACCTGAGTGCCCTTGACTATGGATTTTCCTCCATGGTTAAACTCAAAGCTTGCAACCCCATTTGCAAAACCTTCACCAAGTGTTGTGCCTTATGAACCATTTACTAGAAATCCCCTTAACCTCATCAATTGATAAGTAGGAGATAATTTCCATAGCAAGTCAAATTGTGATATTGCTATCAGGATTTTAACAGTGTGATTTTGAGTCAAACTCATTGACCCATGTTTCATGATTAGTGATTCAACATGAATCCATCTCTCGTGAGAATAAATGGAACACTTAGCACTCATTGGATCTAGGTAGTTTTGGGGTTTATTTTCATATTGCCAATGAATTTTATTTTATGGGTTATTTTTAGTTGCCTTCAAGTTAATCACAACCCATTAACATAACTTAGTTAATGATTTTAAAAAGTTTATAATAAAAAAATCAATAGTTATTTTTGTTTTAAGAACTCAAATGTAGTACTTTTATAAATTTAACATTAATTGAGCTCTCTATATTTTTGGGTTTTATGCTATGTGAGTGGCCACTTTTTTCACCATCTTGATACACATGTACATCACTTAATAGTCTATTAGATGATAATAGTTCTAATGTACATTAATAGTCTATTAATGTACACAAATCTCTCTATTATTTTAAAAATATTGTTATATATTAATTATCAATTTTTCAAATTAATTATATCATTAATTATTAATTACATGTTTACCATAAATATCAAAAGTATACTTTTTACTTCCTTTCAATAGTGTTATTTAAGAATTATAACATTAAGATTCTTTCTATATATGAAATTATATAACATATTTTATTGGTGAACTTAACATTCCTACATTATGTTTGCATGTAGTTTTGTGTGTATTTTGAGAAATGTCAAAATACATGTACAAAATGATATGGTGCAATCTTAAGTTATTGTTGGGATCATTTACCTAGATTTATCCAAATATCATCCTATATTCAATATTTTATTGTATTCTCGTGTTTGGATTTCCTATACCTTTTTTCCTATCTATTTGATTATCATACTTTTACATACCTTAATCCTTAAATAGTTATACTTTATCATGATCATTTTATATTTGTAACAAAACCCATGTCGATAGTGCAAGCCATTTTCATTGACAATAACTTGATCCATCTTAAGGTAATTTCAAAATGTTAGATTAAGGTTGAATTACCCCTTTTATCTTTTCATTTTAATGAATGTCAACCAACCTTATATTTTTGCAAAGTCGATATCATATGGTAGCATTTAAATATATTTTATTACATTCAATAATTTATTTATTTTATATTCAAATACACTTTTCATTTTGGAATAATTTGAAAGAGTGATTAGTAACATCACATGCTTAAAATGTTAAGTTTGCATCATAAATCTTGTTTGTTGTTTTTTTCTTCTTTATTTTCAAGGAATTAATCAAGGCAAAGAGCTCTTGTAAAAGTTGATTCAGGGGGAATGGGAAGAATTGTATTTGCGAGAGGAGTATTGGAGATAGAAATCCAAGAAGCTATGGTTGAAAGATGGTGATAAGAATACAAAATTCTTTCTTGCCTCAACAAAACATAAGCATGTTGTGAGTACAATACTATCCATCAAGGATGCAGAGTTAGGAAACACGATTTTGGACTTGGATTGCATTCAATCTAAGGGGGTTAAATTACTTAAGAATTTTTTGGATCCTTTTGTAGTTGATTTTGCTTCACAACAGAAAGAAGATGAAGTTCTTAATAATATTCCAAGGTTAGTATCAGATCAAGATAACTCTAGATTGATGGTTTTTTCATTGTTTCTAAATTACATATGGTAGTTTTTTCTCTTCCACCTTATAAAGCTCCAAGTCCAGATGAATTTTAGGTATTATTTTACCAAAAATATTAGCCACAATAGATTTTTTGGCCATAGTAGAAGAGTCAAGGAAAAATAAGGCAATGTTGAGAAGCTTCAATACTATGAATATTGTTCTCATTCCTATGGTCAAAGAGCCTAAAGCATTTGCATATTTTTGTCTGATCTCACTTTGCAACACAATTCATAAAATTTTCTCTAAAGCCATTTACCTTTGATTGAAGAATTTAATTCCTAATATAATTTCTCAAGAGCAAGGTGGCTTAGTGCCAGGTAGGGAGACAATGGAGGGTGCTTTGGTTCACATGAAGTCTTACATTCCACCAAAATGCATAAGTCCTAAAACCTTCTCATGATGTTAGATATGATGAAAGCCTATGCTTGAGTTCCCTGGGATTTTTTGTTAAAAGTGCTTCCTAAGTTTGGATTCTTGGCTAGTTGGTGTAAGTGAGTTAAAGCATGTATAACTGAGGCATGATTTTCAATCATTATTAATGGAGTTCCAATTGGATTCTTTAAATCTTCTCAACGTATTAGGCAAGTTGATCTACTATCCCCAATTCTTTTTATCCTATTGGTTGAAGCTCTTGGTAGGAACATAAAATTTCAGCATGAACAAGTTTTATGGCAGGGTGCTTTAATCATGGGAACTAATGTATCAGCTACGCACTCATTATTTGTAGACGAGAAATTACTTTTGGTTTGGCTTCAAGTTAGGAAGCTAGACAAATTTGAAAGACTCTTGAAAAAATTTCATCAACACTTGGCCATAAGATCAATTAGCGAAAATCCAAAATCTATCTCTTCAATATATAAAACTTGTGTTAGCTAATCAAATTGTGAACACTTTAGGATTTTGTGTATAAACTCCTATCTACATGTTGAGATTATGGGTGTTGCACACATTGCATAATATTGATTATCTTATTTTATTTTATTTTATTATGTAATTTTGTATCTAGGAGCATCGAGATGGACATGCAACATGTAAAGATTTCCATGGGCTATACTTGATGAGTTGTATTGTAACATTGTGATAATATTTCATGTAATTATTTATTATTGGGGAAAAGAATTGAAATCCAAATATTAAATGTGGGGTCAATGGGTTAGGTAGCACATGGTTTATGAAATACCACTTGGTAGTTTTGTGGGACTTGTTACTATATAAGAAACCACAAGGGTAGTTGTTGATGTGAGAAAGAAGAAGGAAAAAAGGGAAAGAGTCGAGCAAGACAAAGCTTGATAAGTTAGCCAATGGAGCATTTGTGAAGGTTGGAAGCATGGCATGAGATGTGTGGATTCATGTTTGTTCACATGGATTGCTTGGTTGTGGCTATGGATTTGAAGGCTTCCATGGTTGTATTACAATGTGATATTTGTTGAATAATACATGGTGATGGATGCTTTTGGAGGCTGGGTTTTTTTCCCTCAGTGAGGGTTTCCCAAGGTATATCTTGTGTCACAATTTTTGTGGGTATGTTATCTATTCTCTTACATGTGGATTTCAATTACATATTTATTTTAGATATTTTATGTGTTATGTGGAAATGGTTATATTCTTTATTGCAAGTTTTCTTACAAGTGGTATCAGAGCCAGGTTTTACTAGTGTAACCCTAGATTGAATCCATGGGAATGCATGAGAGATTAAAAGAAGGGGCAAGATATATTAGTTGTTTATTGCAGATTTGATGGTTTTGGGTTTGTTGTTATGATGGGATGTTGGTAGATTTTAGGCATGTGAAATTGTTGAACAAAATATTTTTTTGGATGTTTCATTTAAATGAAAATTTTAGAAAGAGCTTGCAAAAATGACCTCCTGGGTAAAAACACACCTCACATTGGATTTTGGTCGATGTTTCCATAAATTTTGATATATAATATGCCCTAGTTTGGCCATGCTTAGAGGAAATGAAAGAATTTTTTAGTTTCAATCTGTGATGGCCATCAAATTTAATCCTATTAGAATTTTTGTCACAAAAAAAAAATCGTAGTGAAAATGGTAAAAAGTATGTCTTAGTAAAATGGCCATAATTTTCTCTTAAGATATTAGATTTCTTATAGGTGTTGGAAAGCTAGTTCAAAGCACTACAACTTGGTGCAAGTTTGGTTCTATGATTTTGACATTTTGTCAGCTTTTAAGAGCCCAAAAGTTAGATGTTTATTTTGAGCACAAATTAAGGCATAACTTGGGCATACAGAGTCAGATTTTGGATTTCAAGTAGTCAACACAAAGCTCTTGGAGAACTCTACACATTGGTTTAGATTTAGTTTAGGTTTGGCATGGTTTATTTTGTGATATATTAATTTGAACAATTTTTGGTATATATTGATTATGGTAGCATTGTGAGTTTATGACATTGTATGTTTGGAGATTTAAGATTTGATGTCATTGTATACTTAGTTCATATTTTAGATTGGTCTCATGATGATATGATTATCAGTATTTAGTTTGGATATGTATGATGACTTGTTGGGTCTACAAGTTGTGTAGTGTTGTAAGCGATCTATACTTACAGGTTGCATTTATGGCTTGGATATGGGTTGTCTTTGCCCATTGATCTTTCATTAGTGCTGCATATTTAGATTGGTGGCTTGTATTTGGGTTTTTTATGCCCTAAGTCACATGATTTGTTATTTTTTCTTCATGTAGAAGGGATGAGATGTTGTTACCAGGTACAGTCATGGTGGAAGATTATGGTTGACTGTTTTATGCTGACAGATTGGACGCATTGAGAGTTAGTTGCTTAATTCATGAATGTGAGCATGGTGCCATAGATTTTTTCATGACATGATTGGATAAGAAAGTACATCCTTGATGTTTATTGGTTTGGATTTTTGATTTGGTTATGGTGGTATATCTTCTTGGTTAAGGTTCATGGTTATTTGATCTCTTTTGAGGAGCTCATGATGTGCACTTTGATTTCTTTAATGGTTTGATGCCTTGGTTGATTCTCATTAGTAGAGGAAGGTTTTTTATCATGATGTCATGGATAACTTGGATACATGGTTTAGTGGGAGCTTGTGACAGTGATGAGTTGACAATGTAGGATTAGTTCTTGCTTTGGTTTGTATCTTCTTGGTTTGGAGATCTTGGTTTCACTTGGTATTGATACTTTGGTTGTGAGTCTATAGACCTAGAGGATCTTCATTTAGGAGATGGATTTTAAGATGCCATAGGTGACTTGGTACCATAGTTGAGTGGGAGTTCTTGGCATTGATATATTTATTGAGTGTTTACAAATGTTAGAGGTTTGTCTTAGATCCTGTTGCTATAGAAGCATCTTTGACACTTGCATGGTGCACTTGGTTATCTTCATAGTCTGTGAAGATGGTTAGATCTTGAGGACTCATGGAGTTCTTGGTTATCTTCATGGTGTGTGGAGATGGTTTTCTTCATGGTGCGTGGAGATGGTTGCATCTTGAGGACTAATGAGGTTCTTGGTAAAGATGTGGTTTATGCTTTCATTTGGCATGTTATCCTTGGTGTGAGGATGATTTATTATAATGTCATAGTATACTCTTGATATGCATTTAAAGTTTTTTGACATGTTATGGTATGTCCATATGGAGCATGTTATCTCTTTGGTTGAGATGGTTTAGATCATGTTGTCATGTTTATGTTCTTGAGGCCATGGTTGGAACTTTGACATTGATCTTGGTTTAGTTTCTTGATATTGAGTACATTGATTATAAGCTAGATACTTCATGATATTGCTATGTTGCATTTGGAGTTGGCATGGATTAATTGGTTATAGGTGCTCATGGATACTTAGAGAAGGTGGTGATGCTGATTTCTCTTGGATTAGAGAAGTATTTTTTGGGATGGTTGATGGTTTCAATAGGAAGTTTGGGGAGCATTCACCTGATATGGACTTGAGAGGAGATTGTTCTTAGATGAGTCTTGGTTGGAGACTTGGATATCTTGATGAGCATTCGCATTCCCCACTCTTGGTCTACCTGGCAGTTTTCTACTTGAGAGGTATAGCCCATTGTTTCTCTTAGGTGTATTTTAGTTATGCTTGTCTTTCATGGATATGTATCTTGAGGTATGGTACATGAGTTAGTTCTATAGGGTTCATTTGAGAGATGGTTTAACATTGGTTATCTCCATTTGCATATGTTGCTATTTTGGTTAAGTTTGGGAGATGGTTTTATATTTGGTATATTCCTTGGATTATGAATGGTTTATGAGTTTGATCTTCTTGTGAGAGGCTTACATCCATGATTATTTATATGGTATGGTTTGGGTGTTGTTGAAGCTTCTTGTTGGGATTTCATGGAGGAGATCATACTTGCACAGTTTATATCTAGAAGTGTGTGTAGAAGGACATGATACAGATTATGATTTGCATAGTTTCTTTTGGTCTTGGTTATCTTCTTGGATGTTTGGTTTCACTTACATTGGATTTGAGATGTAATATCCCCATCTTTTTAGCAACTAAGTGGAATTCTTAGCATTCACATTCTCCAAAGGCTAGGTGGAGAAATAAGGGAAAATTGATTAAACTAATTTCTTATAAAGTCATTAAATAAATTAAAATTAAAAGGTGACTTTATATTTAATTTATTTAATTAATTATTGTATTGCAAGGAGAAGTTTTTAGACAGTGCATTAATTATTGGAAAGAGGGAAGCCTCTATTAATTTAATTTTCTAGAAGCACAATTAATAGCAAGGGAGGAGTTTCTAGAGAATACATTAATTATTGGAATAGGGAAGCTTCTAGTAAATGCAATTAATTAATATTTTATTTCTTTCTAGAAGGGTGAAGGAAAAGTTTAAATAGAGATGGAAGCTTCATTGTTTAGTATTGGATGATGGTGAATTGCATTTGATAGGAACTTGGATGTATAGTTCTATTCTTGGCATTAGAGGATGATCATCCTCTCTTGTGACATTCTAGACATCATTCCCTTGGGATTTGACCTTTGGAATTTATTGCTATCAATTCATTAACAGGCAGCTTGGACGCATTTTTAGCCATATGCAGATTGGGTGTAATTAGTGAGTTGAATAGTTTGTTATGTATTTGATGATGCTAGAGTAATTAGTGAGTTGTTATGTATTTAATTTTATTAGTTTGAGAACTAATATTATTTCAGCAGTAGTTGAATTTTCAGTTTGCATGGATTCCTTTGTTTTTGTTCATGTTATGTGGTTTAAATCTATCCAAAGACATTACAATCTCTTTCAACAATTGGTTTAGTTCTTGGGAATTTCTAGGGTGCCCATTACAGTGGTATCAGAGCCCATTATATTGGTATCAGAGCCCATTACAGTGGTATCAGAGCTATAGGTCCTACCATCCTATGGGGTCTTAAAGAGAGTTTGAAACAATATTTATGTTTGAGCATGCAACAAGGGTTTTATACTCTACAATACTAGAGCAAGACAAAGTAGGAGTTCAGACTTGTAGAGTGATTAGGCTAGTTCATCCATGTGGGGGGACATACAATCCATTCATACAAACATAGAGGAGATACTCTTTGAACAAGACAACAGTATGGGTGACCAAGATGATAGGAATATAGGACTAGATGGAGGCAAGAATACTAGTCCAGATTAAGAAAATGTAATGTTCAAATTACTGGGTACATTAGAGGAGGGGCAATGTATGCAATAGGAGTAGAATAGGTGAATGGATATGATGTTGTAGCTCATGGCTAGACAAATGGGCATCCATATTAATCTAGGTGATTCCAACAATGGAAACAATAACAATGGGGGAAATGATAATGGAGGCCAAGGCAACAACAATGGTCTTGAGAATAACATTAATAATGGACACAATGGGAATTAGGCTAATAAATTTAGACATGTTGTACGCCCAGCTTGAACAACAAGCTCGAGACCTCTTCTACCCACCTTCCCACACAGAGATCCAGTTCAACTAGTTAATGAAACATAGATATGGAGTTACAGGATCAGTTCAGGAGGAATTGGGAGGCTAGTGGACTAGAGTTTTAGGTGGATATTTCCCTCAAAGATTTTATGGACTTGAGGACGAGACACATGCCTAGATCAGGAGGAAGAAGTCAAAACTTTGAGTTAAGAAAGAAAGTTGGGAAAATTTCTTTACCTTATTATGATGCATCAGGGAAGATGACTGCACGAACTTGGGTGCAGAAGATAGATACATACTTGCAGTTGGATCCTATACCTAAGGAGGAGGCTATAAAGTATGCAATTATTCACTTGGATGGACCAACGCATGAGTCATGACACCATGGCATGGTAACCTTGGGATATAACTAGATCACATCTTATGAGGAGGTCATTGAGAAGCTCATAGAGACATTTGATAATAGGGATCCTAAATTATAGTTTAAGGAGTTGGCACAACTCAAGTAGTGGAGATCAGTTGAGATGTATATCAGTGAATTTTAGAGGTTAGTTTTGTTGGTCACAAATATTTCAGAGAGGAGGTTAGTAGTGTTGTTTATGCATGGACTCTTAGATCCCTTGCAAGGTTGGGTCAAGGGGCATGACCTAGCTACATTACAAGAGGCCACTAAAAAGGCTCGTGACTTAGAACCTTCTTCAAGGATAAGATTTTAGCATAGGGATTCCTATATGAAAAAGGACAAGGAGAAGGACAAAAAATCTTTTAACAAGGATTCTTAGCCAAAAAGAGAAAAGTTGGATAATGACATCCTGAATGATTTGAGAAAGAAGAAGCTATGTTTTCATTACAAAGAGCCTTGGGATTTATCTCATAAGTGTCCTCTCAAGGATAAGGAAAATCAAATGGAGTATTTCTTAGCAGAGGAGTCATAGTCAAAGAGGGAGGATCAACACTCTGATTCAGATGAGGATAGCACTACAAAGGAGAGCAGCATTCCTGAGGATGAGAAGTCATTAGCACGATTAATGGGGGATTAGAAGGCAATCAAATTTAAGGTCAGGGGTACTATCCAAGGGTAGAAAGTGATCTCACTCATTAACACTAGGGCTACACATAATTTCATAGATGCGCAATTGGTAGCTAAGAGAGCTCTAAAGATCAAGGAGCATGTTGGGTTTAGAGTCATGGTAGCTAATGGTGACAAACTATTATGCACTCAGAAGATATCTAATCTTCACATCAGGTTTGGAGGTGGCTATGAGTTGGAGGATGAGTTCTATGTGGTATAGATGGGAGACTATGATGTCATCCTCGGTATGACATGGATGTCCTCACTATTTGAGTTTACACTTAACCTAGCAAAATTGGAGATGAGGTTTCAGCATGAGGGGAGAACTATTGTACTTAGAGGACTTTTAGATGGAAGTTATAGAGTAGTTTCCCTAGGGAGAATGCAGAGACTTTTTTAGCATAATGATATAGAGTGGGTAGTAGAATGTTTGACTATGCTAGCTTCGTGGGAGCCATAGGTGAAGAGTCATCCACCAGATATCCAGGAGATACTTGACAGGCACACTAAGGTATTTCGCAAGATTCTACATGGAGTTCCTCTTGATAGAGGGATAGAGCATGTTATTGAGCTTAAGGAAGGAGCCAAACTAATTATGATTACTCCCTATTGTTATCCTAAGAAACATAAGGAGGAGATAGAGAAGGAAATTAAGGAGTTGTTAGAGATGGGGCATATCAAGCCTAGTAAGAGCCCCTTTGCTTTAGTAGTAGTGTTGGTAAAGAAGAAGGATGGAACAATGCACATGTGCATCAATTGTCAGGCATTAAATAAGAAGACCATTAAGAATAGATATCCTATCCCACGAATATATGAGTTGATTGATGAGTTACATGGTGAATGCTTTTTTACAAAGATTGATATATGGTTAGGGTATCATCAAATTAGGATGAGGGAGGAGGACATTGAGAAGATAGCTTTTTGGTGTCACTATGGCCAATTCAAGTTTTTAGTTATCCCATTTGGGCTAACCAATGCCCCTGCTACATTCCAGAGTTGCATGAATTAGGTATTTAGGGAGCAGCTTAGGAGGTTTTTCCTTATTTGCTTTGATAACATTTTAGTCTTTAGTAAGACTTGGGAGGAGCATTTACAAAATCTTGAGATGATGTTGTCCACTTTGGAGAAAGAGTCACTATATGCCAAAGAATCTGAGTGTGAGTTTGGGATGACTGAGCTACTATACCTTGGGCATATCATCAATGTAGATGGAGTTCAGGTAGATCTTGAAAAGATTAGATCTATTTTTTATTGGCCTACCCCTATGAATCTTACACAGCATAAGGGGTTCCATGGTCTCTACAGGTTTTACAGGAGATTTGTTAAGGGATTTTCACTGATCGCTGCACTCTTGAAAGACCTTACTAGGAAAGGGTCCTTTGCATGGACAGAGGCAGCTTAGAGAAGCTTCGATCATTTCAAGAAGGTGATGTCATCATGTCCAGTACTAGCTCTACTAGATTTCACGAAGCCATTTGAGCTTCATTGTGATGCGTTAGGAGATGGGATTAGGGTAGTGTTGATGCAGGAGACGCATCCCATAGTTTTTGAGAGCAGGAAGCTCGATGGAGTGGAAAGGAGCTATTCCATCTATGATTGAGAGATGTTGGCTATTATGCATGCATTGGCCAAGTTTTGGCCCTACCTAGTTGGGGGAAAGTTTGTTATCAAAACTAATCACAATAGCATCAAATACTTCATTAGCCAACGTGATTTGAATGATAGACAATAGAAGTGGATTATGAAGTTACAAGCTTATGACATTGACATTGAGTTTGTCAAAGGTAAGAAGAATGTGGTAGTAGATTCTTTATCCAAGAGACTCCATATTTGTGCTCTAGTTGAGATTATAGGAGATTGGAGAAATAAGATTATAGCAAAGTATGCAAGGGACACTTGGGCTTTTGGAGTGATTAAAGGCACCATACAGGATGATCATTACATGGTGATGGATGGATTGATTAAGTTCCAGGGTAGGATATATTTGATTCCTTCATCATAGTTTAGGGAAGTAATATTGAAGGGATTTCATGATGCACCTACAACTAGACATCTAGGGGTCTTTAAGACCTATAGGAAGATCCCTGAGTGGTTCACATGGAAAGGGCTCAAGGATGATGTTCAGAAGCATGTTAGGGAGTGTGTAGTATGTCAACAAAATAAGGGAGAACACACATATCTTGCAGGGTTGTTACAACCTTTTCCCATTCTAGATAGGAAATAGGAAAGTATTTCTATGGACTTCATCACTAGCTTACCACGAGTATAGGGAAAATTTGCATCTATGTGATAGTTGACCAGCTAACAAAGTTTTCTCACTTCTTTGTTGTTCCATCCACTTACACAGCAACACAGGTGGCTGATTTTTTCTTCAAAGAGATATTTAGATTACATGGGTTACCTAGTTTTATTGTTAGTGATTGGGATAGTAAATTTATGAGTACTTTTTGGTAGGAATTGTTCAGGTTGTGTGGTACTGATCTTACACCTAGCACTAGTTATCATCCACAGACAGATCGGTAGACCGAGATTGTGAATAAATGGATGCAAGGATATCTAAGGAACCATGTGACTGCATAACAGAGGGCTTGGGTCAAATGACTACATATGGGAGAGTATTTTTATACCACCACTTATCATATGTTCATCAAAATGACTCCATTCATGGCACTGTATGGTTATGAAGCACCTAGTTTCATGGATCTAGTTATGGGGGATATTAGAGTGACCAAAGCAAAACACTTCTTGTAGGATAGTTAGGATATTTTGAGGGTGCTCAAGGAGAATATACATCAAGTCCAAAATCAACAGAAATTGTATGCTGACCAACACTGGATAGAGTGCAACTTCAAGGTTGGGATATAGTTTACTTGAGGCTACAACCATATAGACAATCATCACTCAAGAAGAGCAGAGCAGAGAAGTTGAGGCCTAGGTTTTATGGCCCCTACAGAGTGATTTTCAAGGTGGGCGAGGTTGCTTATGAGATTGAGCTTCTAGAGGGTAGTCAAGTGCATAATGTGTTTCATGTGTCAAGGCTTAAGAAAGCCATCGGTCAGAGAGGTATGCCTTCTACAAAATTTCTACCATTAGATGAGGAGGGAAAGCTCGTATTGATTCCTAAGACTATTTTGGATACTAAGGAAAGTGTTGAGATAATGGGTGTTGCACACATTGCATAATATTACTATATTTTATTATTTTATTTTATCATGTAATGTTGCACCTAGATGGATGTGCAACATGTAAAGAGTCCCATGGAATATTCTTTTTGAGTTGTATTGTAACATTGTGAAAATATTTCATGTAATTATTTAATATTGGGGAAAAGAATTAAATGCCCAATATTAAATATGGGGTCAGTGGGTTAGGTAGCACATGGTTTTAGCACATGGTTTATGTAATACCACTTAGTGGTTTTGTGGGACTTGCTACTATATAAGCAGCCACAAGGGTAGTTGTTGGTGTGACAGAGAGACAAGAAGGAAAAAAGGCAAGAGTCAAGCGGGACAAGGCTTGACAGGTTAGCCAAGGGAGCATTTGTGAAGGTTGAAAGCATGGCATGGGATGTGTGGATTCATGCTTGTTCACATAGTTTTCTTGGTTGTGGCTATGGCCATGAAGGCTTCCATGGTTGTATGGCAATGGTATTTTTGTTGAATAATACATGGTGATAGATGCTTTTGGAGGCTGGGTTTTTTCCCTCAATGAGGATTTCCCAGGGCATATCTTGTGTCACAATTTTGTGGGTATGTTGTCTATTCTCTTACATGTGGATTTTAATTTCGTTTTTATTTCAGATCTATTATGGGTTATGTGGAAATGGTTATATTCTTTATTGCCAAGTTTCCTTATAGAAAGGACTTTGCAAAATAGGTTGGTTAAAGAATACTTAGTCAAATAGAGACATATGTCAGAGGAAGATCCTACTTGGGAGAGTGAGTAGGTGCTACAGTAAATAGGACTGAGATTGCTTGAGGACAAGCAATTTCAAGGAGGGCAGATTGTAATGTCCCCATCTTTTTAGCAACTAAGTGGAGTTCATAGCCTTCAAATTCTCCAAAGGATAAGTGGAGAAATAAGGGGAAATTGATTAAAATAATTTTTTATAAAGTCATTAAATAAATTAAAATTAAAAGGTGACTTTATATTTAATTAATTTAATTAATTATTGTATTGCAAGGAGAAGCTTCTAGACAGTGCATTAATTATTGGAAAGGGGCAAGCCTCTAGTAATTTAATTTTCTAGAAGCACAATTAATTGCAAGGGAGGGGTTTCTAGATAATGCATTAATTATTGGAATGGGGAATCTTCTAGTAAATGCAATTAATTAATATTTTATTTCCTTCTAGAAGGGTGAAGGAAAAGTATAAACAGAGGTGGGAGATTCATTGTTTAGCATTGGATGATGGTGAATTGCATTTGATAGGAACTTGGATGTTGCCATTAGAAGACGCTCATCCTATCTTGTGACATTCTAGACATCATTCACTTGGGGTCTGGCCTTTGGAATTCATTGCTATCAACTCATTAACAGGAAACTTAGACACATTTCCAGCCACAGGCAGATTGAGTGTAATCAGTGAGTTAAATAATTTGCTATGTATTTGATGATGTTGGAGTAATTAGTGAGTTGCTATGTATTTAATTTATTAGTTTGAGAACTAATATTATTTCATCAGTAGTTCAATTTTCAGTTTGCATGAATTCCTTTGTTTTTGTTCATGTTATGTGGTTTAAATCTATGCAAAGACATTACAATCTCTTTCAACAATTTGTTTAGTTCTTGGGCATTTCTAGGGTGCCCATTACATGAGATTTGTTAGAGATTGTGATAACTAGTTTTTTGCTCATGTATGTCATGTGATAAATGGCATGGTTATTCATTTATCTCTTTCCTTTGTTGGTTGTGGAGAGCTTGGGAGGCTGTTGGAGATTTTTTATGAGAGTTGTTCTTGTAGGTTATTGGTTTATGTGTTGTGGATGTCCTTGAGACTACATGGATTGACTTCTTTGATATGTTGAGTGAATTGGTTATATATTTGACATTATTTTTTGCAGTGGGAGCTTCTTGGTATATATGTGGTAGGTATTGCTCTTGAGGTTTGTGATTGCAGGTTACAGATTAGATATATTGATGATGTGAGATTCACTTGGTATACCTTTGGAGGTATGGATAGTTGGATGATTTTGGCACTTGTTGTGGGTGCTATTTTAGCTATGGATATTTTGACAACTACGGATACATGTGATTACCTTTAGATTGAGTTTTTGTGCTTGGCATTTCAGTTGGTATAGGATTTTATGATCTTTTAATGCAACAAGTTGGGTGGCTTTCTCTTTGGATGGCGTCTATGTATGTTTGGTGGTAGTAGCATAATAGAAGGTGGCTTCGTTCATGTTTGAGAAGTTGGATACTTTGATTTTGTTGTGGAGCACTTCATGTACTTTGGTCCATGATGGTGGATGTGCTAGGAGGGAGATTGTTCCATTGTTCATTTATGTGGCTATGGATTGACCCTATGCAATATATACAACAAGTGAGAGATTGTTGAGATTATAGGTGTTGCACACATTGCATAATATTGATTATATTGTAGTATTTTATTTTATTATGTAATGTTGTATCTAGGAGCACCTAGATGGACGTGCAACATGTAAAGATTCTCGTGGGATATACTTGATGAGTTGTATTGTAACATTGTGATAATATTTCATGAAATTATTTAATATTGGGAAAAATAATTAAATTTTCAATATTAAATGTAGTGTTAATGGGTTAGGTAGCACATGGTTTATGTAATACCACTTGGTGGTTTTGTGGGACATGCTACTATATAAGCAGACACAAGGGTAGTTGTTGGTATGAGAAAGAAGAATGCAAAAAGGGAAAGAGTTGAGCAAGACGAGGCTTGACAGGTTAGCCAAGGGAACATTTGTGAAGGTTGGAAGCATGTCATGGGATGTGCGGATTCATGCTTGTTCATGTGGATTGCTTGGTTGTGCCTATGGCTTTGAAGGCTTCCATCGTTGTATTGCAATGGTGATTTTTGTTGAATAATACATGGTGATTGATGTTTTTGGAGGCTGAGTTTTATCCCTCAATGAGGGTTTCTCAAGGTATATCTTGTGTCACAAATTTTGTGGGTATGTTGTCTATTCTTTTGCATGTGGATTTCAATTACATATTTATTTAAGATCTTTTATGAGTTATGTGGAAACAGTTATATGCTTTATTGCAAGTTTCCTTACACTACATGGGTATCCAATTTTTTGAGGGCTCTAATAAGCATTCATACTAGACCTTTATTATAGATAGGATTAAAAGTCATATCTTTGGACGGAAAGAGAGATGACTTTCACTATCAAGTAGGATTATATTAATCAAAATAATGCTGACAACAATTCCCAACTACTATTTAGTTTTTCTTAGAGAACTTGTTTCAATCATTAATCAAATTGAAAACCCAATTAGGGACCTTCTTTGGAAAGGTAATTTTTTTGGGGACAAAAAATCCCACTTGTTTCTTTAAAATAGAGACTTGTTCAAAAGTCAAGGGAGGGGCAGGTTTACACGAGTTTTCCAAAAGAAATAAAGCATTTAGTGGGAAACTAGTTTGGCTTATGTATGAAAAACCTTACAACATACGGTGCACTATCATGCAAAAGAAATATTTTGATAATGATGATCTAGTGCACATTTTTACAATTTTGGATCCACCCAAAGGGTTAGCTAAATTTGAGATTTCATGATGTCATCTTAGGAGACAATATCAAACTATATCATGTGTGAAGTTCATAATGGTATGAGAGTCTCTTTCTGGATAGATTCTTGGTCATATATGTCTCCCATAGAAAATTCTCCTAATTTTATTGACATAAGGGTGATTACTACACAATGTTGGGGCAACAAATTTGTAGATTATGTTAAAATTGTTCAAATATTCTCAGGGAAAGTTTCGTGGAAGCCCAATGGGATTGCCTCTTGACTCTCAGCATAGATCTTTATTGGTAATTTTTTTTTTTGAGGAAAGGGTTGTTTTCTTTTTCTACATTGAAGATGTTATTAGGTCACTCCCTTGCATGAAGGCAAGTATTGTGTCAAAGAAGGTTATAGGGCTCTTCAGCAAATGGATGAGATGAGACTTTCACATTGGGCCTACATGATTTGTTGAAATAATGTAGTGCTTCCCAAGGTTAGTTGTTCTACATGGCTCTTCTTAAAAAGGAGGATTTTGACAAGTGATAAACTCTCGATGCTCCAGATTGATCAACCTTTTAACTATGTTTTATGTGATGTTTCAATTGAAATAGTTGATCATCTCTTACTTCATTTCCCTTTTGCACAACAATGTTGGTTACATGTGCTTAACAAACTAAATTTTATTATGTCTCTTCCAAATAACCTGTGGGCTTTGTTTCAGTCATGGCCTCTTCTTTATTCTAGCTCATCATTTCATTGCATTTGGAAATGTGCTCTAGGTTGTTTGGTGGGAGAGGAATAAAAAAATCTTTCGTCATGAGTTCATACATGTTAGGAAATTTCAAGAGCGTATTGAGAAGTCTATCTTAGAGATTGTGAATGCCTCGTTGCCTATAATAAGGTTTCATTATTTCTTCTCGGCTTGGGATGGTAGTATTATTAGAGAATGGAAAGACATTCATATCCCGATGGCCGATGGGTTTCACTCTTAAGGTAAAGTCAAAAGAGATTGTGGACAGGGCTTCGATCAAATGAACTACTCCATCTAAAGGTTTTGCCAGGATTAATTTTGATGGCTCTTCTCGGGGTAACCCAAGAATTTCAAGTATAGGAATTTGTATGAGAGACCATTTAGGGAAAGTGTTGGTCATTACAGTAGGTCATATCCTATCAGGGACGAATAATGTTGCTGAGGCACATGGTCTTCTTGTTGGTTTGATTTTGGCAAAGAAGACAGGGTTAGTGAAAATACACATTGAGGGTGATTCAATGGTGGTTATCAATTCATGTATTTCAAGATCCTTTATCAATTGAAAGATTTCATACATTTTAAATCAAATTTGGCAATTACAAGATTCACCCCGAGATTGTCAAATTTCCCACATACTCAGAGAAGGTAATATGGTAGTAGGCTATTTGGCTAACCTTGGCTGTAATGGCCAACGTATTGAATTTCTTGTTCCAGTGGTTAGTTCTGCATTGACTAATCAATCAGTGCCACTATTAGCTTCTCCAAAATTATAAAAGATTGTTGAAAGGGAGTCTCTTAAGTGTGTTTGCTGATATAATTGGCTGGAGACAACACTTATTCTCTTCATTCATATAATGTAATTGAACAAAGAAGTAGGGTTTTCTTGCTAGTTCTTTCCCTACATAGTTCTTGAACTAGTTTATTAATAAAATAATATTTCATGACTTTGCCCACTTTTGCTTAAGAAAAAAAAACTCTCATATAACGTATTGAAAGTATTTACTTATGTAACCAACCAATAGATTCCAAAAAAGTATCTAGATTGCTCATATGATAAAAACATATCAAAGGTCACAATACATTAACTAGTGTCTAATTGAAAATTCAAAATCTATCAAAGTAGTGAAATCAATCCAAAGTATATGCATTCAAATATCATAACCAGTTTGAAAATTTGAAACAAATATTTCAACGACAACCATGTAAGAACCATTCTTTGATCATAAAACTAGACTGATTTATTCTATTCATTCTTACTTTCTAAACAATTTGAACAATTGTCAATTGATGGATAATTTATTTATCTAAACTAGGTTGATTTATCCTCTTCATTCTTACTTTCTAAAGAATTTGAACAATTGTCTATTGATCAATAATTTATTCATCCAAACCTATTTAGATTTATACACACATTATATTTTCCTTTTTTAACACATATTGTACCCTATGTATGAACGGTTAGAGGTAGATTCTGAACACTGGAATTTCAGTTATTTCCATCCCCTCGATCTCTATTAGTTAGTTATTCTAAACGTTAGACAAAGGGAGATTAAAAATCACCGTCGATGACGAAGGTTAAAATAATTTTTTAAGCATCCGCATGTAAATGCTTTTCGATAGTTAATGAGTTTTGTCTGAAGCGGAAATAACTTTGCAGACTTGAGATGCGTCCAAAGTTACCACTATAATTAAGGAAGACGACAAGAGAAAAACAAATGGATGCATTATTTTATACGCTAAGAAGAAGATTAAAAGTACATTTCGTGCATGCCAAGTAATTTTCACGAATTAGAAAAGGACGCCCACGAGATCGTCGAAAAGCACGTCCCACATGATGCCATGAATTCTGGGCCAATCTTAGAAATATCAAAACAAGATTGAAAGCTGCTGAAAGATAAATAAACATTTTTTATGTCCACCAGAATCAGACCACAGATTCAAAAACTATGTACAGTACTATACACTGCTACAACAGGGAGGCTCATATTGCTCTTTCTTTTCCCCCACCTAGTAAAAATTTACAGCTAAAAGAGAAATCTGAAACACTGTTGGTGCTGACTGGGGGGATGACAACAGAAGCCATCGCCATGGTTAGAAGAAACAAATTCAAAAAATAATGAACAGGACGATATTCTGGGGATGAGATTCGGCTACGCCAAATTTTCAATTGGCTACCTCTCAAGAAAAGCGTCTCATAAACAAAAACAAATTAATTACCTTAAATCTCAGGCTTCAAAAGACAAGGAAATGGTAAGGGTCGACTCTGGTTAGTGTGAAAGCCGTGGATTCTTCGATCCTCAAGTCTCTCCGACGAAAGGATTCTCCGAGGTCTCAAAACCAAGGTAAAGCGGCTCCATTTGCCCTGGAGCTTCAAAAAAATTCATCTGACAGACTTCTCCGCAAATACATGCAGCAGAGGCCTGGAATCCGTTTCGAATAAACCCTTGGAACAATGCCGTTCATTGTTAGAGTACAAAGCTTTCTGCAAATCCTCCAAATTCAGAGGCTTTACAATGGCGGGATCATTTCTGCTTAACAAGCGGAGAATGTACTCAAACAGCATTTCATCGCAGGGAATGGCCAAGCCGCCTTGATAATCGTAGCCAAATTCTTGCTCCGCCTCGTCCAGAAGCGTACGGAAAACCGGATGGTTCAAATACGCAGCTCTGATCACAAACCTCGTACAGTGCTTTCCAACGTAGACTGCCAGGTGCCCGGCCGGCACGTCAGCGGGGACGCCAGATCGCGAGTTGGAGTCCTTCTCCCCATGTTCTTCGTCAGAGATGGAAGAGAACCTGCAGAAACGAGCAGAGATTTTGCAGGTGAGTTGATTCAGTGCAACTTTTCGCGCACTCGCGAGCTTTCTCCATTTTCTCACAATTTGCCGCAGGGCGACAACGTGCCTGATCTTGTTACATTTGCTCCCGTTCATCTTCAAAACTTCACCTTCTAACTCTCAAATATTTCCGAGTTCAGCAGTTCAAATCTCACAAAGGCGACAGGCCTTTACGCAAACAAATTCCAAAATTTCAGCTTGCTCAGGTCAGGCATTCGAATCTCACCAAGGCCAAATGAATTCCAGCTTGCTCTCAAATCCTGAGGTCAGATGTTCGAATCTCGCCAAGCTTAGGGAAATGAATTCCAGGATTTCAGCTTGCTCTCAAATTCTGAGGTCAGGTGTTCGAATCTCACCGAGCTTAGGGAAATGAATTCCAGAAATTCAGCTTGTTCTCAAATTCGGAGGTCAGGTGTTCAAACCTCCCGAAGAGCAGGGGTTGCAGAAATAAAGCGGCAGATGTGAGGAGGGAGAAGAGAGGAGAAACGGGGTTATATGTAGGAGAGGGGTCATGCCCGAATTCCTGCACCCCGACACCCAGCTATACTTAGCACGTAAAAGAAATGGCGGGACGCACAGATAAAATCGGGTACCGGGAAAAGCATACGAAAATGTACGATGACGGTAACGCTATATTACAAAACGGTCACTTCTTTACTTTATTTTTCCGATTTACCCGGATCTTAACCACGGTCGTCACAGGGGTTAAATTTGCACAGTCCGAGGTTATCCCAGGGGTTAAATTTGCACAATCCGTGGTTAAGTTTGCCAGTGATCTTGCCGCCGTATATAAAAGCCGAAAAGGGAGTTAAAAGGTGGGTTAGATGGGAGAGGTGAGTAGGGAGTCAGAGTTAAATAAGGAGTTGGAGTTAGAGGAGTCATGTCCATGTGCTTTTGTCGGTTTCTTTTACTCGTAATGCCGGAAGTGACATAAACGGAACTATCAGTGACAAGACCTGGCTCTCCGTTGGGACTTTTCAGTGGAAACAAAAGGATGCCCTTTAAAAGTAAAAATAGTTTAAATATTTTGATTGAAGCTTTTTCCCTTCACCTTTTATAGGTACACTGTTCAATTTGTTTTGTTAATTAGGTTCTGTGAATTTGGACAGGTGTCGAAGACGAGGAGTCGTTTTGCTTTTTCTGGGTCAAAATATAGTTCGTGATTCTTGGGTTTTCAGTTTAAAATTTGGATGATACCTTTTATAATTGAGGTACCTATCGTTGCAGCCAAAACTTTGATGCTCTTATTTTTATTGTGGAGCAATATTTAAAGATTTGTATACGTTGTCAAGGTGTTTTGATTTGCTGTTCGGATAGAAACAGGGTTCCATCTATAGATTTTTTAAAAATATTTTATTGATTTTTATTTTATAATCAAAATGTTATATTTGTAGATAGTAGTTTTTCACAATCTATTAGAATTTTTTGTTGTATTTTCTGGGCAAATTGTGTTAGAATTTTTTTGCATCAAACACTCTGTGATCCATTTTTCATGTAGCTCTCTCATCCTGATGATGGATCACAGAGTGTGATCCGAAACATTGCTGCAAAAAAATTCTAACACAATCTACCCAGAAAATATAACAAAGAAAAAGTTATATATTAAAAATATAGCTTTTTGTAGTCTTAAATTAAGATATATTTTCTTAAAATTTGATTGTGTGGCTTTAAATCAAATTTATTATGGAGTATTTATTAAGTAACGGTTTATAAGAATTCACTTTTATAAGTATGACTGATGGTTTATAAGATCCATTTAAAACTTTTTTTTTTTTAAAAAATTGAGAGAGAGAGTTTGACATTATCACAATTAAAAATAATTTATCCATGCTTCACCCTTGTGAGCATCACCTAGATCCAATGAGTGCTAAGTGTTCCATTTATTCTCATGAGAGATGGATTCATGTTGAATCACTACTCATGAAACATGGGTCAACGAGTTTGACTCAAAATCACACAGTTAAATCCTGATAGCAATATCACAGTTTGACTTACTGTGGAAATTATCTCCTACTTATCAATTAAAAATAATTTATATGGTTGGATAGCTAATAGTGAGATCGATAATATCAAGTCATCTAATTTTATCATTATTTAACCACGAGTAAAACCTAATGGAGGGCACACAAAAAAGTTGTGGTTTTTTAATATCCTTGCTGGAAAATGTCTCAAATCTATTTGAATCTCCAAACCTTTGGGTTGGACCTCCAAATAAAATTCAAGTCTTAGGCTTGGTTAGTTCCAATGCATTTAAAAGCGTATATGCACAATAGTGTGTGCACTAGATAAATACAAATGTTATTTTGAGGTTGCATTTAGTGCAACATCAAAATTTAATGTATTACATAACATGTGTGTCTTATAGAATGCATTACAAGGAGGCTTAAAAGGGAGGAAGAGCGAAAGAGTTAGTAGGTGGGGCGGTGAAAGAGGGACACCTTCAGACCCACTAAAATATTTAGAATGTGAGCTCAGAACCCTTTCCATGATATATGAGGTTCTTATACAACCGTGCACCATTAGAAACACGTGATCATTATTGAGAAATGTCAATATGTTCTCTTAGCATTATAATACTTTTTTGATGATCTTAGACTGTCAACAAACACTTCCTGATTTGAGCCGCCTACTACTCTATATCTTTGAGCGTCTCAAGATCCAAAATAGCATGATCTTTTGATCTATCCCAACTCAACGAGATAAATAAGGTCAACCACACAATAACTAAAACTTTTCATGCCAATAGAACTATGATACCAAGTATCATAGGAAAACTCCATAAGGTATAAATAATCCTCCCAATTGGACTGCTAGTCCATAATTTTATATGTATGTGAAGCATGCCTTCAAGCACCTTCACGGCTCACTCTTTTCATATGACCATTTGCCTTAGGATGGTAGATAGAACTAAAGTTAAGTTAAGCATCCAAAGCACGCTACAAGGATGTCTACAACATGGATATGAACATCATATCATTATCATAAATGATCTTGCAACTTAGTGCATGCAAACACACAATGTCCTCCATAAACACACATGTTATCAATGCAAAAACTATATACTCATATCAGGATTGAAAAATGAGCGATTTTGGTCAACTTATTCATTGTCACCATGATGACGTCATGGTGATGCAAAGACACAAATAGTCTAATGACAAAAATCCATGAAAACATTACCAGATTTTCACTCAAGATTGATATATAGCAGCAAGAGACTTGTTAGATGTTGATGCTTTACTTTCACTCACTAAGATTATAAGGTATGCCAAGATTGCATTTCCTATATTATTTTATAAAAAGCATCTTTATTATCAATTTTTATTTAATATATTTTCATTCAAATATAATTTGAAAATACTTAATATTGAATTGTGTATTAAAAAAGATATATCATACATTTCTTTTAAAATGAACTTACAAACTAACAAAAACAAGAGTAAAAACTATTTTTGTAAAAAGTTGCCCCCTATAAATCAGCCTTAATTTACGTCATTTTGCTATAATATGTCAGATTCGTTTGTGCGACAAATAAACCTTAATACGGGTTTGAGCAGATAAAGCATGCAAGTGGTAAGCAGTTGGTAGTGGTACGGACTTCGCCCAATACGTTGTTTGTGTGTACATGTAAAACATCACCTTTCCACTCGTAACAGGCAAATCCAAAAGCAAATATAATCAAATGTCATTGCCAGCAAGAAAATTGACATTTTTGACTATCTCTGCGGTTTTTTAACTTTTGGGAATCGTACTAGTAATGGTGTTTCACCAAATGGACGACAACAATATTCGAGCAAGAAAAGTGCTTTATCTTTTTTTTATGAAAAAAATCTCCCTGATTTCAATCAGAAATTAATATTATTTTATATTAAATTGAGATAAATATAAAAGAGTCGGTTCAGGGAAATTGACGATGCATTGAAATGAAATAAAATATATTAGAGTATTTGTATCTTGTGATGTAAATTTGATACGGTTAGATGTTGTACCAAAGGATTGACGTGGGAGATCTCAGATTGGATTATGGATCAAGGAATTAAAAAAGTAACATTTTGAGAATATGATTGTTTAGGACAAAATTGCAAACAATATATGTCCTTTCCTTGTTATCTACTTGCTTTGTTATGGGTTAGAGCAAGATTGAGGGAGGATTAGAGTTCAATGGGTCATTTTTTATACATTGGGTAAGTTTGAGTTAAAATTGATAATAAAAAAGTTATTAAAATCTAAATTCATAGAAAATAAATTAATTGTAAGTTCAAATTGTTAAAGGAAATCTATGTAATTTATGAAGCTAGAAAAATATAAAAATAAGATAATGATAGTATTCAATTTGTGTCTATTACATAAGAGGATACAAATTGAGGAAAGAAGCAAATTTAAAAAATAAGGTAATGATGAAAATTCATGTATTGTATTAAAATTTTATTTATATTAATTTTTATGTATTGTTATGCAGTTTAAGAGCTTAAAATTTACCGTTGCATTATAGACTCTTACCTAAATTAAAAATTAATTTTAATGATAGATATTTTTATATTAAAATACATATTATTTTAAAAATATTTAAATATCAAATAATTGTAAAAAAATAGAATGATAATTTATAATATTTCTAAATTGAAAATTAAACTTTTTATGTAAAAGTTTTGTTGGTTGTGTGTGTGTGTACACACATGTATATATGCATATGCATGTGTGTGTGTGTGCGCGCGTGCGTGCGTGCATGTTCGTGCATGAGCACACATGCTAGAGTCTTCTTTTTATTAGTAAAATGAAAGAAATGAATTTATACGTCTTCTGGTCACTACGGATGCATCGGTGGAAAAGTACAAATGCAAGTAAAAAAATCAATAAGACTTCGTCTTGTTACTTACACAATTTTAATGTGGCATACCTAAATTTTATATCATTTTTAAAGAGGCACTCCCCTTTATTTAAGAAAAATTATGAAATATGACATTTCCATATTAGTTATATTACATGAAATATTATTTACAAAATATCTCTATAAATGTTATACATGGCGATCCTTTCACAATTATCCCCTCTTGGATCGATATTATGAAAAATAGCTAGATCAAGTTGTTAGTAGTTTAGGATAAGTCTTATGTATAAACTTAAAATATAAAAGCTACTTTAAAATAGAATTGCTTTTTAATCTAATTAAAGTTTATATAATGATTTTTGTTTATCTTTAAGATCTTATGAACATTACTAAAATTGATAATGTAACTCGATAATCTTTTATTTAGATACAAACTTTTCTTTAAACTAATATTAAGTTTTACCCCTTGTTAGTTTCTTTTGAATATAGTTATTTATTTATTTTTGAAGTATTGAAAAATAAAGTATTGATTATGTGAATGTTTTTTCATTTATTTTATTAAATCCATATATTTTAGTGCTATCTAGCCCAAGTTAGCTAACATATCTGTCTCATTATTTCCATCTCTATAAATATATTTGATGCTAATATTGTTAAATGTTTTTGTTAATTCCCTTATGCTTTGGAGTTTTGAATTTAATACCCAATTTAGAGTTGAGCTCATTCTCCAAGCATTTATAATAATTTGAGAGTCCCCTTTGATTTCTAAGTCTTTAAGACCAATCTTTTGGCATATTTTTAAGCCCTCTGAGAGAGTTTCAAGTTTTGCAATGTTATTTGTGGTGACTCTGATTGATTTGGCTATTCTACCATGTACTTTTTTATCCCAGTTATGGATGATACAACCAATACTAGCCTTTCTTGAATTACCATGGGAAACATTGCCAAAGTTTGACTTGTACCAATCATGTGGAGGTGGGGCCCATTGACTTTTTTGTCTTTCAATTAAGGACTTATTACTATCCTATCGACATTGTGGACATGTCTTGAGATTATACCATTTTTTATTAATTTGTCTGAATCCCATTATGGAAAAAAAAAAAAGAAGAAGTTGAGTTCCTAATTTGTTTTAGCTAGTTATTTAAATGAATTCTACAACATTGGCTTCAATCTTGTTGCATAGATTAATAGTATTCATTTTATCATCTTTGAATATATGTCAATTTCTTTCCTTCTGAATTCCCCAAATCAAAATTGAAGGAGTAGTCTTGCTAATGGGGAAAAAATGTGGTTGTTTTAATTAGGACTGGCTAGCTTTTGAACATATCTAATAAGTTGTAAAAGAGGGGGAAAAAGAATTGAAGTTTTTGAGTTAACCATTACCAACACTTTTGGGAGAAGGGGCATTCAAGAAGGATATGATCTACCATTTCCTCTTGAGCTTTGCATAGTGCATAATAAGAGGGTCCTACAAATCCAATTTTCCTAAACCAATCTGTCATTAAGATACATTTTTTAAGAGAAACCCATGAAAATATGCCTTCT
This sequence comes from Cupressus sempervirens, assembly GCA_028749045.1. Taxonomy (NCBI): domain Eukaryota; kingdom Viridiplantae; phylum Streptophyta; class Pinopsida; order Cupressales; family Cupressaceae; genus Cupressus; species Cupressus sempervirens. Next base: position 100,812,655 of record CM053787.1, read on the forward strand.
TTAGGGAGAAATTTTTTATCCCAACATAAATTTACGAAAAGGTATGTTGTTTCCCAATCTTTTTTATATGACTTAGACTTTGATCCTAACCACTTGAGGGAGTCATCATAGCTTTTTGGGTTAATATTCACAAAGGAGAGGAAAGAATTGATTTATGCTTTTTCAGAAAATGAAAGAGGAGTTTTTTGAAGGATTTCCATTTCTAAGGTAGACTAAGGACATTTTCTGGAAATTCAATATAATTTTCAAGTTTATCACCCCATAATTTGATCATAATGTTTTGGGTATTAGGAGAAGTGAAATTCAAATCTTTAGAGCCTTTAGAAGGATCTACAGTTCGAGATAGATTTATTTTGTATAATGGATCCAAGTACGTATGATATAGTAATTTTTCCCATTTACTATTGAGTCCAATAGAAGGTTTTATTACCAAAATAAGGGTTTATTACCAAAATAAATAAGGTTTTATTAAAAAGTCCAATATCCCATGAGAGTTTCTCAAAAATAATGTCTCTACAATCATCATGAAATTCAAATCTTTAGAGCCTTTAGAAGTCATCCCAAAATAAGGTTTTATTACCGAGTCCACTATCCCATGAGAGTTTCTCAGAAATAATGTCTCTACAATCATCATGAAATTCAAATCTATAGAGCCTTTAGAAGGATCTACAGTTCGGGATAGATTTATTTTGTCTAATGGATCCAAGTACTTATGATATAGTATTTTTGCCCATTTACTATTCATATTTTCATACACTATCCAAATAAGTTTAGCTCCCAATACAAATTTCATCCCAATTGACTAACACCATTTTCTTGTTATTAGAGGCACCTTACCATAAGAAATTTCTCATCTTTTTCTCAATAGCATATTTGGCTTTGGAAGAGGGGGGAAGACAAGACATTTGATAGGATGCTAACATAGAAAGGACAAACTTGATCATAACGAGACCATGACCTGCAATAGACAACCACTTACCTTTCTAGTTAACCATTTTTTTTAATCGAATTTACTCTTAAATAGATCCCAACACTTTGAAGATATATTATCTTTGTTAATGGGTATACCTATGTATTTATTTGCAAGGGAATCTATCTTTTTTGAAACCCAAAATGTTGCATTATCATTTTTTATCATTGGGTTTAGTATTGATAAAAAAATTCAATTTTTTCAATATTTATCTATTGACTAAAGGCTTTCATATAAATCTAGGGTTTCCTTATGATTAGTTGCCTCATATTTAGAGGCTTTAACAAGTAAAATCTTATCATCTAGAAATTGTTAGTGTGTTATATTATGAACCTCATCTATGACTTTTATGCCATAAATCTTATTTTTTGTATACAAATGGTTTATCATTCTTCTGAGTGCTTCGATATGATGATAAAGAGAAAAGGTGAGATTAGATCACCTTGTCTTAGACCTCTAGATATGTTGAAGAATCCTTCTAGTGAGTTTATTATTAGGATGGATATTTTAGGAGTAGATATAAAATTAAATATAAGATTTATCCATCTTTTTGAGAATCCAAAGGATTTGCATAGAAAATGCCAATCCACTTTGTCCTAGATTTTTGGATATCTAATTTGATTAACATAGTAGGATGTTTGTTTTTTAGAACAGAATGGATAATTTTATGAATAATTGTAATTCCATAAAAAGATGGATCCATCAAGAGAAAAAATTGCTTTCTCTTCTAAAATAATTTTAGCATGAATGATCTTCAAATGATTAGTCATGGTCTTCGACATAATTTTGTATATAGTGTTACATAATGCTATCAGTCTAAAGTCACCAAATGTTTTAGTTTTTACTTTTTTTAGAAATTAGTGTAATCAATGTGTTATTAATCACTTTTAGTATGTTTCCTGACTTGTTAGAATTTTCTATTTCCTCTTAAAGATATTTTCCAACAAAATGCCAACATTTTTGGAAAAAAAAATTCAAGGGAAACCATCAGGGCTTGGGGCTTTGTCCAGTTTCATTTGAAAAATTTCTATTTTGATTTCTTCAAATGAAAAGGCTTTAGTTAGCATAGTATTATCTTAATCTAAATAATATTAGGAATATATATAAGGAGGCGATTATGCAAACTTAGATCCAAAAACTCCTAGTAATTCAAATTATTTTGAAAAAAGAAGATTGCTTGGTTAGCTATCTCTTTAGAATTTTCTAATCAAGTTCCCTAATATTTTTAAATGTTGCTAATATTTCTTCTTATATTTGTATTGTTGTGAACTCTTTTTGTGTTTTTATTGCCCTTAGATAGCTAATCTTCCCCAGATTTATGTTTCTAGAATGCTTCTTCTTTAAGTGGTAGTGTTTCTTGTTTACATAGAAGTTTTTTTTTCTTGAAATATCTATCATTATTCATCCCTTGTTTTAAAAATATTCATTAAATTCATTAATTTCCTTTTCAAAATTTTCCTTTTCTTCAAAAATGTTTCTAACATGAGTTTTATTCCATTCAATAATTTTCTTTTTAAAAATATTTAATCTTGGATATGAAGATATAAATCTTAGAGCCCTCTAATGATTTATTTGCCCCCCATGTTTCCACAAGATTCATAAAGTTATTGTCTAGATACCACATATTTTTGAAATTGAAATAACATCTTGAAGGTTTAGATTCCTCCATGATTTCCAATTGAATCGAAGAGTGATCAAACCCTAATGTAGGAAGTACAGAGGCTGACATTTTGAAATCAAAGGAAGAAAGGTTTCCTAAAAATAAAAATTTGTCTAGTTTCTCTACTATGTAATCCAAATAGGTACTCTTTTATTATTTCAAGTTATTTTGTTGTTTGTTATCATAATTTCTATTAAGTTATTACTTATAATCCATTGGTTGAAATCATTCAAAGATTAGATTGTTGTACGTATCCCTCCATTTTTTCGCATAAATTTCTAAAGGTATTGAAATCACCTCCTATAAAATAATTTATGTTATCTTTTTTGTTTATAAAATTATTGATTTTAGACCAAAGTGTTACTTTACTAGCCATGGATATTAGTCCATAAACATTTATTAGGAAGAATGACAATTTACTATTTAAGCTTTTAACCAACCCCCCATCTAGTATTTGTAAAAAAATGATATTTCTAATTTCATATGCATGTGATCGCATATTATAGATAGACCCCCTGAGGTAGTATTTGTGGATACCCCTTCTATCATCCATATGCCTAGTTTTTTTCCTTGTTTGACTGATTCTTCTTTATTTAATTTAGATTCTTGAATTAGTGTAATATCAAATTTAAAAGTATTATGGAAATATTTTAAGAGACACTATTTGCTACAGGCATTTAAGCCCCTAAAATTCTATGTAATTAGTTTCATGGTGAAGTTGCAAGGTACTTCCCCTTCTCTACATTGAAAATGTTCAATATTTTTGTCTGGTTAACTTTGTCATCATCCCTTTTTCTTTTTTCAGAGGTAGATTTTATGCCCCTCTTTTTGGGAATTTTACCATAGTTACGAGCATGTAAACTTGAAAAATTGCATGCTCTTGCAAGCTCATTGTCGTTACTTATTCCTATAGAATTGTTTTCTACTGAAATATCATTTTCTGTGTTATCATAATCTAGATTATTATCACTAATATTATATTTATCAAGGTCTTTTTTCATGATTACTAAATACTTCACATTCACTATAATTTAAAGGTGTTTCATTATTAATACCAAAATCTGTTAAGCTACAATTCATTCCTAACACATTATACACTACCTTTAATTATGAAGGAATTTCATTATCTAGATCTATAAGGTTTTTATTAGCCTCATTTTATGTTTCCTTAGTGCATTGACTTGTGCCTTTACTTGATGTTTCCTTAGAGTGTTGAATATGATCTAGCTTCTTTTAAAGTGAGTTCTAGGTTAGTGATTCCTAGCTAATATCATTTTTCATAAGTATTATACCACTAAAGATCTCACTAAAGTCTTTTATTTTTATTCCAGACTCTGTACTTTCCTTTCTTGTTCTAGAAGATTAGCTAGGGTATTATTTCATGTTAAACTTGAAGTGCTTGTTTCCTGAGGGGTAATTCCATTTGAATCTTTAATTTTTTCCTAATCTTCTTTACTAAATTTCCCTACTTTTATATTTCTATGCAAAACATGTTTATGACTAGCCAATCAGGCTTTCTTAATGAATACTTGCCAACCACTATCTATATGATCTCTTTCCTTACTATAGCTTCTCTCCCTCCTATTTATTGGTTGGTGATGAGGTACATGTAAGGATTTGGAAGGTGTCAAAATTTCTCCTTTTTCTTAATCTGTCAAGTTCTAAAAATGCCCAAAGCCTCTGTTATTTAAAAATTTAAAGTCAATCCCTAGGTTTTCTACAATATGAATATCATTGATGTTTTCATAAAATTCCTCTATGAGGCCAGGATCTAAAAAACTTGTTTTGGACATAATATCACCCTCAAAGAATGATGGGTACAAAACCTTTGTAGAATCATTAAAAATTATTTTTAATAGGTTTGAGAAGTTTGGTTGAAGGATAATATACCATTATTTTGATATTGTTTGAATTTAAGAAATTTTTGAGTAGATCCCTAAGCTCACCCAACATATCACTAATTTCCCCCTAGGATAGAGATGTTCATGAGTTCTATAGGGAAATCAAGGATTCCGATCCATCATTAAACATAAATTATGAAAACTTTAGAGAAGTCATAATTTGAATTCCTAACTAAAATATTATATTAAAGTAATAGTTAAATTATATTAAATATTATCATTACAACCAAATGAATAGTTTCTCTTATAATTAATAAATTTAATGTACTATTTTGCCCAATTAAGCTATTCAAATGCGCTTACTACATGGCACTTGTTAACTTTTCTTCTAGTGCTTTATCATTTTTACTAGTATTTGTTCTACTTTATCAATTTTAATTAGTTTTAGTTTTATGTTATTTGTTTTGGATCTATCTCTCTCTCTCTCTCTCTCTCTCTCTCTCTCTCTCTCTCTCTCTCTCTCTCACACACACACACACACACACACACACACACACACTTCTTTTGTAATTTATTAATTTTCTCTTTTACTTGTCTCTTCTTTATTTTGTATTTTTCAAACTTTATTCTCTTTGAAACCCTTGATTTACTAGGCTATAGATATGAAGTCTAAATTATTATATTTTTCTTCTTTGTAATGAAGGATCATAAAGGGAGATTTCTCAATTTATATATAAAATTGCCAAAAAAAACTCAACTTCATTGAATCTAATGTTTAGAAATAGAATAAAGTCTTCTTTGGCTAGATTTTCCAAGATTAAGTTTGATTAAAAAAGACTAGGAAGAGATTCACAAAACTATTCAAAAAAATATGTATGATCATTGGTGCTCAAGTCATCTCCACAATGAATTTTCTAGAGAAGAAGATTTCTAAAACCAACATTTAAAATTAATTTAGTTGAAGAAGTAATAAAAAATGTAAGTTTTTTCATCTTTCTAACACAAAATTGTATCAAATCAATGCACAATGATGGAACCATTCTAGAAAATGAAGAGGATAGAAAAGTGTGCCTTTTGATTTCTTCTCCATCTTTCATTCTTCTAAGGGGACCCTTGATCATATCTATGAAGTTCTTAATTTAAATTATCATTCTTGCCCTTATTATGGAAGATGCTAATACAGAGTTGTTAGGTATTCCTTTCAAGGAGGAGATTAAGAATAACTTTTAATATTTTGAAGATAATTAAGCTCCCAACCTTAATGCTCTACCCACCCTCCCCCCCATTTTTTTATTATTATCTTTTGGGATGTGGTAGCCAAAGAGGTCTCTAACACCATGAAGAAGAATTTTGAGGGTAGGCAGTTCCTCTAAAAAAACTTAACCTATATTGTGCTTGTTTTAAAATAACATCGAATTACTTTTTTTGTGAGATTTAGCTTTATCAACCTTTTCAATTGGGTTTATAAAATTTAGTCTTAAGTTCTATCTCTTAGCTTATAATATATCAACAAGTTTAGCAATACCATTGAATGAGTAGGTATGATTGTTCTTTTTGTATAACCATCAAGATGATGAGAAAGGTTTGAGTGTATAAGGATGTCCTTATTTAATGCCTTGTATGACCCATCTAAGTTATATGTAAGCTAGTTTTTATTAAAAAAACTTATTTTTTGAGGTTCAAGCCTATGCAAAGGAAATAATTTCATATTATATTTTATAAGAAATGTTGCACAATATCCTTTTGTAAATTAAAGTTAGGGTATATTTTTTAGAAAGTAAAGTCCACCAAGATAACTAAGAGGGGTGGGGTGGGGGTGAATCAATTATCCAACTATTAAAACATTTATCAACGTTATTAATCCTTAACTGTGTGAGATTTATAACCAAAAACCATAAGAAGATACACATACACAATAACACTTGATATTTTAACTAGGGAAACCCTTGATCAAAGGGAAATCCCCAGTAGGGATGATATCCACAAAATGATATACTAATATAAACTTTCCTTGTAAGAGGATGGACTCTGTTAGGAGCCAAAGAAATACATTCAATACATATGAATCCCTATTAGGAGACTTTGTATCCCTATTAGGATTTGTACAAGGCAGAAGGACCCACTATCCAAACAACTTCAGGGGAAAGACCACTGAACTCACTATCCAACTAATCTCTATATTATTCCTTGTAGAATAATAGATTTTAATAAATTTAACTCCTATGTCCTCTTGACGAGACTAAACCTCTTTAGATCTCAACATCAGAACTTCAAACTCACATCACACTAATCCCTTTGATCTCTAACACACATTTACTAGCTTTGCATATCACTTGCTCACATACAATAGAATTCACACTCTTTTCATTTTCATACTACATCACAAGGAAAGAAACTTTACTTGATACCATATCCTCAAAATAATTCCTTGAGTCGGCCTTGAGGCTTTCTTAATTAATTATAATAGGACCTCATTAAAATATTACAAAACATTACATCTTTTTATGATTACAAAATACTGTCAACTCATAGTGAATACAACTTTTCACATGTGTGACCTATGGCCTTGTGCACTCACTAAATCATCATTAGACTATTTACTATTAGTAACTAAATTTGATCATCATGATTCTATCCCTATTAAGAGATACAATCCAACTATTAGAAACCACTTGTTAGTCACTCTGTCTACACACTGTCCTCTATAATTCTTGAATAACTCTTACACGTCTTCAAATCTTTGCATGCACACTTGTCCACTTCATTAGGACATAATGTAGAATATATCCATAACTGATCTTAACCTGATCTGCAATATACAGTCTACACAACCTCATTGTCTATATACTACTCTGCTAGTCTTCACATAAATAATACTATTTTGACATCAATGACAAACATAGTCACGTATGTAACATGTCAATCAAGTTAACCATCTCTCAAATGCTTAGGATACTCCCCCGAGGAATACCATAAGCACTTATGCTAACAACATTTTCGTGTGTCATCCTAACAATTGTAAGATTTAATTATGAAGATAGCCATTCAAGATCTAAAGGCCTAGTTAAAAACATAATAATAAGAGAGAATAAATATGAAAAGAATTAAATATATCCTCATCAAGAACACAATAGAGTAAAAAAGATTAAATTTTCTATTACAAAGGATACCCATTGGTTAAGTAGGGAAATGTGAGACATATGAGTATATTAGATTATGAAAAGTGTCTTATATTAGAAGTAGTTGTTACCATTGCACCAAATATTGACCTACCAATACTTGATACAACCACTTGAATTATAGAAGACACAAAAGTGTTGAAAATAATTGTTTAATTTTATATTCTCTTTGATGTTACACAAAATGTCATATCTTTACTAGTTAGTGTATGTCAAGCTCACTCGGGTGATGAAGACAAATTCCTGTGTCTATCTCAAGCATTCCAATATTTGCTAAGCTCAGAAGACAATTTCTATCAAGTTCATTCAGGAACAAAAGAGAAGATTTTAGAAGTTCATGTTGACATTATAGTAATATTGGTTATTCGTGACATACACTTATTTAGATTGAAAATATCTACCGAGCATATTATATAGTTAACAGTGTCAACCAAGCATTTAAGACTCTACCAAGTTCTATAGTTGCTTCCAAGTCCAAGGGATAGTATTTAGTTTGCACCGAGAAGTTTCCACCAAGTTGTTGATCAATAGTGTAAATTGAGCTTCATAAGGTTTACCAAGTTCCTTAGTGCAAACCAAGCTGTGTAGTGCTTACCAAGCTCATAGTTATAGCAATGTGAATCCAGTGTTGACCAAGCCACTTAGTGTTAACCAAGTGACTCAGTTTATACTGAGCTCGTAGTGATAGTATTTATTGAGCTATGTAGTCAGAATCAAGTGACTCAAGTTATATGCTGAGTTTCATAGTATTCACCGAGTCACCAATGCAGATCGAGTTTGGACTACTTGAAGTGATCAGTATGGACTGAGCTTCTACGTCTACCAAATGCATGATGATGTCGAGCATTGATAGTGGATGCTGAGTATTAGAACCTCACGAAGCTAGTCTTCAGAACCCAAGTTTCTGTAGTTGGGCCAACTTTATGTATTTTGTGTTAACTTGTATTATAGCCAAATTTGTAATTTATAATTTGAATTTGTATATATGTAATATATTGTATCACATCCAAAGAGATAGTATGAAGTAATGTAATAAGAAAATAAAAGTAGAAGATAAAAATACAAGGCTACAACAGTATAAGGAGCAACAAAGATTTATCTATCATAGCAAGGTGATCGTTATAATCAAGGAATCTCATTCAACAAACCAAATTGCAGATCATAGAACAGCTGTTGTTTCATCCTAATAGGTGGATCAATTAAATCCTTTCACAAGGTAGACCTAACAATCTTTTGTAAATATCTTTACCAAGTTCATATTTCATTATATGTTTGTAAATTTTTTTACAAGGTGGACCTAGCAATCTTTATTGCTCCTAACAGGGTAGATCATCATAAGTGATCATTAGAAGCCTTAACAAGCCAACTTTATACTGCAGTACTAAAGCTTGTGGTATCATCCCCACCCTAGTTTTACTTTCTATTTGGAAGGTCTCTGGGTCACCAAATTATGTGTCAAAGTTGTATGAATGTTTTATTGCTTTAAGTTATTTCTGCATACAATTAGATTAGAATACACATAAAGGATTAAATTTCTATAAGTTACTGATTCACCCCTCCCCTCTCAGCAACTTAGCCTATCATATATATTTCAAAAAAATGATATTAGAGCTTTGTGGTTCTTAGAGAAAAGTTTGATAGCTTGAGAAAAGATCAGAGACTATGGAGGCATTTAGACTTGATAAGGCTATTGACAATGAGAAGCTAGATTTGGAATTGGCTATTGGACAACTCAAGAAAGCAAAGGAGCAACTCTCTAAATCTCTAAAAAAAAGAAAAGATCTTGCAATCTAGATGAATGGAAAACTCTACATTGAAGAAAGAATTGAAGACATCCACTCAAGCAATTCCGATGAGGCTAATGAGGCAATCAAAGAACTATTGGAAAAGAATGGTATTCTTCAAGAAGAAGAAAACTAAGAAGAGAGAAAGAAATTTAGTTAGTTAGATTATGTGAAGTCATGAAAGAGAAAAATAAGATAAAAGAAGAGATAGAAGGAAAGAACAATGAAATTCAACACCTATCCCTTCAGCAAGTAGACTTCATTGATCAACTCACCAATGCAAATGAAAAAATCATGAATCTAAGATCAGAGAATGAAAGATTGTAGAATGATCTAAACACTGAAAGGAAAACCAATGAGAGGATGATTAAATCTCAAGAAGACATGAATCAATTGAATTATCAAAGTCATTACAGACAAAAAGGAAAAGTAGGAATTGGATATACAAAAGAAGGTGAATCATCCAAGCAAGGAGCTCAAAAGAATCCAAGACCTACTTGTAGTCACCGTGGTAAGATAGGTCATACATCAAACAAATGTTGGAGCAATGGGAAAGCTAAATTCAATGGAAAATTCTATAATTGCAATCAACATGGACATAGAGCTAATGAATGCAAAGGAAAACATAAATTTGAAGGCAAATTTCACAAATGTAAGAAGCATGGGCATAAATCTTCTGAATGCAATACTAAGATATTGAACCCAATAGAACCGATTGTAAAAGCTAGATTTGGTTGGGACTATAACACTTGGTGTAGATGTCATTAATATGGATAATTTGGAGAAATTGGAATGAATTGTGTAAAACATCACATTAGAACAAGAGACAATACGAGAAGATGTTTTATTTGTACAAAACTTGGTCATCTTGCCAAGAAGTATATCACTATTGGAAGAATAGAAGATGAAAAGAAGAAAAAAGATGAAAAAATCATAAAGTAGATGAGACAACAATGGATTCCAAAATCTACTAAGAATGTAAGTCCAAGAAATACTGATCATGTCACTCAAGAATTGGGTGACTCCAGCATTTCTAATTGATCTCTTACAAGGAGAATTGGAACTAGGATTTTGAAGAAGATATCTCAAATCAGTTCTAGTCCATAGAAAAAAATATCCATATCAACATACAAGATGAAAAGGGATGACCAAGTATTCAAATGATGTAAGTCATTATCGAGTAAAGTCAGGTTACAAGCCTTACCGCGCAAGGTTAGGTTATAAGACCCTGCCGAGCAAGGTCAGGAGCTACCATATCTATTGTGTGGTTACCTAGTCATGAATGACTCTACCAAGTATTCAATGCAAACAAAGTGGATGATAGTCTATCATTTGACTGAAAAATCATACTAGGAATTTATGGTGATCGAAAGGAAAAATTTGATAAAAGGATAGCTCAAATTAATTTCTCATCGTGAATCTTTGAGAGCCATACGTGTAGAGTGAAAATTAGAGCATTCAAGATATTCAAGTGAGTTTTTGAAGATATTCATGTTCTCTCAAACCCTACCAAGCCAAGATGGCATCCACTAGTAAAAAATCCAAGAAAGGAGGTGTGGAATGGAAGGCACCAAACTTTAAGCTAAGTCCTACCATCGCAGAAACCCTAGATCTGAGTGGAGCTCAATCGCAAATTCCACCAAAGTAATTGTTGATCAATGATATTCATTTACATTTTAAGAGTGCTATTTAGGATATTGGAACTTTTGAAATCGATGAATCATTGAGAGAATTATGTGTGAATGGTGTGTTGAAACTGGAACATCAACATCTCGAAGCAAAGGGTTTGACTCACATTTTGCATATGCCATAGGATTTTCAAATCAAATGGATAAGATATATCCTCAGCCATGTGCACAATGGTTAGCTGTGGTTGGATCAACCTATTTTGATAATCAAGGAGATGACCCATAGGATCATTGGTCTTCCTATGTTGACAAAAGAAAAATAAACCAAAACCCTAACTCGGGTCGAGCTTGAAAAGAAAAACCTTACCAAGTGGGATGGAAGTGGAATGAAGATCAGCTATGTCACATACATGGAATTGAAATTTTAGATACATGTCATCATGTACAAAATATACAGTTTGAGCAGACTCAATAGTGTGTCATGCAAAGCAATGGATCTCGCATACAAGGTGGTCAAAAACAACATATCACTTGACTTGGCTGAGTTAATGCTAAACTAGTTCAACAAGAACATGGAGAGTATAAGAACTTCCAAGAACAATCCTTGTAAATTTAGTTCACTCCTCACTTGTCTATTTTTCTATGTCCAAAAGTTTTTCCCATCTAAAGGTATGGTAATATGGAGGAAGGATGTACCTATTCTTTATTAGATTAATGAATATATAGCTGAAATGGGAGAAAACTATGTAAGTATTATGGACAATTACTTTGATGCATTCAAGGATAAGATGAATAACAGATTCAAGATTCCAAAGAAACTAGTTGATGATTACAAAGATGATGTTTGTTTCATGGTTGATAGTGACAACGTATATATACAAGAAATTAGACCGAGAATAGTATGGGTTAAACCTCTAGGTTATGAGGTAAACATAGATGAAACCAAGGACATTATTGAGGCACTAATTAATGAGCCTATTGAACCTAAAGCTGCATACTTTGGCACCTATTATGAAGCACAGGCTAGAATTGAATTGGAAATCAAACTCCCTCAGGCAATAAACAAAGGAAAGAAGAGAATTGCAAAATTGAATTTAACCAACACCACTCTTCTATTGACTAAAGGAAAAGGAGATGATATTGAGGAGGATGAAGAAGTAGAATATGAAGAGAAATCAGCAGATGAAGATCCATTAAAGAAGAAAGGCAAAGTTATTATAACCAAGCCAACCAAACCATCTACTATTGTGTTCACAAGGAGATCATTTAGGAGGAAACTAGATAAAGAAGGAGGAGATGTAATCTTTAAAATGCCTCCACCCACCTTCCAGGAAAGACTAAAAGATATAGAGTTAGGATCATGCATACCAAAATTCAAAGCACTAAAGTATGAGACTAGGACTGTAGAGGAGAAAAAGAAAATAGATTTATTAATGTCTAAAATAGGTAAGTGGAAGTATTCCCCATATTAGCTTGCTCAGTAGATTCTAAGTGATCTAATGGAGAAGATCAAGCCAAGATGGGAGAATTCCATGAAAACTACAAAAGACATATATGAGAAGACCCTGAGGCAACTCATGCCAAGTTTGAATGGCAAGGAGGTAAAGGAGTCTCTGAAGAAGAATGAAGAAAAACTTACCTCGAGATTCAACACTTGTCTTATATTGTTGAATGAAATTGAACATGTGGTAAGGAATGCCACCAACACATGGAAGAACTTTTGTGTTCTTCACAAGCCAAGTGATTTTTTTGTCAATGTTAGTGACAAGGATGATGATGGACATGAAAAATGTGAGGAAATTGATGATGAAGAACTTACACATTATGATAATGTAGATGATGAGGAAGAGGAACAGGGTTAGGAAGCTATCGAGGAAGACTTACCTAAAATTTAGAACACTAAGAAGACCAACCGAGAGAAAATTGGTGTAGCAGTCATAGCCTCACTTCCTCATTCTCCAAGCCAAACATTGAAAACATCAAGCCCCAAGAAAGCTACAATAGGATTGATTGTGTCAAACATTATAAGTACAAGTACTCAATCATTTTTTACACTTGTCCAGCTTAGTACTTCATTGATAGAAGTGGCAAGTACTTCATCTACTAAGCAAACAATGCTTCTCTCTACATCAGTTTTGGTTACACCAGGTATTTCTACAATTGGTATTTTGACAATAAGTGTAGTATCTACTTTTTCAACAAGTCCTACCATTTCTACTATTGTTTCAATTCCTAGCATGTAAATAATAAGTGCAAGGATAGTTGTGACCAAGCCTCAACCAAGTACAAGATTTTTGAGTAAAGGAAAAGAGAAAGAAGAGGAAATTGATCTTGATGAAGAGATTGTTATTCCAAAGTGGGACATCTCAAATTTTGATCTTGATCAGATGCATATTTTTGGAGAACTTCTTTAGAAGAAACCTAAGTAGCAGAGGCTTAGAGATGAAATAAATAAGAAATTCCAAATAATCGAAAATGCAAAGAATATCCTAGCAAAGGCACTAAACATAGAGGTTGATACTTCTCAACCAATTTTGAATCAGTTAGCTAAGGTAGTCTAGAAATTCAATGAAGATTTGAATGGAAAAGAGAAATTGTTGCAGAGAGATGAGAAGAAATTTGAGAATCAAGTATTGGAACTTATTGCTCACCAGATTGCTATTCATCAAGTAGAATTATCTACTATTCTAGGCTCACTGGAGACCTCTTGCAACAATGTATCTTTAGTCTTTGGTAAACTCTATAATATTTCAATTTTCACCAAAGATATTAAAGAAAAAATTTCTAAGATTGATGAAGATCTGAAGATAAGTGCACAACAGTTGCAACTTGACCTAAGTTATAGCTCTACCCACTACAAAAAGATCAGATTCTTAACCAATATGTAGGCAAAATTACTAAGAGAAGAAACCAGAATAAGAGCTACATTGATATATATTGAAAACATTGTAGAAACATATTGCACATGGAAAAACACTCATCCATGACAACTAGTTCTCAATTGCACATTGATATACACATGCATGCATTGCAAAAACATATTGCACATGCCAAAACACTCATCCATGACAACAACTTCTCAATTGCAGACCACATGATAGAACTATCAATAGAAGTGCAGATTGTATTGCACACATGCAAGGTGTTGCAAGAGAATTGGGCCAAGACAATGGCACTAATCCTAAAGAAACATGTAGATTTCTTGTCACATTTTGGCATTACTATATAATTTATAGCATGCATCTTTGGCATTAATGTCAAAAAGGGGGAGAAGATGTATATTGTAGAGAAGATGTATATTATAAGATTAGAGAAGATGTATATTATTATATGAAGTATACATAAAGGGGGAGAAAATGGATATATTTGATGTAAAGTATATTGTATGGGGGAGCATTATCATATTATACTTATATAGATACTTAGAGATGCATCTCTTCAAAACCAAATTTGAAAAATCTCAAAAAAGAAGTACTCTACTGAGTTGGAGACATAAGGTGGTTAATAAAAGGTATTCTTGGACATTTATTTTCAATTTAGTTTTGATTGATAAGTGTTTTGGTCACTAAACACAAAGGGGGATATTGCTGACATTACAATCATGGTTGTTATTAGTAACATACACTTATTTAGATTGTAAGTATCTTCTAAGCATATTGTACATTTAATAGTATTAACCAAGCATTTTAGACTCTATTGAGTTCTATAGTTGCTACCAAGTCCAAGCGATAGTATTTATTTTGCGTCGAGTAGTTCCCACCAAGTTGTTGATCAATAGTGTAAATCAAGCTTCATAAGGTTTATCGAGTTCCTCAGTGAAAACCAAGTTGTGCAGTGCTTACCAAGCTCATAGTTATAGTGATGTGAATCTAGTGTTGACTAAGCCACTTAGTGTCAACCAAGTGACTTAGTTTATACCAAGCTCGTAGTGATAGCATTTACCGAGCTATGCAGTCAGAATCAAGTGACTCAGTCTATATGCTAAGTTTCACAATATTTACTGAGTGACCAATGCAGACTAAGTTTAGACTACTTGAAGTGATCAGTATGGACTAAGCTTTTATGTCTACTGAATGGATGATGATGCTAAGCATTGATAGTGGATGTCAAGTATTAGAACCTCACTAAGCTAGTCTTTAGAACTTGAGTTTTTGTAGTTGGGTTAACTTTGTGTATTTTGTGTAAACTTGTATTGTAGCTGACTTTGTAATTTATAATTTGGATTGGTATATATTTAATTTATTATATCACATCCAAATAGATAGTATGAAGTAATTTAACAAGCAGAAGAGCAAAATACAAGGCTATAATAGTATAAGAAGCAACAAAGATTTATCTATCACAACAAGGTGATTGTTACACTTAAGGAATCTCATTCAACAAACCAAGTTGTAGATCATAGATCAACTATTGTTTCATCATAACAGGTGGATGAATTAAATCCTTTCACAAGGTAGACCTAATAGTCTTTTGTAGATCTCTTTACAGAGTGCATACTTCATTGTATGTTTCTAAATCCTTTTGCAAGGTTGACCTAGTAGTTCTTATTGCTCCTAACAAGGTAGATAATCAGAAGTGATCATTATAAGCCTTAATAGTCCAACTTTATATTGCAGTACTAAAGCTTTTGGTTATCATCCCCACCTCAGTTTTACTTTCTATTTGGAAGGTTTCTGGGTCAATAAATTGTGTGTCAAAGTGTTATGATTGTTTTATTACTTTTAGTTATTTCTGCATACAGTTAGATTATAATACACATAAAGGATTAAATTTCTATAAGTTACTGATTCACCTATCCCCTCTTAGTAACTTAGCGTATCATATATATTTTTGACAATTTAGTGTTAATCGAGCTCACTCAGTTAACAAAAGAAAGTTGAATGGAACCAATGTTAACCGAGCTCACTCAGTTACCAAAGGAAGTTTACGAAATTGTAGTGTCAATCAAGTTCACTTGGTTAACACAAGAAAATCATTTCAGTGTTAGTGTCTACCAAGCTAGGTCGACTAACAAAGGATTTTCTTGTTTTGGCATATTGAGTTTAATAGATTTGTTTGTTGGTTCTAGCCGATTAAAGAGATGAATAATAATTATTATAAGTTATATTCAAGCCAACTTGATAATGTATATGATATAAGTATAAGGTCAAGTTGAGGATTGAAAGAGTGAGAGTGTGTAGAAGATAAGAAGATTCTTAGAGGAAGCAAATTGGAAGGGTAAGCAAAATATCCTTGTTGGGTTGTAGAGATTAATATGATCAGGAAGCATCAAGTATTTGAGCTAGAATTGAGATATGAAATCAGTAATACAATTACATCAACAATCAGGTCATTTCATTGTTACTCTCTCACCATTATAGTAGTGAAACAAATCTCTTAATAGAGTTAGCCTAATAGCTATATGTAAATCCTCTAGCAAGGTGGCATTTCTAGATTGAAGTGTCTAAAGACCTCTAACAAAGCCACTCCTAATAGGGTGATTAAATCCTCTAACATGGTCACACCTAACAACATGTTTTTTAAACCTTTAATAGGGTTGGCTCCTAACATAACTCACTTTAGAAGAGTGAAAAATAGTAACTAGTTGTAATTTGTGGTTTTTCCCAAATTGGGTTTCCACGTTAAATCTTGGTGTCACTTGTGTTCATGCTATTTCTTTTTTGTGTATGCAACTAAGTTAATTAATGTTAATCATAGTTAATATATTAAGATTTTCATGTTTAGTTTTTGTCGAGTAACAATTGTTATTATAGTGCTTGACTAGTTACAACATATTGATAGTGTTAACTGAGTGTCTGTGTGTTAACCGGGTGACAACCATTTCAACAAAGTTTATGTTTTGTATTGACATCCAAGGGATTTGGGATTTATTTTTTTGGTAAATTATTCAACCCTCCCCTCTTAGTTACTCCTCTTATATTTTCAACAATTGGTATCCAAGCTTTTGGTGCTTGCCAAGAAGGTTTCAATGACCTAAGCTAAAGATCAAGATGTCTTATAGAAGAGAGATTCCCAAGTTGAACAAAGATAACTTTGAGGCATGTTAGGAAGTTATGAAGCTATATCTAGAAACCAATAGTGATTCAAGTCTAAAATATTTGAATACCCAATATAAAGACCCTACTGGAACATTAACTATGGAGGAGATTGCTGAAAAAAGAATCATAATATTATGATGATTGGCATTGCAACTACTCTTAACTATGATAAATTTAATGAAGTCAAAGGGTGTGCTACTGCTCATGAGATGTGGACAAAGCTAAAAGATATCTATCGAGGTGATGATAATGTGAGGAGAGCTAAGGAAAAAATATTAAGAGGTTAGTTTGATCAGATGAAGATAAGGGAAGACAAAAACATTGCAAAATATGTTGAGAGAATCAAAGCTAGTGTAACTGCAATCAAATCCTTTGGAAGGAAAAATGTTGATGTCAAAATTGTAAGCAAGGTACTCAAAAACCTTCTTCCTATCTATGAAATTAGAGTGTCAACTACTCAATTATGAGATGTCATCCCAATAATAAGATAAATTTGGATGCTCTAGTGGGAAGATTGGCAACATTTGAGCTAGATAAGTATGATAATTATGTTCCTAGTTATTGCAATCTTGAGTTTGCATTTGAATCTAAGTTGTCACTCAAGAAGAAAGATGAAAAATCTAAAGGAAAAAAATCTGAAAGTGAAGAGGAAGATAGTTCTAATAGTAATCTTGAAGCCATTGAATCCCTTCTTGCAGGAAGATATCCCAAAGGAAAAGGAAAGTACAAAGGTAAAATTCCTCTAATCTATTTTTCTTATGAAGAAGTTGGTCACATTGCTGCAACATGTCCAAATAGAGAAGAAAAATAAGAAAAGAAGAACATCAAGTATAAAGGAAAGAAGGATTTCAAAAACTACAAAGACTACAAGGATAAAGGTAAGAAGTCCTATTTCATGGCTAAATATTCTGATAGTAGTGATGATGATGAAATGGATTATATTGTTGTATAAGAAGAATCAAATAATGAAGATGATAAGATGATACTTATTTCTTATGTTATAAAAATGATACATGGATTTTTGATAGTGTTTTTTCTTATCATATGATTGGTGATAAAACAAATTTTGAACATATGGAACACTATGATGGTGGATGTGTAAGATTTTGAAACAATGAACCATGTTGCATAAAAGGAAAAGGTTGTATTTCTCTAACAAATGAACTCAAATGTGATAATGCTTATTAGGTTGAAGGATTAAAACATAATCTACTAAGTATGGCATAGTTTAATAACATTCTATTCAAGGTATAATTCATGAATGGGAAGGCTAAGATGCTAGATGGCAACATAAATCTAGTTGGGTCTGGTAATCAAAGAAAAGGTAACTTATTCTACCTAGATCTAAGTGAAAGTTCATGTTTCAATGCTCAAGTAGAAGAAAGATGGTTATGACATAAAAGATTGTATCATGTAAACTTTGATAACTTGATCAAGATAATAAAAAATAAAAGAGTGAGAGGAATTCCTAGTCCGAGGAAACCTGACATGGGCATGTGCAGGAATTGTCAAATTGGTAAGATGGGCAAGACAAGTTTCAAAAGCAAGAACTATCATTCTAAAGAAGTCTTGGAGTTGGTTCATATAGACCTTTGTGGACCTATTGGCATAGAGAGATACAATGGAAATAATTATTTTATTTTATTTGAAGATGATTACTCTAGGATGATGACAATAATGTATCTGAAAGATAAGTCTGAAGTTTTTCAAAAATTCAAGTGGTATCTAGCTAGAGTTGAGAAAGAAACAAGAAATAAGCTAAAATTCTTAAGGTCTGATAGAGGAGGTGAATTCTTTTATAATGAATTCAATAAATTCTACACTAAGAGAGGAATCAAAAGACAAGTATCAACTCCTAGTACATCTCAGAAGGATGGTATAGCAAAAAGAAGGAATAGATCAATCATGGATTGTGCAAGAACCCTGATGATAGAAAAGAATGTTACAATCAAATATTGGAAGGAAGCAATCAATACAACATTTCATACTTTCAATAGAGTATAGATGAAGAGAGACTCAAATAATACTCCTTATGAACTATGACATGGCTACAAACCTAATGTACAAGTTTTTGATTAAGGAAAATAGGCTTTAGAAGGGCCCTAAAACTTGAACATAAAAAGATCAGTCTACAATAGAACACAACAAGCTACAAATAGAGCCAGAAAGAGAAAAGAAAGAACATCTCCCTAAAAAAAGATACAAATAGAAATAAAGCTAGGGAGAGACACCAAAAAACTAGGGCAACCCACAAAAGGTCAGGGTGCTTAGACGATGTCTCTCATCATTTTAGCTATGTTGATCTCTAGCTCTAATAGCTTGCCTGCTACCTCCTTCATCTTAGATAGCTCCTAGTTTGGAGCCAGGGTATCCTTTTTCCTAGTGCTAGACCTGGTTCACTTCCTTACACCATCATCCAAAGTCCTATCCTTTAAGCTATGGGTGTTAGGGTCTTGCTCCTTGTTGATGCTTTGATCATCCTAATGTAAGTTACTTCAAAGTATTTGGTAGAAAATGTTATATCTTGAAGGAGACTAGGAAAGGTAAATTTGATGTCAAAAGTGATGAAGGCATATTCCTAGGACACTAAAGTAGAAGTAAAACATAAAAATGTTTGAATATAACTACTCATAAGATCATAGAAAGTGTGCATGCGAGAATTGATGAGTTTGCAGAAAAGAGTGAAGAAGAGAGCATCAAAGAAACTAAAGACTACAAAAAGTTTATTTACTTTGAACTTGATACATTGCCTAATCCAATTTGAAGTAAAAAAACTTCACCTCTCGAGTCCCCAAAATCTCTAGAAGCACCTGAGTTGTAGCTAGTGCAACCTAAGTCATAGTTTGAAGGAGTCGAGTTACAATAAGAAGCTATTAAGTTGCACCAAGTGCAACCTGAGTATGAGTCTAAAGGACTTGAGTCACAGACAATGAGATCTGAGCATGATGTAGAAGATCATGGTGAGGCAAGTGGAACAAGCTATAAATCCAAAGTACCTATACTTGCAAGATATGTTAGAAGGCACCATGCACTTGAGAAAATCATTGGAGACAAATCAAATGGTATAATGACAAGGAACAAATTGAAAAGTACATGTTTTCTTACTAAATTTGAACCTAGAATAGTTAAAGATGCTTTGGATAATGAAAGTTGGATTGAAGAAATGAATGAATAGATAGAATAGATTGAAAGGAATAAGACCTAGGTTATTGTTCCTAGACCCAAGGATAAGAATGTAATTGGCACTAAGTGGGTGTTTAGAAATAAGATGAATGAAGATGGAGAAATTTCAAGAAACAAAGCAAGGTTAGTTTGCAAAGGTTATTCTTAAGAAGAAGGTATTTATTTTGGTGAAACTTTTGCTCCTCTTGCAAGATTAGAAGGTGTTAGTACTCTACTTTCTTATGCTAAAAATAAAGGATTTAAAGTATATTAGATGAATGTGAAATTTGCATTCTTGAATGGAATTCTAGAAGAAGAAGTCTACGTGGAGCAACCTGAAGGTTTTGTAGGTCCTAGTAAAAAAGACATGGTTTGTAAACTGCACATAGCATTATATGGTCTCAAATAAGCTTCTAGAGCTAGGTATGAAACACTTCATAATTATTTGATAAAGATTAGTTTCAAAGGACAAATGATAACAACAGCCTATACATCAAAGAAGGACTAGATAAAAAGATTGTGTTGGAAGAAACATTTGTGGATGATACATTGTTTACTAGAAATGATGATTTGTGCAAATCTTTCAGAGGAAATAAGTAAGGAATTTGAGATGTTAATGTTTGTAGAAATCAAATTCTTTGCTGGCTTGTCGATTCAATAGAAGAAAGATGGTATCTACATTACTCAATCTAAGTATATCAAGGAGATACTAAAGAAGTTTGGAATGGAGGATTCAAGACTAGTTGGAACACCTATGTCTACTAGACATAAACTTCCAAAAATTATGATTTCAAGGAGGTAGATCAGACCACATAGAGATCTATGATTGAAAAAAAATAACATGTGGTACATACTAGGCCTGATATTGCTCTTGCAATTGGTATGGTGGCAAGATTTTGAACTAATCCTAAATAAAATCGTATGATGGCAATAAAGAGAATCATGAGGTATCTAAAGGGTACTAAAGATTATGGATTATGATACAAGAAAGTAGGAAACTTAGATTTAAAAACCTTTACTAATGCATATTAGGTAGGAAGTGTTGATGACAAGAAGAGCACCAATGGTGGAGCATTCCTTCTTGGTAAAGGACTAGTGTCTTGGACAAGTAAGAATAATAATTGCATCTGTCAATCTACAACAAAGTAAAAGTATCTTATAATAGTAGTCACTTGTTCCAATATTATTTGGTTCAAAAAACTATTGGCAGGTATGAAGGTAGAAATCAAGGATCCAATAGTTATCCTCTGTGATAATACTAGTGCAATAAATATATCAAAGAATCTTGTGATGCATACCAAGACCAAGCATATCATAATAAAATATCATTTTCTGAGAAATTAGTGCAAGACAAAGAGGTGAGATTGGAATATGTGAATATCAAAGAACAAATTGTAAACATATTCACCAAGCCATTACCTAAGGATGTATTTTTGTATCTTAGAGGTAAGATAGGGGTTATTCCCCTATCTAAAGCCCAATAAATGAAGTTTAGTGATGCATCAACTAGAGCATGTTGAAGATCAGTCAAATTGATGCAATAATGAAAGGGAAGATTGCATATGAATCAATACATTAGGTCCATTAAAATTCACTGAATATTATCTTTGGCATAAGATGTCAAAGAGGGAGAAGTTTGATGTTGTCATATCATAGAAATATTGTAAAGAGAGAGTTTGAAATATTGTAAAGGGAGAGTTTTCTATATTAGAGATGTTTTTTTTGAATTTTTGAAGATGTCAAAGGGGAAGAATTTGATGAAGAATAAACTTGGAGAGTTTACTAACAGAGGGAGAAACTTAAAGCAAAGGGAGAGATTGATGTCAGAGGGAGTTCACACTAATAGAGGGAGTTCTCATGGATGAGAATAAGAATAAAACTAAGGATATTAGCCTTAATTTTAGTTTTCTCTAAAATTTCATTGTATTATGACATGTTGTGTTGCCATCAATGTAAAAGAGGGAGATTGTTGAAAATAATTGATTAATTGTATATTGCCTTTGATGTTACATAAAATGTCATATCTTTATCAGTCAATGTATATTGAGGTCACTCAGGTGATGAAGACAGATTCCTATGTCTATTGAGCATTATAGTGTTTGTGAAGTTCATAAGACTATGTCTACTGAGCTACTTGGGCATGAAAGAGAAGTTCACAGAAGCTCAGTGTTAACCAAGCTCACTTAATTAACAAAGGAAAGTTGGATGGAACCAATGTTAACTGAGCTCACTTCGTTACCAAAGGAAATTTACGAAGTTGCAGTCTTAACCAAGTTCACTTGGTTAACACATGAAAATCATTTCAATGTTAGTGTCTACCAAGCTGGGTTGGCTAACAAAGAATTTTCTTGTTTTGGCATATTGAGTTTAATAGATTTGTTTGTTGGTTCTAGTTGACTAAAGAAATGAAGAATTATTGTTATAAGTTGTATTCAAGCTAATTTGACAATGCATATGATATAAGTATAAGGTCAAGTTGAAGATTGAAAGAGTGAGAATGTGTGGAAGATAAGAAGATTCTTAGAGGAAGCGAATTGGAAGGATAAGTAGAATATCCTTATTGGGCTGTAAAGATTAATTTGATTAGGAAGGATCAAGTATTCAAGCCAGAATTAAGATCTAAAATCAGCAATTTAGTTGCATTAGCAATCAGGTCATTTCATTGTTACTCTCTAACCATTGTAGTAGTGAATCAAATCTCTCAACAGAGCTAGCCTATAGCTATTTGTAAATCCTCTAACAAGGTGGCATTTTTAGATTGAAGCACATCTAAAAACTTCTAATAAGGCCACTCCTAACAAGGTGATTAAATCCTCTAATAGGGTCACACTTAATAGTGTGTTTTGTAACCTTTAACAAGGTTGGCTCCTCACAGGGCTCACTTCAAAAGAGTGAAAAACTATAACTAGTTGCAATTGGCGGGTTTTCCCAAATTGGGTTTCCACGTTAAATCTTGGTGTCACTTGTATTCATGCTATTTCTTTCATGTGTATGCAACTAAGTTAATTATGGTTAATCACACTTAATATTTTAAGATTTCCATGTTTAGTATTTGCTGAGTAACAATTTTTATTATAGTGCTTGTTGATTTACAACATATTAATAGTGTTAACTGAGTTCCTATACGTTAACCAAGTGACAATAGTTTCAAAAGAGTTTATGTTTTGTATTGACATCTAAGGAATCTAGGATTTATTTTTGTGGTAACTGATTCACCCCTCTCCACTCAGTTACTTCAACTTAGTACCCATCTTCTTCCATAAAGTCTTCCAAAAACAACCAACAAACTTACTATCTCTATTAGAAATAATACTTCTTAGTAGTCCATGAAATCTAACAATCTCTTTAAAGAAATGTTCAATGATGTACTTAGCATCCGATGTCTTCTTACATGGTATGAAATGAGCCATTTTAGAAAATCTACCCACAAAAAAAAATATAGAATCATAACCCTTTACTGTTTTAGGCAATCCAAAAACAAAATCCATATTGATGTCACTCCAAAGTTTCTCAAGAAAAAAAATAGGTGTATACAAACCAATATTCTGACTTACTCCTTTTGCAACATGACAAAATCCACAATTATTCACAAATTTATGAACATCCTTATACATTTGGGGCTAGTAATACTTCTCCTTTAGCAAACTCAATGTTCAATTCCAAAATGTCCAACCAATCCACCACTATGCTTTTCCTTGACCAAATTAACTCTCATAGAACTTGTAGGAATAGACAAATGAATACCTTTGAACAACATACCTTCTTGAATGAAATACTCATTATACTTTCTTATGTGATCTATTATATTTGGCGCTTTTCACTCTCTCCACGCCTTAGAAAAATCAGGGTCGGTATCATACCACTCTTTCATTTCATCAAATCCAAGAACTTCAACCTTCATCTTAGTTAATAAAGAATGTCTTTTGCTCAATTCATTAGCAAATCTGTTAGTAACTCCACTCTTATGCTTAATAATAAATGTGAAATTCTACAAATACTCAACCCACTTCATGTATATTTGGTTCAATTTATGTTGACTCCCGAAGTATTGTAAAGCTTTATGATCAATATACAACACAAACTCCTTAGGAATCAAATAATTTCTCCACTTCTTCAAGGCTTGAAAAATAGCATAAAACTCTTGATCATACACAAAATATTTCCTTTTAGCATCATTCAACTTCTCAGTAAAGAAAGTAACATGTTTTCCTTCTTAACTCAATACAGCTCCGATTGCACTATGACTAGCATCACATTCAACTTGGAATACCTTATTGAAATTAGGTAAAGCCAATATAGGTAACTTAGCAACCTCTTATTTTAGAGTCTCAAAAATCTTATTAGCTCCATGTGTCCATTTGAATTCCTTTTTATCTCCTCTCATTGTCTCAATCATAGAATTACAAACAGAGCTGAAATTTCATATAAACTTTCTGTAGAAACCAAAGCATGAAACAATCTTACCTCACCCACATTCTCAGGTGTAGGCCACTCCAAAATAGCTTTAACCTTCTTAGGATCCATCTTCAAACCATCGGCTAAAATCAAAAATCCCAAATACACAATCTCCTCTTGCATAAAAGAACACTTTTTTAGATTAATCAACAACTTCTCCTCTTTCAATCTCTGCAATACTTGTCTAACATGCTCAAGACATTCTTCCTTAGTCTTACTGAATATCAAAATATCATCCAAATAAAAAATCACAAACTTTCCCAAGAATCTTTTCAAAACTTCATTCATCAACTTCCTAAAAGTACTAGGTGCATTAGTCAAACCAAAAGGTATAACCAACCATTCATACAAACCATATTTTTTCTTGAAAGAAGTCTTCCATTCATCACCTTCTCTAATTCTAATATGATGATAGCCACTCTTCAAGTCAATCTTGGTAAAATACTTTGCTCCACTCAAACAATCCATTATGTCATCCATCCTTGGTATAGGAAACCTATATCTCACCATGCTCTTGATAATAGCTCTAGAATCAGTACACATCCTCGCTAATACAATAGGTACAATACATGGAATCAAACTTTCTCTTATCAATCCTTTCTCCAATAATTCATGCACTTGTCTATTAACTTCTTTATTCTCTGTAGGTGTTAATATATATGTTGCCTTGTTCAGAAAACTAGCTTCAGGAATCAAATCCATACAATGACTTATACTTCTTACTGGTGGCAAGTGATCAGGAATATCCTTAGCAACAATCTCTTTATACTCATTCAACAATTATGTAATTTCTTTTGGTAGTCAGCTACCACTATCTATTGTCACTCAGTCATTATTACCAATACTCAGTCCTCTAGGAACTATAGCAAAACAAACTTGATTCTTCTTTACTTCCTTTTCAAATTGCTTTCTATTAACCATGCAAACTTTTATCATAGTACAATTAACCTCATCTGGACTTTCAATCAAAGGCATAAATATTTTCTTCTTCCCATTCACCCAAAGAATATATTGGTTCAATCTTCCATCATGTATCGCATACCTATCATTTTGCCAAGGTCTATCTAACAAAATATGACAACAATTCATAGGCATAATATCACACAAAACTTCTTCAAAGTAATGTCCAATCTTGAACTTCACAAGGCATTGCTCACTTACCAATATTTTTATGCTCATCTTTGATCCATGAAATATGATAGGGTTTAGGATGTTTTAGCCTCTACAACTACAACTTGGTAACTAACTCTTCTAATGCCAAATTTGTAAAACTTTCACTATCAATGATCACTTTGCAACATTTTCCAGCCATCTTGCATCTAGTTTTGAAAAGACTTCTCCTTAAAATAGGTTCCTCATCACTTCCTTTATTACATAAGGTTCTTCTCACCTTCAGATTCTCACCAGCCTCAGGTCTAGTTGGTGAACCTACATCATCTCTTTAGATCATAACATTTTTGTTACCTTGCCTACTTTTAGAGGATTTACATTCAAAAGATCTATGCCCTTCTTTACCACATCTAAAACAATTACCATGAAAATCAACTCTAGAATAAGAATTACCTCTTCCTCGATAAGAGCCAGTACCACTTTGGTAAGAACTACCACCTTTCCACTCGGTCTTGTCTTTGTCATCATTCTTCCATTTAGATTTGCCTATATCTTGCACACAACTTTTAGATTTGCCACCTTCACCATAAGTTCTACCTCTACTTCTCTGGAATCTACCACCTCTACCTGTTTGTCTTTGTTCATGCTTCATTGCCAAGATCTCCTCAGTCTTCAAGGCATATTGATATGCTTCCTCCACACTTTCCAATTTCATAAAACTTATTTCATCTTGAATTCCAGATCTCAACCCATTTAGGTACTTTGCAATCTTCTCAACATCATCAACATGTCTAGATCTGATGTCCAATTTATAGAATCCTTAGTATATTCCTTCATACTCATGTCCCTTTGCCTCAAATTTTACATCTTTCTCAACAAGCTTTCTTGTTAATCAACATGAAGGAATTTGTTCTTTACCTTGTTCACCATCTTTGGCCAAGTTGTGATCTTTTCCTTTCCTTTCCTCTATCTATTAGTTTGCAAATGCCCTCACCATAGTAAGGCATGATCTTTCAGCCTGGTAACAACAATATTCACTTTCCTATTATTAGGAGTGTTTTCATGCTCAAAGAACTTCTCCATTTTAGAGGTCTAATCCAACACAACATTGGTCTCCAATTTTCCATTATAGGGAACAACTTCTACAATAGGCTTTGAATTTTCCCTAGACAACACTCTCAAAAACCTTGCTTCATCTTGATCTTCTTCAGGTTTCAATTAGGGTTTGGTGCTACTGCTTCATCATCACTTACACCATCAAGATGTGCTTCTCTACTCTAGGCTATCTCCACAACATCTAATTTGGCTACAATCTATCTCAATGTATCCAATATTGCATTATCAACATTTGCTCTACCTCAAACCATCTTTACAAATTAGGTTCTTACAAGATCATAGCCCTCTGCAAGTTATAGGTCAAATCTATAGATATGCTACCCTATAACCAAATCTGAATCAGGGTTCTACATGATCCAAGATCTTGGTACAAACTGCCTCACACTTCAGCAATTTTCTTGCACACTTAGGAATAACTACACTCTGATAACACCTGATTCAAGGAGAAAAGAGAATAACTAGGGCCAATGGCACACCCAACTATCCAAACTAACCTGCAAGAGTTAACAAAATGAAAGCAAACACACAAAGAGAACAACACCACAGAGAGGAGACAATGATACTTTATTGATTTAGCAAATGATCAGCATGCATGTCCAATTGTAAGGCCTTCTAGGTTATAGCCAATTACAATATATGTATCTTACATATATTCGAGAACCAACTTCAAGTTCACATTCCAAACTCATATCCCTTCAATCTTTCCCATTCTAAGTTCTACCAATTTGTCTAAAACTCAATCCTAGACCTCCTTAAATATGTGCCAAAATGGCTTACAAAAGAATCTAGAACATAAGAAAGCCACAAGTTGGCTCACAACTATTATTAACTACATAAATTAAATACAAGCAAGGTCAGCCCAAACTGGAACCAGACACAGACTACTCAGCAAATGAAAGCTTTTCCAAAACTAGCACTCGACATCCACACAAGCTTGACATCCAGATAATCACTTGACAACAACTACAAACTTGACATCCTCCAACACTTGGCAACCATAGAGGACTCGGCAATGAAAGGGTTACTTGGAAACCAAAGGAAATTGTGCAGCAACCAAAGGATCACTCAGTAACCAAAGGAATCATTTGGCAGTAACTAAGAGCTCGACAACCACAGAAAACTGGCCCTCGATAATAATTGGAGCTCAGTAGCAACTGACAAAATGAACAAAAGTGTAGGACTACAAGGTAACCTAGGATGCTCCTGCATCAAATCCTTATTCAATACTAGTCATATATTAACCAATCCATATAGGATCTTGATTTTTCTTTTAAATTTTTTATACATTAGAAGCCTCTCCCTTCATTTACAAATTGAATCTTGTCATATTATTATGTTGTCCATTTTTCAATTGAATCATCTTCATCTTTCATCATATTGTTGGTTTCATAAGAAATCACACTCCATACATCAAAATAGAATTGAGATAGTATTGCTTGCAACTTTTCTTCTAGTTCAATCTAAGCAACAAAGAATACATAATGTTAAAGTTTCTATGCTGATTTTAAGCTTTATGCTATTTCACTTTCTTATTTTTCTGTCTTCACTAACCTTATATTTCTCACTAATTTTCTTTAGATGTTCTTTTTGTATGTAATCTCAAAGCTCACACATTTTATCATCACTTTTATATTTTTGTGTAAAAATAATCTAACTAGAATACAAATGAATTACGTGTATGTGGAAAATGAATACATATACAATTTTATTTTGTGTTTTAACCCCAATTAAAATAGAGAGCCTTTATGGAACAAAATTTAGCCTTAAAGTGACATATTCTTGTATGAGTTTAGTTTAGTCATCATCATATACGAATTCCATAATGACTTATTTTTAATATTTGATATTTGATTCTTAGATTTTTTTTAATAGTTGACTGTCAATTTTATGTGTTTAGAGTGACTAGATCACTTTCATAGTAAAAACTAGACCTCAGGCTTTTAAAAATCAATTATAATCTTAAATTTCATTAACTTTCATGTAGTCATTATGAACCAATTTAGAATGTGCATTTTGTTGATTTGTGTCTCTTAAAGAAAAACATAATACATTTTGATATCTTCTAGGGATCTATTGAGCAAATTTAGAATTTGATTTCACAAAAGAAAGCAACATTGAAATATTAGATTAGCATACATCATCCTACGCCCATTGTATGTTTTCTTGATGTCTTAGATTATTGTTTAAGAATAACTAAATAAATTCAATTATAGACTTAACTAATGAAAATATCAATTTATACAATTCAGTATATTTCTGAAAAATAAACTCCTAAAAATCATGTGTTCTTATATAGATTTTTTCTATTAAAAAAGAACAAGCAAATTCCAACAAATCCAATTTCTTCAAATTCATTAATACACACATAAAATCAAATTTATATAAAATTTTAAAAAACTAACACATGATTAATTTGTTTGCAGATTCAAGAACATTCATTTCAATAATAATACCTTAATATGATATTTTCATCATCAACTTTCAAGCCACATGTCCTATTTAATTCATTTAATCACATAGTTACTAAAGTCATTTGCCTAAAACTAAATTAAGTGTTTATTACATTATTTAATTAGCTGAAAACAACACCCAAATCACTTACAAGGATTCTACAATGCATTTAAAAATCTAAAATCTACTGCCGAGTACATAGATTGCAGAAGTGTATTCCCATGTTTTAGGTATGGGTAATCAGTAAAACATGCAAAGATTCATTTCTTCAATCTCCAAATCTTCATACAAACCAATAAATCTTCTTCTAGAAGTCCTTCCAAACCCAACATTTTATTAAAAGGTTGAAACCCAATGATTAGCCATTACGCCACCAACTAATTTGGAAATCAAACCAGAGCCTACAACTGCTTGAACATAAACAAGAAGAGCATATTCTCTGATTCTTCTAATGCACATGCACACACCATATTCAAAAGAGTGAAAATGTATCTTAAAACATCAGAACTGACACATGGAAGAAGATGAACCAAAGAAGAAAACTACGTTATCTTAAATGAAGCCCAAGAATATATTCCCATGTTGAAGTTGAAGGTGGGCGATAGCCAACAAAACGTTGAGATATGGCAATGATATGTGCTGATTAAAGAAGGGCTGTGTAAGAGATAAGTTACGTCAGCTCTTCACATGGCCTGCTCGCTCCACTTCAAATGGCAATTACACTAGAAGTTATGTCTTATCACCTTCAGAGCACACACAAACGCCGCAGTAAAAGGCTAAACAAGGGGCTGGAAAGAGTGTTTATTATATTTGTGCACACACACCAGTGAAGCCAAAAGCCTGACTTGATTCACAGATCCCTAATTCCTGCACAACTAACAATAACGGTAATGGTGGTGCCTGCTTTTTCAAGCTTGGGAATTGGAAAGGCACGTTTGCCAATGAACTTGCAAACATATATAACATGATAGGGTATTCTAGTTGGCATTTCCAATGGGTTTCTACTGCAAAGCTTACACTTATTTGTTTGTTTGAGCTGGCAGCTGCTTGGCTCTATTCTTGAGGTCCTCTTCAATTTCCCCCGTCCTCCTCTATAGGGCTTCCATTGGTTGTCATTTGAATATGTGCTATAATTTGGATCCATCCCTTTTTTGTTTTGGTTAATAGACATTATACTTAGTAGTTGATGGATGACTATTGACTATTTTCACTAGGGAAATTACTATTGTAGATACATAGTGTTTATTGGTGAAAACTCTTGTTCAACCCCCCATTTCCAATAGGTGATAGTCAACACTATAGTCAATAGTTGATGAATTAAGATTGGTTGTTTTAACCATATTGTATCATTTAGGGAATCTATTATCATAAATTTCTCTAATGTATATCATTTTTAAGCATATATATGTTGTGTTGGGTTCCTCCGTTTCTTATAGTTGATAGCCTACATTTCTTATAGTTGATAGCCTACAATATTGTCAGTTGTCGTTACACACTATTGGCTAGTGAATAGTCAATGTACTATTGATGATTATTTTCATCATGTTTTACTGATTAGAGAATCCATCATCATAAATTTTTCCAATGGCTATCATTTTGGACATATATGTGTTGTGTTGGCTCCCTCCATTTCTTATATTTGATAGTCTACATTGTCATCAATTGTCAATGGACATAGCTAACATTATAGTCAATAGTCAATGGACTAATGCCTCTCCTAGAGCTTCTAATGATTATCATTTTTGGATATGTATGTGTAGTGTTGGACTACTCCATTTCTTATATCTAATAGATGAAATAATATATAGTAGGTAATAGAAATTAAAAAAAGTCCTTTATAGTCCAAGATATCTGTTTTTTGGGTCTACATATGACTTGAAAGGAGTCCTTTTATAGAGCCATATACCAAATGATCTATTAATGGTCTTACATATGACTTGCATTAAAAATGACAACCTTGTACTCCATGCAAGAGTCCTTTGATTCTTTTGCAAAATGATATTACAAGGTTGACTTTTACCTCTCTTTCAAGAGTACAAGCTACTCGTGCCATTAGGTCAACTTAGAAGTTGATGCTAAGCATCCTCCTATTATGTCGAGCATCTTATAAACTTCTCCCAAATGTTATAATCAATATGCAAAAATGTTCCATTCCCTCAAGGAGATACAACTTCCTATATCGTTATGGATCTTCAATGACACTAATCAAACTCACCTTCACACTTCCAACTATGTTCAACTAATTGATTAGTAGGAGATATTTTCCACAACAAGTCAAATTGTGATATTGCTATTGGGATTTAATTGTATAGTTTTTGAGTCAAACTCATTGACCCATGTATCATGAGAAGTGTTTCACACATGAATCCATCTTTCATGAGAATAAATGGAACACTTAGCACTCATTAGGTCTAGGTGATGCTCATAGAGGTGAATCACTGGGAATTCTTGAGAGACCCGAGAGGTCACCCATGCCATGAGTACTACTCTAGCTTGAGATCACTTAACTACAAAGTTTCCTTTATGGTTAAACACACTCTTCATGCAAGCCCATTTGCAAAACCTTCACCAAGTATTGTGCCTTATGAACCATTCATTAGAAATCCCCTTAAGCTTATCAATTAATAAGTTGGACATATTTCCACAAGTCAAATTGTGATATTGCTATCAGGATTTAACTGTGTAGTTTTTGAGTCAAACTCATTGACCCATATTTCATGAGTAGTGATTCACACATGAATCCATATCTAATTAGATTATATGGAACACTTAGTACTCATTAGATCTAGGTGATGCTCACAGAGGTGAAGCACCAGGACTTTTTGGTAGGTCACCCATCCCACTACTACTCTAGCTCGAGCATGCTTAACCATTGAGTTTCTTCCTTGCTTAAACATACTCTTCTTGTAACTAATCACCCTCCTCTTGGTCACTCACCAAATGAAACCTCAAGATATGAATTACCTTTCTTAGTTCCCTTACTTCAACTCAACTCAATCCTAATCACAAACTCACAAATCTAATCACTTCCTGATAAGGGGGAGAAGTAAGTCAAGGGTATGAAACCCTAAAATCATGTCACATAACCCAACATACTCAAATCAAAGAGGAAGTCAAGGAAATATATTCTCTCAATCACAATTCTAAATGACTAGATCTAGAAAGATTAGTGCTAACCAAAAGAGAAAGGAGCACCAATACAAGCTAGCTCTAGTGGTCAGAGAATAGGGGAGAAGGTGCACAAGTCCTTAAGACCCCTTATGAGATAGTGAAAGCTAGGGCTAGATATGTTAGAAATTTGTTCAACACTCCCTTTGGGATTTGTAATAAGGGCTTAACTACCTCCTATGTACTTTAAGTTGAGTGGTTGTATTAGACATTGGTAGATTAGTCTTTTGGACCAACAACAATCCAACTCTAACAAGTGGCATAAGAGCTTTAGGTCCTTAAAGAGAAGATCTTCTTGGTGAGATGTCAAAATTGTGTACAAAATAAAGTATTGAGTTTCAAGATCTAGAATCCTTCTATTGAATACAAATGAACATAAGTAAAAGTAAAGAAAGATCCATATTTGAAGAAGACATGAAGACCAAAGAAGGTATTGATCTTCTTATGAAAAGAGAGCTAGAAGGTATGAAATTTTTTGTTTTTTGGACATGTAAAGAGTTTGGTCATTTTTCATCTAGATGTCCTAAGAGAGTAAGAAAAACCAGAAATAATTATTTTTCTAATGAAGATGAAGAATTTAAAGAAAGTATGGAAAGATTCTTGAATTACTATGATGATGAGCTTGAATTGGTTAAGAAAGATGAAGTAATATAAGAGATAGCTTTGGGAAACTATTGTTGATCCAAAGGCTAACCATGAAAATGTAGAAGTATTCTTTGAGACCAACAATAATGTGCAAAATGATGTAAAAATTGTTGAGAAGAGAGGAGAACTGAGATCTGAACCAAGAGAAGAGTTAAGAGTTGAGATAGAAACTCCTACCTCTATTAGGAACATGACAAAGAATCACCCTCTAGAGAAGATAATTGGGTGAAAAGACAAAGGAGTGATGAAAAGAAACAAAGTTAATGAGGAAATATGTTTGATTTCTCAAGTTGAACCTAAGAGTATAGATGAAGCATGTAAAGATGATAATTGGATATAAGTAATGAAGGAAGAATTAGATTAGATTGTGAAGAATGATACATGAGAATTAGTTCTAGGACCTAAAAAAAAGAATGTTATTAGAACCAAATGGTATTCAGAAATAAGATGAATGAATAGATGCAAAGGATATTCACAACAAGAAGGAATAGATTATGAGGAGACATATGCCCCTATAGCTAGAATGCAAGTACTAAGAATGTTCTTAGCTTATGCAACAAGTAAAAAGTTTTAGGTATATTAGATGGATGTTAAATCAGCCTTCCTAAATGGAGAACTTGAAGAAGAGGTAATTGAATAGCTTGAAGGCTTCCATCTTATAGAAGAGAAAGATAATGTATGCATATTGAAGAAAGCTATGTATGGTCTAAAGAATGAACTTAGAACCTGGTATGCAAGGTTGGACAAGTATTTGGCAAAGCTTGGATTTGCTAAAGGTATGACAAATAGTAATTTATACTTGAAATAAATTGAAAATGGTTTATTGATAATACTAATATTTGTTGATGATGTAGTTTCTAGAGGCAAAGATGAAGCATGTGATAAGTTTGCTGAAGAAATGAAGAATGTGCTTGAAATGAGCATGATAGGAGAGATGAAGTTCTTTCTAGGTTTGCAGATTATGCAAAATAGTGATGGTATTTTTATTTCACAAGTGAAGTATTTGTTGAAGGTATTTGGGTTGGAAAGTTGCAAGCCTATTAGTACACCAATGATAACTAGTCACAAGTTATCTAGCAAAGATGAGGCATCTACAGTTCAACAGAAAAATACATATCCATGATTGGAGGTTCACAATATATGACTTAAACTAGACTAGATATAGCAAATGAAGTTGGGATTTTAGCTAGATTTCAAGTTGATCCTAAGGAATATCACTATGCAATAGTGAAGAGGACATTGGGATATTTGAAGGGAACATCTGACTATGAAATATGGTATGATTAAATCAAATGATTTCACTTCATGTGCTTATACTGATGCAAATTTGGGAGGTAGTATGGATGATAGAAAAAGAATGAGTGGTGGAGAATTCTTTCTTGGAGGAAGCTTGGTTTCTTGGCTAAGAAAGAAACAAGATTGTATTTTGTAGAGTATAGCTGAGGAAAAGTATGTAGCAGCAACAAATAATTCTAATCAAGTTATGTGGATGAAGTAGATGCTGAAGGATATTGGGATATAATTTTCAAAACCTATTATCATATATTGTGATAACACAAGTACAATAATTATGTCTAAGATTCCTATATTGCATTCTAATACTAAGCATATATCTATTAAATATCATGTTTTGAGAGAGAAGGTAGCATAGAAAGAGATCAGATTGGAGTATGTTAGTACTAAAGACCAGATTGTAGATATCTTTACAAAACCCTTACCTAAAGATAAATTTGAGTATTTAAGAGGTACGCTTGGGGTTATGCCCCTACCTAATTCAGAGTAGATGATGTAGAGATTTCATCATTCCAATGGTACACGTCACTATTGTTTGACTAGACTGAATGTTGATGATTCCTAAATGGGGGAGTATCTATGATGAGTAGATTCATTACGGACTCTTGCTAATTGGTCTTGAATAGTGTCATTGGAAACATGAGCTAGTTGAAGACTTGAAATAGTTGATTGACATAATGAGGCCTTTTTCATTGATGTCAATGGGGGAGAAATGTACATAGAAAACATCCTCTAGGTGAATTGGGGAGAGACAATTGAATGAGGAGTGATGAGAACATCCTTATTCTTTATTAGGAAAATTTAGAAAGATTCATATCTCTATGGGGGAGATATACAACATGAAGAGTTATGATGTATGGGGGAGAAGCTAAGAGTTATTTATTTTGTGACAAACTGATGCCAATCCTTAAGAAGATGCAAAACATATTATAGCTTGGTTGACACTAGCATTACTCGACATTGCTTTGAATTTACATTTTACTCAGCTTGGCTTAGCTTTCTTGACATAAACAATTACTTTTCTTTATCAAAGTCTATCTAATCAAATGTCCATTGTAACTCCCTTTTCCTAACTTCAACCTTTCCTCTAGGAGCTATAGTTATGAGAGACTTTCTCAAATCCTCTTCATCAATCAAATAGATATGATATTTAGATGAGGTCACAACATGTCTCATCCATAAATTTGACACCAATGAAAAAAAAAAATTGTTCCAATTGTAAGTTTCCAACAATACATTCATCTTTGCTTTACATATATAGAAAACACATAGATTCACCTTTGTTTTTGTACATCTCATCATTTTTCTCTCATTAGGAGGTATACACATTAAAAATTTGTTTTATATATATCTCATCATTCTTCTCGAATAAGAACATACAACATGCATATATTTGTGTCCACATCATGAGCATCCTTTTAAATGCATTAGGTGGACATCATATATCTAAAGTAAGACATGTTGATGTATGTAATTGTTGGGGTGCCACCATTCAACATTTGTACTATTGGAAGTAGTTAAATGTGGAATTTCAATACATTACCAAAAGAAATGAACCCTAGATACATTAATACAAGCCATGCCAAAAGAATTGAACCCTAGATCTTGACCCAAAACAAGAATAATTGAGAAAAAGTCAATTCATGAGTAAAATTTTAAAATTTCATTGCAAATTGACCAACATTCAATAGTTGAGGAACACCCATTATTACAATCTTCTCACATCTAAAGAATTAAGTGGAATATTTCTTCTCTAAAGTTGAGCTGTAGTTCCTTGATCTCATTTTAATTTTAGGTCAAATGGATGATGGATTATAGCTTGTGATTGTTATGTTCACACTATTCCTTTCCCCGTCCATTCTCTAAAAATGATGTACTAAAAACCTATTGAAATTATTGTCTTTGGTTACTATAAACCTATTAAAGTACAACAATGGGTAAATTGTTATCATTGGATCTCTTACCTAACTAAGCCCATACTTTCTCTTGCCTGTAATTAAGAAATAAAAACCCTCCCATGTGCACACTTGCAAAATGCCAGATACAAATGAAATGTTTACTTGTTTCCTTTTTTGTTTATACCCCAACAACTTCAGAATTTCAAAAATGAACTTAAGTTTCATCAAAATTTTGACACAAACCTTAAGTTTCATCAAAATTTTGATGACAAAACATAAGTTTGGTAAAATTTTTGATCTTATTGGGATCATACTAAAAAAATGTAAATTTGACAAGCCAAATAGACTTGTCATCAAAAAGTTTGATCAAAAAGTGAGATACTTAATAAAAGTATGTGGTAGGGAACATTTACCATATACTTCTTTTCCTTATATCAAACATCTCCTCAATTCCTTGATTCGTGTATCAAAAATATTCAAGTCTTCTCTAATGTTCTCAAAAACCTTACTAAACATTTCAACATCATGAAGAGTATGTGCCTTTGTAGCTAAAACTTCTGATAGATGAGTAAAATCATTATCAAAAGCCTTGATCACTTATTTTTTTCTTTCCTATGGATCTAATTTGGCAACTCTTGTTGATATAAAAAATTTCAATTTCTCAATAAATTTCATCAATGAGATTTGTAGATTCTTCACTCTTCTATTCTTCTCAATAATTTTTCTCAGGGATGATATCAAGCCAACTTGATCATCATCATCATCTCTAGATAGTTTAGTGAAAAATAATTCCAATGGGGACAAAGAAGAACTAGGTGTTTGTGTACATTTCACAAGAATGGCCAGTAAATTATCATCCTCATGCTAAAAAATAGCTTTCTCAACCTTAGTTTCAATGTGTTTCAATTGGGGTACAACCAAAGATGTTTCATGAGTAATCACCTTCCAATTTCCTTACAAATTCTGATGAATTTTCTTAATTCCATCTAGTAAATCACCTAGATCATCATTATTTTTCTCCTCTTCCTTCTTTTTTCTCCCTTATTCTTCTCTTCATCTTCATCCTTATATTCTTCATCCTCTAAACTCGAATAATCTACTAAATTGTCAACATTAGGGCCATAATCCTTGAAAGAATATTTTTGAGTGTTTATTATTATGCTTGTGCTATCAATATTCATGGTGTCTACACCAACTATAATTTGTGGGGCCTTTGAAACTTGTGCTTCTTCTTCTGTATTTTCTTTTGTCTCTTTCATCAGTGTGTCATCCTTGACTGTGATTATAGGTGCCAGTGATAGAATTTCATACTCTATTTTTGTACTTTCTTTACTAGGATAGGTGTTGCTCCCCCTAATATCATGTTTTCCTTTGTTTGTTGGGGACTTGATGGATTAAGTTCTTCCATCATTTTCATTATAGCTTCTTATCTTTCTTTATTCACTTCCTCATAATTTCCTCCCATAATTAGTACAACTCTAGTCTTGTTCCTCAAGTTAGGTTCAAGACTTTTCATCAATCTTTCTAGGTTCTCTTCTCGAATCACTTTGCATAAATTTCTTACAATGTTTTATCTTATTTTTTTATCTTCTTCTTGCACTTTCATGTTTCTATTCACAAGTATTTCATATTATTATTTAGGAATAAGACCTTGTATATCAATGAACTTCTTGCTATTCAATATCATGTGTCTTATTACTACATTTTCTAACTCAAATCTCTCAAAAAAATTATACTTACCAAAATACTTGTTTAATTGGACAAAATTTTCATCATCAATGATTATATAATTTAATTTCTCAATTTTAGGCTGTTATTATTTTCTTCCTTCGTTTGTTGCCTCAGTTTTACTCTTTTATAACTCTTCTAGTCCTGTGACCTCAGGAGTCTCAACCTATCCTCTAATTTTCTTTTTTCCTTCATAGGTCATCACAACTTTCTATGTCTTACTAGGCCCAATGGCCATTTGTTTCACTCTCTTCTTTCTAGGTACCTCTATAGGTTTTTTCCACCTTTTGCCTCCTCCTCCTCCTCCTCCTCCTCCTTCCTCTTTTTCTTATTCCTCTTCTTCCTCTTCTTCCTCTTCTTCTTTTTCCTTTTCTTCTTCTTCTTCTTCCTCCTCTTCCTCTTCTTCTTCTCTCAACTAGTCATGGTGAAATGACTTGAGGATGCTCTTGTGTGAGTAAAAAATCAATAAATGTTGTTCCTTACCTATTAGTGAACTTGTTTTTATTTTGCATACTCAAATATTGATGCATGAGCATCTTGGGGTAGCTAGAAATCCTACATGTTGGAGGAATTTTGGCTTGGGAGTCGGGGATTTGGTCACTTAAGTGTTACAAGATAGGGTTGTCATTGTACCAAAAGATCAACCTATTAATGCTGGATACAACCACTAGACATATAGAACATAAGAGGTGGTTAATCCCTTGTCACAAATCCCAAAGGGGAACGTTAGCAATTAGTCCAATAATCTCCCCCACTTTAGTATTATACAAGGAGATTCAAACCTATGGCGAAGCTATAATACCACTTGTTACAAGCTAGGGATGTTGTTGCACCAAAAGATTAACTTGTTAAAACCCAATATAATTACTAGACTTATAGAACATGGGAGGTAGTTAAGCCCCTAGTAAGAATCCCAAAGGAGAACATTGACAATTAGTGCAACACAAAGTTGTGGTGTTTGGTTGTTACTAAGTGTAGTGTTGGATGAGGTGCTTGGTCATTGAAGGAGCTTAGACATTGAAGGATTTCTCCGCATCTACATCATGTTTCTTAGCTTACACTATTTCTCAACATGTACTTGTTGGAAACTTACAATGAAAAGAATTGTTGTTTTGTAATTAATTTCAAATATATGGATGAGACATATTGCTACCTAATCCAAATGTCATATCTATTTGATTGATGAAGAGGATTTAAGAAGTTACTTATAACTATAGC
The DNA here is from genome assembly GCA_028749045.1 of Cupressus sempervirens. Lineage (NCBI taxonomy): Eukaryota > Viridiplantae > Streptophyta > Pinopsida > Cupressales > Cupressaceae > Cupressus > Cupressus sempervirens. Next base: position 100,851,999 of record CM053787.1, read on the forward strand.
ACCTAGAGGAAAGGTTGAAGTTATGAAAATGAAGTTACAATAGACATTTGATTAGATAGACTTTAATAAATAAAATTAATTATTTATGTCAAGAAAGCTAAGCTAAGCCAATAAAAAGAGTAAAATAGTAAGGAGTGTTGAGTAATGCTAGTCTCAACAAGGTAGAGTTAGTGCCAAGAAAATCTAGTGTTGACCAAGCATTAATATTAAATGATCAAGATAGTTGATGCTGAGCTATAAATATTTACAATGACTAAGTATATTAGTGTTGACTAAGTATTAGAATTTAGAGATTGTCGAGTGACAGGTAAAGAACAAATTCAAAGAAATCGTAAGATCAAGCCAACTCAGTTGATTTCTTGGAAGATGTAAAGCATGTTGAAGATAAGATTGATGAGTTGGATCATTAAATTCAAGAAAGAGATTAGGTAAAGACCTAATAGATGGATTCTAAAGAAGTTTCCAGAGGATGATCAAGAAGATGGATAGATACATTGAATCAAGTTTAATTTGATCATAAATCCTAAGATCTATGGTGGATCTAGAAAACATTAAAGCCTAAATTGCCTATTTAAAGAGATATAGAATTGATCATTTTGTGTGGTGTCTAGTCAAGCCCAACCTAGCCTAGCCAATGTGTGTATGAGCAAGTTTGTATGTGAAGAGAGACATACAGAGCAAGGTTGATTCGGAACACACAAGAGTGTGAATGCAAAGCTAAAGGAGATATCTTGCAGATATAATATTGTTTTTGATAAGTGAATTAGATAAGAAGGCTTAAATGTTGATGAGAAAAGTGGACTTATTACTTGAAGGATGACCAAATAGATCAAGATAAGATATGACAATGAGAGGCTTATTAGGGAACCAATATAAGGAGTGAATAGAGATCCGAACTTGCAAAATTGAGTTTTTAATCATATAGGTCAAACCTAGCATTTTCTTTCTTATCACTGTGAACAATTTGTATTGAAATCCTTTTAACATAGGTTGACCTAACAATCATTTGAAGACTTAACAAACTATGTAATTCCTTTAATTGGGTGACATTCTAAATGGAATGATTAAGATCCTCTTACAAGGCCACTCCTAATAGGGTGATTAAATCCTCTAACGGTCATATTTAATAGTGTGTATTGTAACCTTTAACAAGGTTGGTTCCTAACAAAGCTCACTTTGAAAGAGCAAAAAAGAAGTACATGTTGCTAGTTATTTTTCTCAAATTGGGTTTCCACGTAAAATCCTAGCGTCAAGTTGTGATGGATGTTTACATTTGATAACGTTCTCATTATGCAATGCAAATTAAAGTTTATGATGATTTTATAGTAGAGACCAAGAAACAATAGGATAAGAAGAACAATGAAGTGTCAATTAGGAAAGATGACAAAATCTAGTTTCAAGAGAAAAACATATACTACTAGTGATATTTTGGAATTGATTCATACTAACCTATGTGAACCCATTGGTGTTAAAAGTTATTGTGGAGATCAATATTTTATTTTATTTGTAGATGACTATTCTAGAATGATGAATATGATGTTTATTAAAGCTAAATATGATTCTTTCTAGTTATTCAAGTTGTATTTAGCCAAAGCCGAAAAAGAAATAGGAAAGAGTCTAAAGTCGTTGAGATCTAACAGAGGTGGTGAATTCATCTCACATGAGTTCAATACATTTTGTAATGAGAGCGGAATTGAAAGATAGATGCCAACACCGAGGACCCCTCCTCAAAATTAGATAGCTAAAAGGAGAAACAAATCAATAATGAATTGTGCAAGAACACTAATGATGGAGAAGAATGTGTCATGGAAATATTGAAGAGAAGCAGTTAGTACTATTATTTATACCCTGAATAGAGTACAAGTCAAGAGAGGTACAAATGCTACAACTTTTAAACTTTGATATGGTTATTATCCCACTGTTAAATATTTCAAAAGCTTTGGTCATAGATGCTATATACTGAAAGATAATAGGAATGGAAATCTTGATACAAAAAGTGATGAAGGCATATTCCTAGGTTATTCCACTAAAAGAAAAGCTTATACTTGTTTAAATTTAACACTAACAAAGTTGTGGAAAGTGAAAATGTGAGAGTTGATGAGTTTGTAGAAAGAGACCTGATACTTCATGTAATGAAGAATAACACATTCATCTATGTTGATGATGATTCTCCTAGCACTCAAAGTGAAGAAACAAGTCAAGTTGTAAGTACCCATAAGACAAGAAATGATGGAGTGCAAATGAAAATTGTTGAATAGTAGAGAGTGGGTGCTGAGAAACAGAGTGAAGATGTCAAGTCATAGATAAAAAATTTGAAACATCAGATAATGCATGCCAAGCATTCAAAACCAGAATCATAACCAAAACAAGGAAGATGAAATGAGGTTGAGATTATTTTTCTAGATGAACCTGAAGAAGAACCAAGAAGGAAATTGCCTATGTTAGCAAAATATGTGAGAATACATCATAAACCTGATCAAATCATTGGTGATGTTGAATCAAGTGTAATGACGAGAAGAATAATCAAAGGTGATACATTCTTATTTTATGATTTTGAGCCCAAGAAAATAAAAGATGCTTTAGAAAATGAAGATTAGATTCAAGCAATGAATGAAGAAATTGACCAGATTGAGAAGAACAATACTTGGAATTCAGTATCAAGAGTTAAAGACAAAAATGCCATTAGGAAAAAGTGGGTTCTTAGGAACAAGTGCAATGAAAATGGTGAAGTAACAATAAACAAGGAAAGGATGGTATGCATGGGTTATGAACAAGAAGAAGGTGTTGATTATGGAGAAAATTTTTCTCTTGTGGCCAGACTTGAAGGAGTTAGAACTCTGCTTACATACTCAACCTACAAGAATTTCAAGTTATACCAAATGGATGTCAAATCTACATTTTTAAATGGTATACTAGAGGAAAAAGTATCCATTGAAGATCCTAATTGATTTGTAGATCCAAAAAAAAGGAATATGGTATGTAAACTAAACAAATCTCTTTATGGATTGAAGCAAGCCCCAAGAGCATGGTATGAAAGACTACATAATTACTTAGTGAAAATTGGTTTGAAAGAACAAATGATAACAAAAACTTATATTTGAAGAATGGTAAGAACAATGAAGTACTATTATCTAAGATATTTGTTGATGATATTGTATTTGGAGGAAGAGAAGTATTATGCAAATGATTTGCCAATGAAATGAAAAAGGAGTTTGAAATATCTCTGTTTGGTGAAATCAAATTCTTTGTTAGATTACAATTATGTCAATGAAGTTTGGTATTTTCATTTCATAATCCAAATACATCAAGGAAATATTAAATACTTTTGTTATGGATGATTCAAGGAAATTGAGTACACCTATGTCTGCTATTCATAAGCTATATAAGACTAATGATTCTACTAATGTGAACAAGACCCTATACAGATCCATGATAGGAAAATTGTAATATGTTCTCCATAGCACATTGCATATTACTTTGGCAGTTGGGACAATTGCTAGATTTTTTAAAAATCCTAAAGAGAATCACATGATGGCAATGAAAAGGATATTGAGATATCTGAAAGGTGAAAAAGACTATTGATTACATTATAAGAGGAGTGATGGATTTGAACTGAAGGTTTTCACTAACTCAGATTGGGCTAGAAATATTGATGACCAAAAACCACTAGTGGGGGTGCATTCTTTGAAGGAAAAATATTGGTGTCATGGACAAGAAAGAAGCAAAATTGTATTTCTCAATCAATAGCTAAAGCCAAGTATGTAGTAGCTGTAGTGAACTACTCAAAAATTATGTGGATCAAACAATTACTGAAAGGTATGAAAGAAGAATTCATAGGTCCAATAGTTATCTATTGTGATTGTTGGTGACTAAATTTGCACCCTATCAAATTACAAGAAAAACTTGAAAATTTAGGCCAACATTGAGATAACCAAAAGCTATGGGTAACTTATCAATCGCTAAACCTCCGGATTCTAGGCCGGCTCCTCTATGGAAAATCACCTGATTGATTCTTCTAACACTACTTTCTTGATGAGAAAAGGGTTAAGGAAGATTGCAAACTGAAAAATGAACTATTTTCTAAAAGGTGATACACCAAAGATGTTTAAAGAAAGGTTTCAACAAATAACAACCTTTTGCCAATCAATATACAAGAAAGCACTAGTAAGCACTCAAACTTTATATTGGCCTACAACAGTGTTTCACATTAAGGTTTTGATTCTCACTCATTAAGGAAATAGAGATTTTCACTTAATAAGATGAAAATAAAAGAAACACAAAAGGTGACCTGTAGACAAAATACACTCCAGTGACAGGGTAAAAACTAAGACAGATTAATAAGGAGCCCTTGGATTCACAGACTAATCTATCAAATCAAGACATTACACAATACCACAAAAAAAGATTGAGGCTTGAAAATCTTCCCCAAAAATGAACCTGTAAAATCTCATCATATATTCCACTTTTCTTCAAAATAGTTACAGAAAAATACATAACAATACTCAGGATAAAATATCACTCAATAATATTTTTGCATAACTCAGAACTGTCTACAAATGAGTCACAAAACTCCATAAATACCATCCCAACTCTTTTGGTCGTATGCAGGAAGATAGCCTCCAAAACAAGGCTTAGAAACTTCCAAAATGAAGTCCCATAACGTCTAAGACTTCATTAACTCATAACTCCCCCCATGACTCATCAAAACCACCCTAAAATTTCTCTAAAAAATCATAAAGAGTCATAACCCAACATGGAAAAGTTAAATCCGACCCCCTATATTCTCTCCATATGTTTGCAATTGACTCTTCATTTAAAGACCATAAATATAGAATATCATGACTCACCTCTTTTTGCATTTTAAAATAACAAAATATAAAATGATTCATAAGTATATCGTTAAATATTTTGCTTTTACAATGGTATACTTATGCAAAAAGAAATAAAACAAAATACATAAGGATATAACAAAGAAGTCCCTCACTTCAATAAAAACATAAACATTTATAAAAAGGGATTAAAATCCCATCCATATGCCTGTGGACTTCAAAAGCTAATGAAAAATGAAAATGGGCGTTATATGGTTTCATAACCCTAAACTCCCTTTTCATTTTTCACATTCCACTTTTAAGATGAAGGGTTTACAACCAGGGTTTGACAATATCCATTTGAACTTGCTAGCCTTCGATGTTGAGGGCTTCACTAGACTTTGGTGTTGAGACTTTGCTGTGGAGTTGGTATTGTCTTGTTGGCGGATCTGCTAAGTTTGTTCATGCACAGAGATTTTATAATCATCTGAAAGTATGTTTTCTCTATACTCTTGAGATTACAGTACTTTGAAACCTAAGAAGGGTTTATTTGCTATGTATTAGATTCCAGTTACATTTTTTTGTATTTAGAAATTGGGTTCACTGTTGTAACTTGATATTACAAAACTCGAAATGGGTTTGTTGTTTCTCTGGATAAATTTGCAAATTTTTTAAACAAAAAACTTGAATGGTTTCTTCTTTTCTCTTGTTCATATATTCGATTTGCTTAATGACCCAACGTGCGCCTTACATGTAGATTAATTACTGTTTCATTTTTTGGGTTTTCTCAACACACAGATTTCCCTTTGATTTGTTGTTGCTTCCATTGGACTGAGAATGACGTGACTAGAAAAGTATGCCTACTGTGAGTTTATCCAGCTATCACAACCTCCATACCTTGTATTGGTATTATCATTTAAACAAGACCGTTCCATGGAAAGAAATTTTTCAATTTCAAGTTTATTGAATCCAATACTAAGAAATCTGTGTAACTTCTTCAAAGAAAGCTGTGAAGTCTTAATCACAAGCAATTAAAATTAGAAGGATCATAATATGCAATTATAGTTAAAATAGTCACAATTGATTTTACTCCACCCTTTGTAAACATTTTTTAAACAACACCATCAAAACCCCACTGCTCACTTCACAGAATACCTTGCTTTTTATGGTTGTTTGCTGGAGAAAATATCAAAGCCATTTTGCTTTCACTAGAACCCAAACACAAGTTTGCTTGACTGTCCCAGCTGAAGATGGAACCTTTAATCTTTGTTATTAACTGTAGCACTTGCAAATACTCCTTTGTTGTTAGTGATCAGCACATGGTTTTTTTTTTACTATTGAAAATGATTTTTTTGCTATTGAAACTCTTTTCCATGGCTTTAAATGCCTGCTGCTAGTTGGCATTTTTTTATATCTATACTCTCCTTCATACATAATTCTGTGGCTGTCATTATTTTCTTTTCATCTCTACAACAATAGAGTCATCTTTAAATATGTTTTCTTTTGCTAGTCTCAATAACCCAAAGTATATTGTGAGTCTAGATATCTCTAGCAGGTTCCAAAAAGGCATGTAGAATCCTCACTTATCAAAGCAATTCTGTTACTTTCTATGTTGATTTCTTTGCATAATTCTTTTGTGCAACAATTTCGATCTGATTCCCTTGAAAGCCAACTTCATATTTTATGCTTGTACTATTATGTTCCATTATTGCATTTGCATATTTCCAATAATGAATCTGTTGTAATAGCATTTTATGTGCATTTTTTTTCTTGGATGTTGATCTTCTAAAATTTCCACCTCTTTTTGCAAACTTTGTGCTTGAACTTTTAGTAGAAAATTTAACCTCATTGAAATTAGCTGAAAAAGGAACATCATTATTAGAATTTTGGTTGCATTGTTTCTTTTATCTGCATCTGGATAATAATTGTTGATTGAATTAACTTACAAGGTTCGAGCACGGGCTCGTGACACCTAGAAACAACTTAATCAACAATCTAGCTTGTCACTGTTTATACTTTCTGCACATGGCACAAACATGTTAGCAATAAAATCACTTGTATACATGGTTTTGATTTTTAGATTCTGATATTGCTGCTTCATGATTGATTGAGTTCACTGTTCCTGTTCAAATTAGGATCATGGGTAAATGGTACAAATGCATATGTATATTTTTGTGGAATCAGACATTGCTTAGATCCATATGGATCTAACCTGTACCTTTCTTTCAATTTTTTTAGGAGTTGGATGCTTGGGGAATTAGGAAGAACTCAATTGCAGTAGGGCAACCTCTAGAATGCAGGCTCAGACTAGCCAAATACCCCCAGGCAATGGCTGGTTCCCTTTCTCATACTCTTGCATTTCATTTGTATAATTTATTCTATTTTCTACATGTTCCTTATTTGCACAAGAACAATGAATCCTAGGTTACTCTCATGGCTTTGTGTGAGAGATTTTGATCATTTTTTAATTCAATACATGTTCTTTAATTCTTCAATGTATAAAATCCAAATTGAAATTTGTCATTGTTTAATACAAATATAGAATTTTCTCATTTTATCAATGCAATGTACTTTTTCATTTTTGTGCGCATTGGCAAATGAATGCAATTGATAAATAGTAATGAATGTTAAAGAAAAATTTCATAGGTAATGAAATTTTGATAATAGTGATAACACAAGTGCTATCAGCATTTCAAAGAATCTAGTGATGTACACTAAGACAAAGCACATTGTTATTAAGTATCACTACTTGAGAGAATTAGTTCAAGACAAAGAATTGAAGCTAGAATATGTGAATACAAAGGAACACATTGCTGGCATATTCACAAAACCATTACCCAAAGATGTGAATGAATATCTTAGAGGTAAATTAGGGGTGATTCCCTTAAATAAGGCTACTTAAGAAGACAAGATGCATTGCATCACATGTGCTAATCAAAAAATTCTACACAATGGTGCAATAGAACACTACTTTGGGACATGCCTAAGGTATAATGCTTTAGTAAAACATAAACATATCAGTCATAGATAGATGACAAGTATCAACCAGACATGCAAAAATTACATAATTCAGATGTATCAAGAGTTTTGAAGTTGAGAGAGCTACACATCATTTGTATTGTTGTCAAAGTAGGAGAGATTATTGAAGAGGGAGATATTAATAAGAGAAGTCAAATACGAAAGAGAGATTACATATTAAGGGAGAAATTACTAAGAAAGGAGGTAAGATAAACCTTAGAGGGAGAGAATCATGCAAGAGAAATTGGAAAATAAAAAAAGATGATGGAGGGAGTTTTCAGAAATTGTATGAATGAGAATCATAATGAAACTAAGGATATTGGTCACTCATGGAGGTGAAATCTTTAGGACTGTATAGTAACATAGCTACCACCAGTATTTAGATGCTTGAGATGTTTCCATCAATGCCAAAGAGGGAGATTATTGTAAACTTACAATTGAAACAATTGTTGTTTTATCATTGATGTCAAATCTATTGATGAGACATATTGCTACCTAATCCAAATATGATATCTATTTGATTGATGAAGTGGATTTGAGAAGTTACTCATAACTATAACACCTAGAGGAAAGGTTGAAGTTATGAAAAGGAAGTTACAATGGACATTTGATTGGATAGACTTTGATAAAGAAAAGTAATTAATTTATGTCAAGAAAGCTAAGCTAAGCCAAGAAAAAAAGTAAAATACTAAGCAGTGCCAAGTAATGATAGTGTCAACTATGCTATAGTTAGTGCCTAAAAAATCTAGTATTGATTGAGCATTAGCATCAACTGAGAAAGTTAGTTGATGCCAAGCCAAAAATATTTACAACAACTGAGTATTTTGGTGTTGATTGAGTATTCAAATTTAGTGATTGTCAAGTGATAGTTAGAGAACAAATCCAAAGAAATTATAAGATCAAGCTGAATCAATTGGTTTATTGGAAGATGCAAATCATGTTGAATATAATTTTGATGAATTAGATCATTAATTTGAGAAGGATATTAGGTAAAGACCTAATAGATGGATTCTAGAGAAGTTGCTAGAGGATGATCAAGAAGATGGATCGATACATTGGATCAAGTTGAATTTGATCGTAAACCCTAAGATCTATCATGTACAAAATGGTAAAGCATGAATTTCCTATTTAAAGAGACACATAACATATAATTTGGTGTGGTGTCTAGGAAAGCCCACCCTAGCCCAATCAATGTGTGTATGAGCAAGTTTGTATGTTAAGAGAGACATACAGAGCAAGGTTGATTAGAAACACACAAGAGTGTGAATGAAAAGATAAAGGAGAAAGATTGTCGATATAATGTTGTTGTTGATAAGTGAATTAGAGAAGAAGGGTTAAGTTTTTATGAGAAGAGTGGACTGATTTATTGAAGGGTGACCAAGAAGATTAAGATCATAGATGAAAATGGAAGGCTTATTAATGAACCAACATAGATCTAAAAATGCAAAAGTGAGTTGTAATCACACACATCAAACCTATGGTTTTCTTTCTTATCATTGTAAATAGTTTTTATTCAAATCCTTTTAACAAAGGTTGATCTAATAGTCATTTGAATACTTAATAGTCTGTGTAAAATCTTTTAACTGGGTGACATTCTAAATGGAATAATCAAAGTCCTCTTACAAGCCCACTCTGAATAGGATGATTAAATCCTCTAATGAAGTCAAATTTTAGAGAGTGTATTGTAACCTTTGATAGGGTTTTCTCCTAATAGAGCTCACTTTGAAACAGTGAAAAAGAGTGACATGTTGCTAATGGTTTTTCTCAAATTAGGTTTCCATGTAAAATCCTAGTGTCAAATTGTGATGAATGTTTAAATTTGATAATGTTTTCATTATGAAATGCAAGTTAAAGTTTATGATAGTTTTACAGTAGAGACCGAGCAACAATAGGATAAGCATAACAATAAAGTGTTTAATGTTTAGTTTTTCAAGTGGTACATATTGACCTTGAGTTACTGATTCACCTGCCCCTCTAACTTATTCTAAATGTTTCTCACAGTACTATGACTATTCAAAAATTCTTATAGGATCTCAATAGTGCTTGGTTAGTAATTTTTGACACTCAAAATTCTAGCTTGCGAGATGGATTTCTTGTAGATTTTCTTGGCTAACTTGGTGCATTTATTGCATGTGGATTGAGATCCTAATCTGGATCGATCGTGGGAATTTTTCTAGATCTATTTGGGTCTTAATTATTCATTCTAGGTGTATTGAATGAATTTTGTAAGCTTTCTAAGGCATTTGGTATTTAATATATGTTCTAAGCCACCTTATGACTCAACATGTATTTAATATAAGGGTTCATTTAATTCATAACTTGCTAGGCTAACTTGTTGACATAGGGAGGAGGTGAATAACTAGGGCCTAGGGCACACCTAGCTATCCAGTCCAACCTACAAGAGTTAACACAGTGGAAACACAACACAAAGGACAACCACCAAAGGAGGAAGAAGAACAAATACTTTATTGATTCATGAAAATATCAACATACATGCCCAACTATAAGGCCTTTTGGGTTACAACCATAGATAATAAATTCCAAAAAATTCGCATTCCAATCCTTCCAAACTTCCCATCTACTACTCACTCTAAACCCTCTTACCTAGAACTCAATCCTAGACCTCTTTAAATACTAGCCAAAATGGCTCATAGAAGATTCTAGAACAAGGAAGGCCACAATTCAACTTGATGGAAAATACACACTAATAAACTCATACAAGTGTAGGCAAAAGTCATCTCACATCAGATATTAACTATCTATTCCAAAATTAAATGCAAGCAAGTCAGCCCAAATAGAAACCAGACATAGACTACTCAGCAAACTAGCACTCGACATCTAAAGAAATCATTTGGCAACAACTACGAACTTAGCATCTCAAAGCTCAACAACAAAATGAATCACTTGGCACCCAAGGATCACTCAACATCCAAAGAATCATTCAGAAGCAAAGGAACTTCAGCAATAAAGGAACTCAACAACAAAGGAAATTGGTAACCAAAGGAACTCAATAGCAAAGGAACTCAGCAACCAAAGGAAATCAATAGAAAAGACACTTGACAACCAAAGGAACTTGACAGTAACTAGTAGAATGAACAAAAGTGCAAGATTGCAAAGAAACCTAGGATGCTCCTACATCAGACAACCAGGGTTGGAGAAATGATTCACCCAAATCATGCAAGTGCCACAACTTGAGTTGAATCCAACTTAGATTGAGAAATCCATTAGCATCTTCAATAGGTTTGTTCTTCCACTTCACCAAATACTCATAGTAATCTTTTCCTCTTGTACTCTTACCAACTCTTTGATCCAAAATCTATTCAACTTCCTCAACCTTCTTCTTAGGATAATCACTTGACACCTCCACTTCATTATTTGACCCATGATACTTATAAAAATCAACAACATTGTATATAGGAGATATATCCATGTCATTAGGTAACTCAACTTCATAAGCATTACCATTATCAAACTTCTTCAAGATCTTACAAGGTCCAAATTTCTTCATCTTCAAATTACTATATGTTCCAATAGAAAATATTCCTTTCTTTGAATGAACCATCACCTCATCGCCAACTTGAAAATCATGATGTCTTCTAGACTTATCAGCTTTCTCCTTATACTTCTGATTACTTTATTCCAACCTCAACTTTACTTCCTTATGCAAAGACTCCATAAAATCAGCAAATTCTTCTCTTGTAGCACTTTTTTTTTCATCAACAACATCTCTCAAATCTGATATACCTCTAGGATGCATTCCAATAACAATCTCAAAAGGTGTTTTCCCTGTACTCCTATTCACTGAATTTTTATATGCAAACTTAGTTTGTGCCAACACTACTTCACAATTACTTGGCTTATCTCCAACTAAACATCTCAGCAAATTACCCAAGCTTCTATTCACAACCTCTATCTGTCTATCTATCTATGGATGGAATGTAGAACTAAACTTCAGTTTAGTACCCATCTTTTTCCAAAAAGTCTTAAAAAAAAACCAACAAAATTACTGCCTCTATCAGAAATAATGCTTTTTGGTCATCCATGCAATCTTACAATCTCTTTGAAGAAAAGTTCAGCAATATGTTTGGCATCTGATGTCTTCTTACATGGTATGAAATGAGCCATCTTAGAAAATCTATCCACCACAACAAATATAGAATCATACCCCTTCACTATCTTAGGAAATCCAAGAAAAAAATCCATACTGATGTCACTCCAAGGCTTCTCAGGAACAACAATAGGTGTATACAAACTAGTATTCTAATTTATTCCTTTTGCAACTTGAAAAACTCCATAGCTTTTCACAAATTTATAAACATCCTTATACATTTGTGGCCAATAATATTTCTCTTTCAGCAAACTCAATGTCTTATCAATTCCAAAATGTCTAGCCAATCCACCACTATGTTTTTCTTTAATTAGATTAATGCTCATAGAACTTCTAGGGATACACAATTGAATACCTTTGAACAACATACCTTCTTAAATGAAATATTCATCATACTTACTGATGTGATCTATTAAATTTGGTGCTCTACACTCTCTTCACGCCTAAAAAAAATTAGGGTTAGTATCATACAACTCTTTCATTTCATCAAAACCAAGAATTTCAACCTTCATCTCAATAAATAAAGAACATTTTATACTAAATGCATCAACAAATCTACTAGTAACTCCACTCTTGTGCTTAGTTATAAATGTAAAATTTTGCAAATACTCAACCCACTTCATATGTCTCTGATTCAATTTAGGTTGACTTCCTACGTATTGTAAAGCTTTATGATCAGTATACAATACAAAATCCTTAGGAATCAAATAATGTCTCCATTTCTTCAAGGCTTGAACAATAGCATAAGAGTCTTGATTATACACATAATACTTTCTTTTAGCATCATTCAATTTTTCATGAAAGAAAGCAATAGGCTTATCTTCTTGACTTAATATAGCTCCTATTGCACTACCACTTGCATCACATTCTATTGAAATAGCTTATTGAAATCAGGCAAAGCCAAAATAGGTAGCTCAACAACATTTTGTTTCAAATTCTCAAAATTGTTATCAGCTTCGTGTGTCCACTTGAATTCCTTTTTATCCCCTATCATTGTCTCAGTCATAGCATTACAAACAAAAATGAAATTCATTATAAACTTGTAAAAATTAGCCAAACCATGAAATGATCTTACCTCACCCAAATTCTTAGGTGTAGGCCATTCCAAAATTGTTTTAACCTTCTCAAGATCCATCTTCAGTCCATCAGCTGAAATCACAGATCCCAAATACACAATCTCCTCTTGCATAAAAGAACACTTTTTTTAGATTAACCAGAAACTTTTCCTCTTTCAACCTCTACAATACTTGTCTAATATATTCAATATGTTCTTCCTTAGTCTTACTGAATATCAAAATATCATCCAAATAAACAATCACAAAATTACCCAAAAATCTTTTCAAAATTTCATTCATCAACCTCATGAAAGTACTAGGTGCATTAGTTAAACCAAAAGGCATAACCAAAAATTCATACAAACCATCTTTTTTCTTGAAAGTAGTCTTCCATTAATCACCTTTTCTAATTTTGATATGATGATAGCCACTCTTCAAATCATTCTTGGTAAAATACTTTGCTCCACTCAAACAATCCATTATGTCATCTATCCTTGGTGCATGTAACCTATATTTCACTGTTATCTTGTTAATAGCTCTAGAATTAGTACACATTCTCCATTGTCCATTTTTTTAAGGTGCTAATATAGTAGGTACAACACATGGGCTCAAGCTTTCTCTAAACAAAACTTTTTGCAACAACTCATGCACTTGTCTATTAAGTTCTTTATTCTTTGTAGGTGACAATCTATATAGTGCTTTATTCGGAAAACTAGCTCCAGGAATTAGATTCATACAATGACTTATACTTCTCATTGGAGGTAAACCATTAGGTATATCCTCTGCAACAATCTCTTGATACTCATTCAAAAATTCTATAATTTCTTCTAGTACTTGGTCAATACTACTACCTGTCACTCAATCACCACTGATTGACACTCGGTTAACACTATTTTTTTGGCACTTGGTTACTATTGACACAACTTGGTCTCCTTGGAATTATAGAAAAACCAACTTGATTCTTTTTCATTTCCTTTTCAAATTTCTTTCCATTCACCATGCAATTTTTATAGTAGTACAATTAACTTCATCTGGACTTTCAATCAAAGGCAGCAATATTTGCTTCTTCCCATTCATCCAAAGAGTATATTGATTCAATCTTCCATCATGTATAGCATATCTATCGTATTTCCAAGATCTACCCAACAAAATATGAAAACAATCTATAGGCATTATATCACACAAAACATCATCAAAGTAATGTCCAATCTTGAACTTTACAAGGCATTGCTCACTCACCAATATCTTATGCTCATCTTTGATCCATGAAACATGATAGGGTGTAGGATGTTTCAACCTCTACAATTGCAACTTTGTCACCAATTCTTCTGATGCCAAATTTGTAGAACTTCTACTGTCAATGATCACTTTGCAACATTTTCCAGCCATCTTACATCTTGTCTTGAAAAGACTTCTCGTTAAAATAGGTTCCTCATCACTTCCCTTATTACATAAGGTTCTTCTTACCATCAAATTTACACTAGCCATAGGTCCACTTGGTGAACCCTCATCATCTCCTTGAATCACAACATTCCAGTTACCTTGCACATTTTCAGAGGATCTACACTCAAAAGATCTATGTCCCTCTTTACCACATTTGAAACAATTACCATGACAACCACCTCTAGAATAAGAATTACCTCTTCCTTGATAAGAACCAATACCTCCTTGGTAATAATTACCACCTTTCCACTTGGTCTTTCCCTTGTCATCATTTTTCAATTCGAATTTGCCCTTAACTTGCACAAAATTGTTAGATTTGCCACCTTCACCATAAGATCTATCTCTACCTCTCTATAATCTACCACCTCTACCTCTTTGTCTTTGTTTATGCTTCTTTGTCAAGATCTCCTCATCTTTCAAGGCATGTTGATATGCTTCCTCCACACTTTCCAAATTCACAAAACTTATTTCATCTTGAATTCTAGATCTCAATCCATTTATATATCTTGCAATTTTCTTAACATCATCATCCACATGTCCAGATTTGATGTCCAATCTATAGAATTCCTCAGTATATTCTTTCACACTCATTTCTCTTTGTTTCAAATTTTGCATTTTTCTTAGCAAGCTAACTTGGTAATTAGCAGGAAGGAATTTTTTGTTTATCTGGTTCACCATCTTTACCCAAGTTTTGATCTTCTCCTTTCCTCTCCTTTATCTATCCATTTACAAATGCTCCCACCATAGTGAGGCATGACCTTTCAACCTTGTAACTACAATCTTCACCATCCTATTTTTAGAAGCTTGGAAAATAAGAAGGTTTCTTGGTGGCATGCAAGAATTTTTTTACATTCTTCTTGGAGTTTCTACCAGATTATGCATCTAGGATAGCTAGGGTTTTGATCTTGCAAGATCTTGGAGAGTTATTGTTTTATTTTCTCATATATTTGGGCATAACCCAGAAGGCCTTACAATCTAGCAAACTGAATGTAAAACTTATCATTATATTATGAGAATTGACATTATTTTGGATCTAAATATTTGTGTTATTTTATAGTTTCGTTGTGTGGTCATTTGCTAGGGGCTAGGAGATATCCTTTGGGGATTCTCCTACCTTGCACTACATCACATGTGACCTCAAAAATTCATGTGCACTTAACCATAGTTTCTACACATCCATGTCCATCTCCTATTAATTATGCAACTCCTAATTCTATCTCTAAGGGTTTCTATATTATGCTGCTGTTAAATCTATTATGAAATGAACTTCTCAGTTATACTAGAATTGGTTGGTAAGTATAATTGAATTCAATATGTTATCAAGTGCTTCACTTGATCGAATTTCTAACACAACATGTGAACTTGCTCAATCCTTAGCTTTAACAAATGGTTCATCAAGATTTCCTGAAAGATCTTTAACATTCTTTCTCTAACTATTATTTTTATTCTCAATTCTTCTATTTTTGTTCATATTGCTTCTAAGATTAGGTTTTATCATGTTGTTAGGAATTCTGATGCAAGAGCATCCAGAGGTATAAGGGCAATCCTGTGTTACCCAAAAAAAATACTTAGACTTAGTTTCTGTTTCATGTGTTTTCATTTTTGGATACCCATTTGGGCCAAATAAAGGTTCCAACTCTCACAGTTCCACTATCAGTGTGTTAGAAAATCCCAAAAAAATAGGAGCATGTAATTGGGCCATCATTTTGGTAAACTAGAATGTGTGGATTGGCCAGATGAATGTAATTGTGATTTAGAACATTCCAAAAAAAGAATCAGGTCAAAAGGCCCCACGGTTTGAAAGTTATTGCAGTTTTTCGAGTTTTGGAGACGTCCTAAGAATGCTTCAAAGTCAAGTTAGGGGCATTAAATGACTTTGAAAAGGGCCAAAAAATGGGGGACGAGCGAAGCTGGTCCATAGGGCTATAGAGCACTTCGAGAGCTTTTCGAAAATGTAAACAGTTCGTCAATCGGAGCTACAGTTCAAAAGTTATGCCTCCCGAAAGTTCGGTTACTGTTTTTGGATTCTTCTAGATTTGCACCGACTTCTAATGCAGCTTCTGGAACCTTCTATTTGGTCAGTGGATGCCTACTAGCACTTTCTAGAATGTACTCCTAGTCCTTAACCCTCCAGGGTCTATTTAAGGAGATTTCTAGCATTGTAAAAGGCAGTTCGGAGTGGAGTTTGAGAGGAGGTACTAAAAGGAGAAATTATCTCCACATTTATGCTATTGTAAGCCCTTAGGTCATGTTTTGAAGTTCATTTTCTCTATACTGAATGTACTAGCTTATTTTTCAGTTAATACAATTTCCCTTTTTTGCTGTGTCCATTCTGTTCTTGGGTTGTGTCCCCATCAAATTCTGATATTGTTCATCCCACAAAATCTTATTGTATGATCCTTGATGTTACAAATCTAAAAAACTATAACATTGCTTCCATATCTAGGTCCCGACTGATTAATTTGTGCTTTGCAATCTCTAGCAATATTCCCTAAGTGGTTGCACTTATAACAAATGATGTCATTCCTTATAATATTGGTTCCTACAATAGTTCTACTACCTACAAGGTTAGTACCTCTAAACATTCTATTATTATCATTATTGAATTTAGAGTTCTTACATTCAATAACTCTATGACCAAAACCATGACAATAATAATAATAATGAGAAATGGGTTTAAAAGACTTAAGTATACAATTATTCTTTCTGTGACCAAATTCATTGCATACATAATATCTTTTTCTAAATGGGTTCCTTACTTCTTTAGGTGATTCAACTTGTTTAGGTTTCTTAGGTACACCTTCATATTTATTTGACTCCATCTTATTTAGATCTTCCTTTTCTTGCTCAAGCTTTTGTATAGTAAAATTTGATTCCTTTGTCACGTCATGTTTCTTAGATGATTCTCCTTCAAACTATCCAAGACCACTCTTATCATAATAAATTCTTTGTATAAAAATATGCTTATCAAGTTTTTCACTATTTAAATACAAATTCTCAAGATGTTGCTTAGAAAGTGTTAGCTCTCTTTTCATAATTGTATTATATTTCTCAAGTTCTGCATACTGTAACTTTGAAGATTCATGTTTAGATGTCACCTTCAAAAGTTTAGATCTCAGATTTGCATTCTCATATCTCAAATCCAATTTAATATTCTTGTTATCATCCTTCAATCTCAATTTTATATTTATAATCTCTAGCTCATGCTTCAGGATCTCATTATCTTTCTTAAGACTTGAAACTTCATTGTAGTCCTTGGTCTAATATTTAGAATCTTTCTTAGAGTTGATATGTTCTATCTCATCCTTCATTTTCTCAATGTAGTCCTTAGCATCTTCATACTTTTATTTTAAATTATCTCTCTTTTAAAATTATATCAAGTTGTTCAAGGGATTCTTCTAGGTCCTTCTATAACTAATCCATATCCATAGTGATTTGACTCAAGTTGTTAGGCCATCTCTAACTAACTAGGCTCTAATATCAATTGTTAGAAATAGGATATACTAAGTGGGGTCTAAATCAGTATTTCACATTTTTTTTCCAATTATGGATATCATTAATAATCTTACAACTTGCATAAATAAATAAATAATTTAAGATGAATAATAAATACAACCATAAATTATTGCAACACCATATTTTGTTAACTAGTGAAACACTAGCATGGGGAAAACCCTA
This sequence comes from Cupressus sempervirens, assembly GCA_028749045.1. Taxonomy (NCBI): domain Eukaryota; kingdom Viridiplantae; phylum Streptophyta; class Pinopsida; order Cupressales; family Cupressaceae; genus Cupressus; species Cupressus sempervirens. The sequence continues at coordinate 100,870,109 of CM053787.1, forward strand.
GTGAGGATGGTACAAATGAAGGGCCACACCATCCGTACACATGTATAACCAAAAACATAATAATATGGAGACAAGGAGAAGACAAAATGCTTCAAAAAGCATGCTTTTATAAATAAAATCCTTACAAGTTCTTCAACATAAGAGAACTCCAACTTCTTATAATAAGAAAAAGATTTCAATATGAGAGCTTACAAACCAAGAACCTCTATAGAAGAAGATCTTACAACAAAAGAGCTTGAACCCAAAGGGATTCACCAAGAATAATTTCACAACTAAGATCTTAGACATCAAGATCTTCACCTCCAAATCTTCTACACAAGAAGAGATCACACCTTGAGAGCTTCACTACAAGATCTTACACTTGAAGACCTTGATTACAAATGCTCATAACCCTTTCTTAAATAGGTGCTTACCTTCAAAGATGTTACAAACACAACCAATGTGGGTTAAAAAGTAGATACAGCTATAATAAACTCAATAACACCATACCGGTCTCCCTTTACATACCACACATCACTAACAATATCCTCATGCAAACCATCATCATTATCTTTCAAACTCATTTCGTATTCAACATCTTATGGTTCATAAACATTTACCTCTTTCAAATATTCATCTCTACTTGCTTCTTTCATGTAGTCAAAAATGCATGTAACTACTTCAATTGCTTGATCTCCATCTAAGGCACTATACTCTTCCTTCCATTGATGTTGTCTTCAAATCATATTGATCTACTTAAGTCTTATAGATCTTGTCATCTCGACATTCTTTGTCTTCTCTTTCATCTTCTTCAACTTTAGGGTCACAAATATATTATCTTCATCTTCTTGCTCTTCTTTTTTACTGCATGTGTGATACTCCACTAGATTTTTTTTTTTTTGGATCCAAAGAATTGTCATAAACACACTCTTCTCTTCCATAACTCTGCTTCTAATTCATTCACTTTCTTTTGCAAATCAAAGAATGCAACTCACAATGTCTCTTGATTTCTTGCTCTAATTTTCTCAAGTGTAGAAATCCTCAGAATGTATCCCTTCACAAATTTCATCTTCTTCTTTTCCTTCTCCCTAATCATGTCTTTATAAGAAAAATCTTATGAAACACAAGCACCTTATGTAAACTGCCTCACAATCGATGATAAATCTACACAATCAACAACTTCTTCTTGAAAAACTTCACCCAACCCAAGGTCCTAGTGCAAACTGCCTCATGTTTAATGATCTATCCACATGCTCAGAAACTCTTTCTCTAATAACATTGATGAAGGTTATGCTCTAATACCACTAATGAAGGTAGACCCATGCCATCAAGTACCCACAAATGATCTACTAATCAAAATTATCTTGTAAAATATATTGACCCTATTAGAAGTCTATTACATACGTATAGTGCTTGGGTCCTTGTTAGAGGACTAGGCCTTGTTATAAGCCTCAACCTTGTTAGGATTTTTTATTACAATTATATAAAGTATGCAAGATTAGCTCACTACCCAAAAATGCAATATACAATGATATTCTTCAATACAAGAGATAATCACAAAACCTCTTACTGCTACTGATATCTTTAATATTTTATTTTTCTTTTCTACTCTTTAGAAAATTGATCATACATCCATACTACTCTAATCTAGCATTAGATTTCTTATTTCAAAACAATAGCATCATTATCACTTAAAATTAATTTCATTTTCACTTTTTCTCCTTTCACAGAAATTAAACAACTTTGCATTCCAGTTTATGTCCTTTATACCATATTATTTTATAATAACCTGCACTCCTAACCTTCATAGCTTTACATGTTTGCCAAAATGCCAAACTATATCTTTCCCACTTAGGATTAACATCGAGGATGTTGTCCCTTATTATTCACGTAATTATAGTGATAAAAATAATAATTCCTTAACATAAAATACTTGATACCTTATCGTTATCCTATTTATTCTACTCATTACTAAAATTGGAAAAACTACAATAAATTTGTACGTATTATTTGTACTGCCTTGCATACATAATTGTAGTGTCTTAACACACTATACTGTTAGTTTGTGGTGACTAATCAAGGAAGTATTGTACATAATTCATAAAGTGGCATAAAATTACTTGTATAAAAGGGCTTAGGGTTAGGCATTTTCATAATGTATGATGGGAAGATTGGTTCTTGTGGTGGTATTAAATTGTAAGGGATGACAGATTGTAATCAACTTGTAATCATTGGATCATAATAATATTGGACTTTCTATTTGGTGGATGTAGCCCAGGAATTGGGTGAACCACATTAAATCTTGGTGTCTTGTTTTCTTTTTTGTGTGATCTATTATTTTTTGTTATTGGTTATAATTGCATGTAATTTTTATTTATGTTTGAGGTTTAATCCTAACAAGTGGTATCAGAGCCTAGTTGTTGTTTTTAGTTATCCTCTATAAGAAAGTCTCACAGTTGAGTGGGAGTCTCATGGTTGAGTGGAAGCAATGATAGATAAGGGTAAGCTAAGGTATGAAAATTTTAATGGGTAGAACTTTCAATTATGGAAGATGCAAATGGAAGACTATCTTTATCAGAAAGATTTATGGAAGCCATTGGAAGGCAAAACCAAGAATTAGGGATCTATGTCAAATGATGACTAGAATATTTTAGACAAAAAGATACTTGGAAGCATTTGATTATGCCTAGCACCATTAGTTACATTTAATATTACAAAAGTGAAGATGATGGAAGAGTTGATGCAAACCCTAGCAAAATAGTATGAAAAGCCCTCCGCTTGAAATAAGGTATTTCTTATGAAGCATTTATTTAATATGAAAATGGTAGAAGGTAGATTTGTTGTATATCATTTAAATGAGTTTAATGCTATTACTAGTCAGTTATCTTCTATGGGTATCACTTTTGATGAAAAGATTAGGGCTCTCTTGATTTTCTATTCTTTGCTTGAAAGGTTGAATGGCTTGGTAATGGCTATGAGTAATTTCGTTCCTGGATCTAGTACCCTAAAATATGATGATGTGATCAGTGTTATTTTGAGTGAGAAAACTTGTAGGAAATCCTCAGGTGGATCTACATTAGGAAGTGCTTTGAATGTGCAAAGTAGAGGCAAAATGATTGAAAAGAAAATAATTTCAGAAATCATGAGAAATCAAGAGGAAAGTCAAAAGGGAGGAACTCTCAATCGAGAGGACCAAATGATTGCTGGTACTATGGAAAACTGGGTATAAAAAAAAGATTGCTATACTCAAAAGAAAAATAAAGGAGATAAATTGGATGGAGAGAAGGAGGAAAATGTGTTAAGTAACAAATCTGAAGAGGATCCTTTGCTTCTATCTTTATAAAGTCTTGACAACTCATGGGTTTTAGATTTTGGTGCTTCATTTCATGCTACACCTCATAGAGGTTATTTCATTGATTATGTCCAAGGGGATTTTGGGCTTTTTTATTTGAGGGATAATGAACTTTGTCAGATTGTTGGAAAGGGAAAAGATAAGATTAATTTGAAGAATTGGAATCATTGGCTACTACATGAGGTAAGACATGTTCCAAGGCTGAGTAGGAATTTAATTTTAGTGGGGCAACTTGGTGATGAGGGTTGTATAGTTACTTTTAATGATAAAAATTGGAAGGTTTCAAAAGGTTCCCTTGTACTAGAAAAATGTTTGAAATTAGACACCTTATATCTTTGTACAAGTTATATTGTTCCTTCTACTTTGTTTGTTTCAAAGAAACATGAATGTTCAAGAACAATTGTTGTAGTTGAGTAGGGAGAACAAGTAGCTATTGTAGATTCTAATTCATCATTGTGGCATAAAAGACTTGGGAACATGAGTGAGAAAGGTATGCAAGTACTTCATTCAAAGAAAGTTTTACTAGGTCTTAAATGTGTTAATATGGATTTCTGTGAAAGTTGTGTGTGTGGAAAACAAAAGAGAGTGAGTTTTGTGAATATTGGGAAGGAAAATAAAAGGGAGAAATTAGAGCTTGTGCATACAAATGTATGGGGACCATCTTGGGTATCTTCCCTTAGTGGCTCTCATTATTAAGTTACATTTATTGATGATGTAACTAGAAAAATACGGATTTATATATTATTTTCTTAGATATAAATCTGATGTATTTCAAACTTTTAAGAAATGGAAATGCTTGGTTGAAAATGAGACTAGTAATAAATTAAAAATTCTTAGATCTGATAATGGTGGTGAGTATTGCAATCATAAATTTGAAGATTATTTTTCCACTAATGGTATTCATAGATAGAAAATTGTTCCAACGACTTCATAGGAAAATGGAGTGGCTCAATGCATGAGCAGGACTATAATGGAGTGTGCAAGGAGTATGAGGTTGCATACTGGGTTGCCCATACAGATGTGGGTAGAGGTGTCATGTCCCCATTTTTGGTGACAGTTCGATTTAATTAATTTAATTAATCTGGTTGTCCAAAATAATGAATATTTTATAAGGATGACTAATTAATTATTTTAATTAAATAAATAAATGATATTAAGTTAATTACTTATAAAGTTATCAAATAAATAAATATTAAAAGATAACTTTATAGTTAATTAATTTAATAAAGTGACTTGGATCATAAAATATTTAATAAAGTCACTTAAGAGATAAGATCGAAAATGTTCTAGAAGTCTCTGGAGAAGATGGAGAGAAAAGAATAAATAGGCACCCTGGGGCTCCATTCGAATCAGGCAGTTGTTTATCTCTCTTGTTTTTAGATTGTGATTCAATCACAGGTGCATTGTGGAACCTAGGGTTTCTGCAATTGTCACAGTTGGCCATTAAGAACGATAACTCTCAATTGGTACGCAATTTTGAGGGTGTGAAATATCATCCGAATTATTGCAAATTGGAGGTGACGTTACAGTCATTTCATCAGGGGCAGAATCTGTGGCTTACGGCCAAAATTTTGGTGGGTCATCTTGAGAATTGATTTTTAGGTTTTAAGCTATTCGCAAAGGTTTGGAGTTCAGCATTTTATCCAAGCAGGATCTGCAGCATTTAATTTGGATTGTCGAAGTGACAAGACTCCAAATGTTAAATCGAAATTTATTATGAGGCAGTAATCTTTACAACTTGTGTGTTAGTGTGGAATCAGTAAACGCACAAGAGTTGGATTAGTCACCCAATTTTTGAGATCAGAGGGCAGAGGCGCATTTGGTGTTTCCAACCGGTGTCAATTTCCTTCGCAACCAGTTGTCTCGACTTCCATTCGCATATCGTGATTTGATCTAACATTATTACAGTCGGATCACCAAATTAAGGAGAAGAAATCGTATCAGTCCAAGGATCTGTTGGCAGAAGAGTAAGGAGATCTCGTTAGCATTATAGCCAATCCAAGCAGGATATATAATTTTAAGGATTGAAGGGTTTGTTTGAAGACAAGCTTCAATCATCATATGGGAGTCTGCTGCACTCAAAGGTGCATATATTGGTTGATCTTTCTCGACTGAGGGGCTATCAGATTTGGGAATTTGTGAGCCGGCAGTTTTTACAGAAAATCCAGCTTCGAAGGAGTCTATTCCGGGTCAATAACCAAGGGGAAAAACAACGTAATAGTTCACACTCCAATCCAACATTTGAGTGACCAGTAATGGTAAATCAGACAGCACTGCCGTACATCGTAATGATTCCACTCAGCAATTGCTAGACGCCTTTCCTCTCATGCATTGCAGTCGTTGCTCAAGGATCAATTGACGTCGCAGAAACTGGAAGGTGTGAGTTGAATATATTATTTCCTTGCGGAAGGACCAAGATGAGTTAGAGCCGAGACGGAAGTGTAGCAACGTCCAGCATAGGTGTTAAAGACTTGTGCGACTTCAGGCCATCGCTCCAACATTCAGAAATTTATCAGTCTCAGCAATACATGCCCACTGACTGTGACTGCGGATTTCACACGGGTATCATACCTTGTTGGCAGCCTCCATATTGCATTGGACCTAAAGCATGATTTTCGTTCAGGGTAGGGAAATTGAATTGCCACACAATTAGATGACTTAGACGTCAGACGGGTGCCATTCTGTGAATTGCAAATGATAGTAATTCATATTAATTCAGTGGCTAGATAGACGGCTTCAATTCCGACGGGAAATCCAGATCAGGTGGAGTTTGATAAGCATCCTTGAAAAATTCATAACAGCAGGATTTACTAGTTTTTTGGGCACCATTCTTTCTAATTTACAAACTGTTGCTTGCTTCATATTTGAAGTAGTTACAAACATGCATTTCAACCTACGGATATAGAATTGTTTCAGTTGGCTAACTCAGGAGGGTGACATAAGAAAATTACTACAGAGTAGTGTTCAGAGTATTTAAAGGTGTGGAGGTTGTTGGTTCCTATTGTAATCTCAAATGCCAACGAACATTTCAGGTGCCCAGTTAGGTATTTGTTTATAAATTATAGTTGAATGATTGTAGAACCTATAATTGCAATTCATGGAATGATGTTGGCAATCTCAGTTTGTTTCAATTACATGTTATTTGTTTAAGTATTTATATATTCTGAAAATCCAATAAAAAATCGGAAGCATTCATCCAACATCATTCTAGAGAGTTAGCTACCAGGACTAACTCAGTAGTAACAAGCTTGCCAGCGAAGTGTTTTACCAAACCCTTGTGTTGAGTTTTGGGTGCTAAAAGAGACAATAATCCTGTCAGGGTTATTTCAAGAGGCTATCAATATTGTTGTATATTTGATTAATATAGGTCCCTCTACTCCTTTGGGTTGTGGTATTCTAGAGGAAGCATGGACTAGTAAGAAGGTGAGTTATTCAGCTTTTTCTCATATAGACTCTAAAAATAGAACCAAGATGGAAGCTAAATCAAAAAAATGTGTATTTTTTGGATATGGCCTTAATGAATTTGGTTATAGGCTTTGGAATTTTGAGAATCATAAAATTATAAGAAGCAGGGATGCCATATTCAATGAGAAAGTGTTGTACAAAGATCTATTGTAGAAATATGAGAAGAAAGAAGATCATTATGTAGTGTTGGATGATACTCCAAAAGATGATGTTCTAGCAATTCCTCATGATGTGTAGCAACCACAACAAAAAATACCACACAAACCTGTGAATGTTAGATGGTCAACAAGGCTAAGTAGACCTCCAAAAATATTTTCTACTTCCTTGTATTTTATTTTACTTATTGATGTTGGTGAACTTGAATGTTATTATGAAGCTATGTAGATAGATACTAAGATTTAGTGGGAGCCTACCATGACAGACAAAATAGACTCTTTGCTGAAAAATAAGACATGGGATTTATGCAAGTTGCCTGCAAGTAAAAGGGCTTTATAGAATAAGCGAGTTTACAGATTAAAAGAAGGGAATGGAGGTAAGTAAAGATTTAAAGCCATGTTAGTTGTAAAAGGATTTTCACAAAAAAGGGCAATGATTTTGATGAGATATTCTTTCTTGTTGTTAAAATGACTTCTATCCATACTATTTTAAGTATTGTAGCTAGTGAAGATTTGCATTTAGAGTAGCTTGATGTTAAAACAAAATTTTTTCATGGTGATTTGGATGAAGAGATATGTATGGCTTAGTCATAGGGATTTAAGGTCAAAGGTAAGGAGAACTTAGTGTCCAGATTGAAGAAAAGTTTATATGGCTTGAAGCAAGCACCTCGGCAATAGTATCTGAAATTTGATAGTTTTATGCATGAGCATGGATATAGTAGGTGTCATTTAGATCATTGTGTTTATTTTAAGAGGTTGAATGATGACAACTACATTATTTTATGTTTATATTTTGATGATACGCTTGTAGCTTGGTCTAACATGAATCACATTAAAGGGCTAAAGCACCAATTAGCACATGCATTTTCTATGAAGGATTTGGGGGTAGCAAAAAAAATCCTTGGTATGAATATTTGCAGAGATAGGAAGAATAGGAAATTGACACTATCTTAGGCTAATTATATTGAGAAGGTGTTGCAACATTTCTCTATGGAGAATGCTAAAGCTGTCAACACACATTTACCTAGTCATTTGAAGTTGACTAAGGGGATGTGTCCAAAGACATATGAAGAGGAGGTTAAGATGTCCAATGTACCCTATGCTTCAGCTATAGGAAGCTTGACATATGCTATGGTATGTACAAGACTAGATATTGCCCATATAGTGCGAGTCATTAATAGGTATATGAGTCATCTAAGACTTGAGCATTGGAATGCAGTAAAATGGATTCTCAATTATTTGAGAGGAACATCAAGTAAGTATTTATATTTTGGGGGTTATACTACTAATTTATATGGATATGTTGAGTTAGATTTGGTAGGGGATATTGATACTAGGTGAAGTACTATAGGTTATGTATTTATTGTTGGTGGGGCAGCCATGAGCTAGGTTTCTAGGTTATAGAAGGTTAATTCTTTATCCACTACAAAGGCAGAGTATGTTTCTACTATAGATGTGGCCAAGGAGATGATATGGCTTTAGTTCTTCTTGGAAGAATTGGGACACCCTCAGAGGGATAATTATTTGTTTATAGATAGCCAAAGTGCAATTCATCTTTCCAAGAATTTAGCTCTACATTCAAAGAGAAAACACATTTAGTTGTGGTACCATTTCATTTGGTTAGTTTTGGATGATGGAAAGTTAACATTGGACAACATACATATAGATGACAATCCAGCATATATGTTTACAAAGGTTGTGCCATGAGAGAAGTTGAATTCCTCTTCAATATTAGTTTGTCTTCTAGACTAAACATGACTAAATGAACAACAAAGTCCAAGGTGGTTTGATCTAGTGGGAGCCCCATGTGGTAGCAGTATTGCTACACCAAGTGGGAGATTTTTGTCTAGTGTGGAGTCTGATTAGTACCCAAGTCGAAGATTTTTAGTTTGTGGTGACTGATCAAGGAAGTACTGCACATGCTTCATAAATTTTTTGGGCTATGGTCGACATATGGCTGATATATGGCCAACATGTTGTAACCCTAAAACAACTTAAATTACTTGTATAAAAAGGCTTAGGGTTAGGTGTTTTCATAATGTGTAATGCAAAAATTGGTTCTTGTAGTAGTATTGAGCTATAAGGGATTACAGATTGTAATGAGGTTTTAATCACTAGATCGTAATAATATTGGACTTTCTATTTGGTGAAGGTAGCCTAGGGATTGGGTGAACCATGTTAAATCTTGGTGTCTTGTGTTCTTTTCTATGTGATCTATTACTTTTTTTTATTGGTTATATTTGCATGTAATTGTTATTTCTGTCTAAGGTTTAATCCTAAAATATACTTTTTTTAGCTAAGACCGCACGTGCTAATATGTACTCTAGGAAATTTTCCAAGAAAATCTCTAACTCTACTCTTGGATAACATCTGTGATACTTAGACAATTTTTTAAGTTTAACTATGAAAAGTGTATCTCCATACTTTTCTCACTTCATACTGTATCACCTAGTTTAGTAGAGTAAAATGAACACTAACTATTAAGGAAAGCATTAACAATACTAAAATGAGTAAACACTTAAGATAGGACCAATTTGTTATCACCACAAATGGAGGCAAACCAATAATGGTAAGCTCCAAATGGTATAACATAATGATGCAATAGATATGTCCTCGATTTAAGGTATGTATGCTCACAAGTATAGCTCAAGCTTAGATGGATGGATGGAGTGAATGAGGAAAGGTTTCAACAATGGAGTCATGGAGTGATTTTTCCATTATAATGGTATTTTGGTAGTTTATGAGCTCTCAAAATAGCATTATAACTTTTCATGGAAGGTGGATTGTTTAGTGAAGGGAGAGGGTTCAATTTATAGGCCAAGGGTTAGAGGAATCAAGTGTTAGGATGAAAGAATGGGGAAATGGTTAAGGAGGGCCCAGATTGAATGAGAGGAGAGCACATGGATTGTGCTTCCTTATAGCCAATCAGAGAGTGACACATGTCACAGGGAGAGTGGGTGGAAGAAAAGGCATGGATGAATCAACAAAGGAGACTCAAGGCTTTAAATGGCCCTTATAAGTGCTTGTAAGAGCAATGAATGAGCTTGTAAGAGTAATTCATGGCTTTGTAAGAGCACTTATGGCTTGGTGGTTGGAATATTTTGAGGGGAGACTTTGGTTTGGATTAGGAAAGTCTTAAGCTTGCTTAGGAATGTGCAAATGATTAGGGGATGGGTTAGGGTTGGGTTAGGATTAGATTAGGGATGTTAGAGATGGGCAAGTGGATGGCATTGATGAGGGTGGGTGAGTTAGTGGCTAAGCTTAGTTAGTATGGGTGAATGGGGTGGATTAGGCTAGATGGAGGATTTAGGATAGTTTAGGGGCTATTAGATTTGAGGGTTTTTATTTATTAAAGTGAAATAAATTTGGGATTTGGAATTAGATAGGAGAATAGGATTTAATTGATAAATGATGGGTTATTTTATTTATCAATTAGGACTATAGATGATTAATTAAATTAATTAGCTAGGGGATGACAAAGGATTAATTAAATAGGAATTTAATTAATGATGCCTTTAGAGATAGCTAAATAGGATTACCAAAGTAGTGTAATCAAATTTAGGTGTCTACATATACAAAGTATATATTTCCATAAATGACAACCTCATACTATCTAACCTAACCAAATTTCCAATAGGTTCTTCATGGATGACGTTATCACCAATTCCTACTATATCTCTAAAAGTGTCTTCCTACATATTCTTTTATTCCCACTCATCTAAATATAGAACTAGTATGTCTTCAATTAGAGTATCTGCATTAGAGATGATTATTTGGTCTAGCTCATGAAAGGTCATGTTTAAACTAATGGGGATAGGGTTCTAGGGTTCAATTTGATCTCTCATAAAATCTTCAAAATTCATAGCTAGCATGGTACCATATCTTGTTCTAAAAATCAAATGGGACTAGTTTGAAGATTAATAACTCCATAGTTTGGCAGTGAAATCTATGGATAAATATATAGAAAATTAGGGAGGTAGTTCAATAGAATACATATATTTAGGAATATAAACATTTAGGCACCCAAGGAGAGTAAGGTTCATATATCTAATTATTCCAACATACATGAAAATTATACCATCTAGTTGAACTACTCCATTTTTCAATGGTTCATAAGATAGACCCAACTTGTTAGCTAACTTCTTTCGCATTACAAAATTGCTTAGGTCCCCAATTTAATCATATAGTTTTAAAATAAATAATATTATAAGACTAATATGACATATAAAGGTAGGGGTTTTGCCTCTCAAACGTGTTTCTTATCAACCTATTATGAAGATTCACCAAATAACACCCTAGGCAACCCATGACCACTTTGTTAGAAAGTGAAACATTTTCTATGGAATAATAAGTGCATATATTATTAAAATAATGATACTTGTTTTCTTCATCTAACTTAATATATTAAAAGGACTTGAGGTTGCCTTCTTCTATCCCTTTGTGACAAGAACATCCAACCTTATTCATGGGGGTAGAGATTGAGCTTTTTTCTACTCCTTTTCACTCATCTCTTTCCACCATTGTAAATCTTGAGTTTTCCTATGTGGTGGGAGTATAACATGAATTTTATGGCCTATGGAAGATTTCTTCTAATAACTTGTAGCTTGTTGTTGGATTGTATCAACCTTCTTTTCTTATAAAAAACTCTTTTCATTGACCTTTTATTGGAAGAAATAGGGACATAAATATGATTTTATACTTGCAAAAACTCTATACCACAAAGCTCTTCTCCTTGCTAGTTAATAAAAGAAACACTCAACATAGGTTTCTCATATTGAGTAATTTGTTGCTCTACTATTTTCTACACTAAGATTTGAGAGCCAACCAAGCTTTTTTGCACCAAAAGTGCTTGATTGAGTATGCCATTTGAATATGTAGCCTCTTTGTGTGCTTGATTAACATGAACTCATAATCATGAGCTCAACTATCTTGAGCTAGTATTAATTCCCTAGAAGGATTGTGAAAATTAGAATAATAGGGATTGTAGGGTCTAGGATTTATACTCCTTTTTAATTTTATTTTTAGGATTAGATTTATAAGGGAGTCTGGTTTAGGCTAATTTTGTGGTTGATATGGCATTTTCTATTGGGGATTATATCAGGGCTCAAAATATTATTATTTGATATTAATCACCTCATTACTAACAATTTGTAGATCCTTTTAAATTCTTTATTTTTCTCTTTGATCTCCTCTAGTTATTGGAAAGTATTGGGGACAACACAAGAGTGATTTTTACTATTTGGTAAGGGTGGGATTACAACTAGAGGTGAGATTCTTTTAGGGACTTCCTAGATCTCTGGAGAGATAAGAATAAGGGATCTAGGAACAAATTTTTCTTCCTAAATAAATTTATTTTTAGGTATAGAAACCAACTAAAATGCTATTGGTAAGTTGAACCCTCCATAGACTAGATCATAGATAAGATATCACTATTCAAATATTTTAGATAGTATAGGAATATGTGGTCATTTGAAGGCCTTACCACAATTAGTACCATATCCCATATTCTCTAAAATTAGATATTATAGCCATTCAGTTTCTCATGAGGTGCTTTTTTTATAGTACACAACTATTCTACCAATGATAGATGGTCTAGTTTATTTGTAAACCTCTTATTCAATGCAACCACTAGCTTTTCCCAATTCACAATATAATTTAAAGGTAAAATTGTATACAAATATTGATATTTCCCCATAAGCAGCACTACTATGATCCTTACTACAACATTGTCTTGTGTTATATTCAATAACTTGCACAAGGATGACACATCTCTTATTTATTTTATTAGGGTAGTCTAGTCTTCTAGATAGTGAATATAGGTAAATTATTTAGGGAATCTATAAGGATATCATCATGTTGTTGAAAACTAAAAGGGATTTCTTGATTAAATGAAACAAATGGTTAGTTCCTAATTTGGTCCATTGGATTTACTGGTGGTTAGACAATGAGGTTTACTTGTTGGGCATTTCTTGAGCTAGCTGGCTAAAAGGTAAAGGAACTTTCTTGTTGGGATGAAATGAAAAATAGATTTTAGGGGAGCACCTAGTACTCTGCTAAGTGCACTTATTGCCTTACATTTTCTCTTTGATGGTGGTAGTTGAATGTGTTGAATAGGTGTTAAACTTTGCATGGTTAGGATTCTTCTTATAGTCTAAAAAATTCCAACTAGATCTATATGAGACCATAGATTAGAGTTTTCAAATATGATAGACAATACCTCAAAAGGTCATAAAATTTGTTTCTCATACTTATAAAAATTGAATAATTTTTACTTGTTTAAACCAAGACTAGTCCCAAGAGTCCCATTATACATGGCATAAAACTATTGTCAATAGAGGTTGCTCCTAGGAGCTAAATGGGATTTAACTCACCCATTACTTTCCTTGGGATATGGGTTACCTTTAGAGACGATAGACATGACAACATAGTTGATTTTTTAAGGATGAATGTTGATGGTATGAGTCCCATTATACATGGCATAAAACCATTGTTAATAGAGGTTGCTCCTAGGAGCTAAATGGGATTTAACTCATCCATTACTTTCCTTGGGATATGGGTTACCTTTAGAGACGATAGACATGAAAACATAGTTGATTTTTTAAGGATGAATGTTGATGGTATTCCTTTGGGATAGTATCCTAAGGATTGGAGAGACTATTTATGATTGACATGTTGCATTCATGACTATGTTTGTCATTGATGTCAACATAGTATTATTTCTATGAAGACTAGCATAGTATTAGATGGAGACTAAGGTCATTTAAACTATGTATTGATGATTAGGTCAAGCACAATTAAGGATGTATTCTATGCTATATTTTGATCATGTGAATAAGTGTACATATAGAAAGTTGAATACATACAAAAGATAGGAAGAAGATAGAGTATCTAATGAGTGGTTTGTGATGATTGATTTGTATCTCTTAATAGGGATGAAATCATGATGAGTATACTAGATAGAGATAGTACGCAACCTAATGATGACATCAACAAGTAAGTTCAAAGATCACGCGTAGAAAGTTGCAAAGAGTACGAGCCAACAATATTATGTAATTGTAATATCTTAATGAGGTCCTATTATAATTAATTAGGAAAGCCTTAATGCCAACTAAAAGAATTATTTTGAGGAAATGGTATAAAGGAAGGTTATTTTCCTTTTGATGAAGTGTTCAATTGATGAGGGAAAGTGTGTGAAGTGTGAATTGTGCAAGTGATTTGCGAAGTTCATAAATCCAGGTAACTAATCCAAGGGATTATTTGGATACAAAGTTCATGATCTAGTATTGAGATTAGAAGATGATAAGTTTGTTCAAGAGGAGAGAAAATTTTGAGATCATTTATTTTCTATTATTTTTCAAGGAATAATATAGAGACTAGTTGGATAGAGAGTTCGGTTGTCTTTCCCTTTAAGTTGTTTGGACAGTGGGTCCTTCTGCAACTCCTAATAGGGTTGGAATCTCCTAATAGGTATTTAAAGTTTCCTAATAGGGATTGATATGTACTAAATGTATTTTACTTTCTCCTAATAGAGTCCATCCTCTTACAAGGAACTTTTATCATAGTAAATCATTTTGTGCGTACCATCCCCATTGGAGTTTTCTATCTAATCAAGGGTTTCCCTAGTTAAGATATCTAGTGTTATTATGTATGTATATCTTCATATGGTTTTTGATTATATTATTCACATGGTTAAGAAATAATAAGGTTGATAAATGTTTTAATAGTTGGATAATTGAATCACCCCCCCTCTCAGTTATCCTGGCAGACTTTATTCTAACAAGTTCTCTTTAACACTTAATCTAAACTTGACAAAGAAAGAAAATTAAAATGCATAAAAAATGGAACTAAAGTAATATGGTGTTCCACCAAAGATTTGAGTTTTCATTTTATAGATATTTACTTACAACCATCAAATAGAAAGAGCTTAGATTTCTTCACCTTTGTAACTACATGTAGTGAATACAAAAATCATATGAATGTGTTGGAATTGACCTAGAAGAAAGAATAATATGCCTTCACAACTAGATAAATATGAACCACACATATCTTATGACATACAATGGAACAATTTTGTTTGATAGAAATAATTACATTAACTATAGAAAGAAGGATTCAAGAAGAATTACAATAAATCCAATCCAATTCATTTTTATTTATCAAACTAGATAGGGAAAAGCTATCACAATACTTTGATTTTTAGGAGTCAATCTGCAAGCTTTGTATTATCATCACCCATATACAAGATAATTCTTTCTTGGCTAGAAGGGATAATATCAACTCCCAAGCTACCCTTGCTAAGAGTTATTAATCGAAGCAAGCTAACTTAGGAGAAACCATAATAAAATATAGAGATATCAATGTAGAAATGATCAAACAATATTCATTCAACATGCCAGGCATAAGGCCTATGTGGTTGAAACCATATATATTCAAATACAATCACTTATCTTAAAAGCTTAGGCTTATAGATCCAACATGTAGTATTTTATTTCTGTCTAACTTTTTTTTTTCTTTTTTCCTAATCCTATATCTCTAATTATATATCCAACAAGACTATAAGTCAACCTATTAGGAATATTATTACAAAATATAGTTCCTTTCCTAAACAAGAAATTAGAGGCCTTAAAACATAGAAAATAAACTTCTTGAGGACAAAAGAAGGCCCACACATGATCAAAGATGATGTGGAAGCATCCTGGGTGTAAGAGAAATCTTGCATCAACCAAAACTATTTTATTTTAGTTGTTTGAATAAGGCTTTTCTTAATGCAAAGTTGTTGTCTCTGGAAGCTTGCTACTTAGTAAGTATTCCATATGAGCTCGAGATGTCCTAATTTAAAAGGTGGATATTCATCTTGGATATATCATCCTACTAGTTGAGGCTCAGTACCATATCATAAGTATTCATGGATTTATTACAAATTTGTGGTGTGTAATTTTGGTATAAAAATCATAGTCTCACCATTGGAAGCCTAAATGTGACCGAAAGAGGCCCAAAAACTCAATGGATGGCTGCTCACTTAAATCCAAGTTTGTAGATCAAGAGCTGAGGATTCTAAAAAGTGGCCATAATAGCCAATCAATGTAGTGATTCAAAATTTATGGCCTTCTAAAGATGTACCAACCAAAACTTCCAAGATAAATGTCAAAGGTGTATTTAGTTGACTGTATATATATTGTTAGGGTCTATTGGCTATAGATATAAGTTTGAGTGTCTAGAACCTTCCTAGGTGGTATATAATTACCAATTTAAGAGATGACTAAACATTGTCTAGGACAACTCTAGGTGATAGTTTATAGCTTGGTCTTATACATTATTGTAATGAAGATACCCATGTGCATTAGCATATTGTAATTCTAAATTCTATAATTTTGCATTTACGGTGATAATAATAATAATTCTATAAGCCCTTATTTTCTCCTCACAAATTGTTGTTATTTCTTTATTTCTATTATGTGGTCAAGCTATTAAGGGGAGCAACCTTAATCAAGTGGTATCAGAGTTGGAGTTCCTGAGTGTACAAATAGATCACCAACTCTGAGGTAATTACACCAAGACTATGTTTTGGCCTAAGTGTGTAGATAGATCACCAATTGTAAGGAAATTTTCTCTAGGGTTTTAGTAGAAACAAAAAATTGCCTCCATGAAGAGAGCATGGTCAAAGAATTGTAGGTATTACACTTGAATGTTTTAGATCCCTCGAAATATAGATGCAAGCATTGGAAGAAAAAATGTGCAAAGCAATAAACCTTTCCATAAGAGATGAAAGTGAGAATGAGAAAAAAGAAGAAGAAAATGCAAAAGTTGAGGGAGTTCTAAACCTAGAGGAAGAGAGGCTTTTTAAGGCCATCTCCAAGATTTGAAAAAGACCTAAGTTTGAGGTTCCCATTTTCAAGAAATCTTAACCCAAAGAAACTGGTCGATTGGATCAATGAATTGAAGGAATAATTTGAGTATGAAGATATTGAGAATCCACATAGGGTCAAGTTTGTGAAGGTGAAACTGAAGGGACATGAGAAGATCTAGTGGTAGGAGATTCAATTGGAGAAAAATAGAAGAGGAAAGGAAAAAATCACCAGATGATAGCTAAATTGAAAAGACAAATCATTCTCATGGATTGTTATTGGATCTTCTAAAGAAAATGTAAGGGTTGAAGAAAGTGGGAAGATATTTTCAATAGTATACTGAAGAATTCAACTAAATACTCATTAGAACACATAATGTAGAAGATGATACAAATAAAGTTTCTCATTACCATAATGGGTTAAGGCCAACCATTTAGGGGGATCTGAGTCTTTTTTGAATGACTATCATTGAGGAGTTGTACCATTTTTCCCTAAGAGTTGAGGAGAAACTAAGAAAAAAGTTTGATAATAAGAATAGTTGAAGAGCCCCTGGTGGAAGATCCAACAGATCGTCTTATGGAGGAAAAAATAATGATCAAAACAATAAGGACGAGGCAAGTAGTAGAAATAAGAACTAGAGTGAAAATAATTCCAATCATTCCCAAGATTAGAACAATAGAGATCAGAGGAAGAGCAAAAGGATCTAGAAGAGGAGTTTTTCACAAGAAATGTTTTCATTGTAGAGAAGAATGGCATAGAAAATTTTAATGTTCCTTAGACCAAGGAAGGACAGATTGAAGAAGAGAAGGCTAGGCCAAAGTTGTGCATGTTGATGAAATTGTCAAATCATCATATTCTGAATATGTTAAAAGAGGAGAGGTCCTAGTTAACAGAAGAGTCTTGCTAAGTGGTGAGAATGAAGCTAACCAAAGAAGGAAATTTTTTTGTATAAGGTGAAAATATGAAAGTAAGTGTTGTAATGTAATCATTGATGGTGGAAGTATTAATAATCTAGTGTCAAAAAAGATGGTCACAAAGTTGAAGTTGAAGAGGCAAAAACACCCATGTCCATACCATATTGTCGGGGTACAAGATGACCACAAACTCATGGTTAGTGAGCAATGCTTAGTGAAGTTCAAGATTAGAGGCAAAAAAACCCATGTCCATACCATATTGCCTGGGTGCAAGATGACCACAAACTCATGGTTAGTGAGCAATGCTACCAAGATGACGTGTTATGTGATATCACATCTATGGACATATGTCAGATATTGTTTAGTATGCCATGGTTGTTTAATAGGCATGTTGTACATGATGGGTGAGAAAATACCTACACTCTAAAAAAGGATGGAGTGAAACATAAGTTGAAGCCATTGGAGAAGAAAGAAGAAAAGGTTTGTAGTACTTCCAGATTATGTTTTTTTGATGGAAAGGAGTTTCTCTAATGTATGAAGCATGATGATATGTATTTTGTTGTAAGCCCAAAAGATGGTAAAGAAGAAGTAGAGGAGGTACTTGAAAAAGTTGCAGATCTATTGGAATCATTTCCTGATATTGTGTTAGGTAATTTACTTGATGGATTACCCCTAGTGAGAAACATCAGTCACCAGATGGATTTGATTCTAGGAGCCAAATTTCCAAACAAGGAAGCACAAAAAATCACACCATGAGAAAGTGAAGACTTGAACAAACAAGTGCATGAGTTGTTGCAAAAGGGGTTAATTTGAGAGAGTTTGAGTCCATATGTTGTACTAGTAGTATTAGCACCAAAGAAGAATGTAGAATGGAGGATGTGCATAGATTCTCATACTATCAATGAGATCACAATCAAGTAAAGATTTCCATCTCCAAGGATGGATGATATTATGGATTGTTTGTGTGGAGTTGTGTATTTTACAAAGATAGATTTCAAGAGTGGGTACCATCAGAGTCACATTGGAGAAGGAGATGAGTAGAAGACTACCTTCAAGGCAAGGGAAGGATTGTATGAGTGGTTAGTGATGCCTTTTGGGCTAACCAATGCACTGAGAACTTTCATCTAGCTCATGAATGAGGTACTGAAAGATTTTCTAGGTAAGTTTGTCACCATAATCCTAGCTATTATATTGATCTTTAGTAAGACATTGGAGGAGAATTCGATGCATATTCAAAAAGTGTTTCATAAGTCGAGGGAAGAAAAGTTTTTGATAAAATTGAAGAAGTGTAGTTTTGTGAAGGAGTTGGTGTACCTTGGAATTTTAGTTTTAGTAAAAGGCTTAAAAATGGACCTAGAGAAAGTGAAGGCTATCCTTGAATGTCCTACTACAAAGAGTGCTATAGAGATAAGATATTTTCATTGAATAGCTAGTTTTTATAGAAAATTCATAAGAGGTTTTTAAAGTATTTTGTACCCTTGACTAAAACAATAAGAGGGGATATGAAAAAAATTGAGTGGACTATAGGAGAAGATAAGAGTTTTAATATGTCAAAACACAAAGTTACATAGCACCATGTTAGCACTTCTAGATTTTAACAAGGTGTTTCAGTTATATTGTGATGCTAGTGGTACTACAATAGGAGTTGTTTTGAGCCAAGAAGGTAGACCTATTTCTTATTTCAGTGAGAAGTTGAATGATGTCGAAATAAAATACTATTTTTATGATCAAGAATTGTATACTATAGTTTAGGCATCGACAAAGTAGAGACACTATCTTCTTCCTAAGGAGCTTGTTTTGTTTACTAATCATCAAGCTTTGCAATATTTGAAAAATAAAAGAAAATTAAACCAGAGGTATTTGAAGTGGTTTGGCTTTCTACAGATTTATATGTTTGTTTTGAAACACATGAGTGGGAAGTCTAATAGAGTTGTAGATGCTCTTAGTAGAAGACATTTTTTGCTAATAGAAATATAGATTAAGGTGGTTAGGTTCAAGGAACTCAATAATTTGTATATGGAGTATCTTAATTTTTGGTCAAGTGTGGAAGGATTGTATAGAACCTGTTACAATTGATAGGATGAAGTGGTTAGATTTCATAATCCCACATGGTATGTTTTTTAAAGGGAGCTAGTTTTACATTATGAGAAGTTTAATGAGAGAGAATCTCATCAAGGAGAAGCATAGTGGAGGATTGGCTAGACACTTTGGGAGAGATAAGACCATTGCTTTGATTGCTGAGAATTATTATTAGCCATAGTTACATCAAGATGTAAAGGAATTTTTGCAAAGTTGTAGGGTGTGTCAGATCAAAAAAGGAGTGAAGTAGAATACTGGGTTGTATTAATCATTACCTATAACAGTGAAGCCATGGGAGGATGTTAGTATGGATTTCATTCTTGGATTAGCAAGGAATCAATGAGGATATGATTCTATTTTTGTGGTGGTTGAATGGTTTCAAAAGATGGCACATTTCATTCTTTGCAAGAAGACTAGTGATATAGCTTATGTGGTAGAGTTGTTTATCAGAGATGTGGTGAGACTACATGGTTTTCCAAGGAGTATAGTTTTTGATCAAGACACCAATTTTTTTGGGTATTTCTAGCATACATTATGGAGTAAATTGAAGACAAATTTGATGTTTGGTTCATCACATCATCCATAAAGTGATGGGTAAACATAAGTTGTGAATTGTTGTTTGGGAAAATTATTGAAATGTTTGGTTGGAGATAAACCAAAAGGATGGGATTAGATTTTACAATAGCCATAATTTGCATATAATAATTATGTTAATAGGAGTACTGATAAATCACCATTCTGAATTATATGTGGGAGTAGTCCTAGAAATGCTTTTGAATTGCTATAGTTTGATAAAGGGGAGATAAGTTATATTAAAGGAAAATAATTTGTTGAACATTTTAAGAATATCCATAAGGAGGTGAGAAATAAAACTGATGTAGGACTATCCTTGGTGTGAGAGAAATCTTACATCAACCAAAAAGCTTTCATTTCATTTGTTTGAATAAGGGTTGCCTTAATACAGAGTTTTTGTTTGTGGAGGCTTGCTACTTAGTAAGTTAGTCGACGAGCTTGGAATGTCCTAATTTGAGAGTTGGATATTAGTCTTGGATATATAAGACTATTAGTTGAGGCTACATGCCATATTATGCATGATCATGGATTTATTGTTGATTTTTGGTGTTCAAATTTGGTATAAAAAAATCAAGCTCACCATTGAAGGCCTAAATGTGCCTCGATGAGGTCTAAAAACTTGATGGATGGGCACTTGAACATATCCTAGCCTATATATTAGAAGCTAGGGTTTCTGATAAGTAGTTATAATAGCCAATCAAAGCAACAACTTGAGAGTTATGGCATTCCAAAGTTAGCCTGACCAAAACTTCTAAAATAAATTTGAAAAATGTATTTGGATGACACTATATGTATTGTTAGGGTTTTTTGGTTCTAGGTATTAAGTTTCAGTTTCTAGAAACTTCATAAGAAGAATAAAATTGCCCATTTAAGAAATGCCCAAATATTTTCTAGGACAACTATGGGTGATAGTTCACAATTTTTCCTTGTAGATTACCATAATGAAGGTGTCCATGTGGGTTAGCATATTATAATTTTGAATTCTATAATTCCACATTTGTGGCAATAATAAGTAGCCAATATTTTTTCTCACAAATTTTTGTTATTCTCTTGTTTCTATTATGTGTTTATTATATTAAGGGGAGCACAATTCATCAAGTTGTATCACAGATGGAATTGATGAGTGTATGGACAGATCAGTTTTATTGAGCTAGTTTCCACCAAGACCATGGTTTGGGTTGTGTGTGTAGAATAAATGTGTAGAGGAATGTGTTTGGTTTGCATTTAAGGTCATAAGTGTTACACCTAAGGTTTTTTGAGCCCTCTAGAGATAGATGAAAGAATTAGAAGAATAAATGCGTAGAGGAATAAATTTTGTTGTAAGAGATGAAAGTGAGGATGAAGGTGAAGAAGAAGAAAATTTTGAAGTAGAGGATTTTGAACCCAAGAGAAGAAAGAATTTTGAAGGCCATCTCCAAGTTTGGAAAAAGATCTAAGTTTGAGGTTTCCATATTTTTTGGAAATATTAACTCAGAGGAGTTGATCTATTAGACCAATGAATTGGAATAATGCTTTGAGTATGAAGATATTGAGGATCTTGATAGGGTCAAGTTTGTGAAGGTAAAACTAAAGGGACATGCAAATATCTAGTGGCAGGAGATTCAATTGGAGCAAAATAGAAGAGGGAATGACAAAATCACTAGATAGAACTAGATGATAGCTAAAATGAAGCCACAATTCATCCCCATGGCTTATGATCTTGATCTACTAAATAAAATTTAAAGGTTAAAGAAAGTGACAAGATTTGTTCATGAGTATACTAAGGAGTTCTACTGAGATCTCATAAGATCCACACATTGGAATTTTGATAAGGAGAAAGTTGTCAATTATATTAATGGCTTAAGGAGAAGCATTTAAGGAAAGCTAAGTTTGGTTCAAATGATGAGTATTATGGAAGCATACCAATTTACCCTAAGAGTTGAGGAGAAGCTAAGAAAAAAGTTTGATAACAAGAATATTGGAAGAGGTCATAGCGAAAGATCTATCCAATGGTCTTATGGAAGCTAGAATGATGATCAAAAGATCAAGGATGAGGCAAGTAGTAGAAATTATAACTAGAGGAGAAATAATTCTAAATATTTCCATGTTTAGAACAATAGAGATTAGAGAGGAAGAGGCAAAGGAAAAGGATTCGAAAGAGGAGGCTTCCGTGGGAAATATTTTCACTACAAATAGGAAGAGCATAGAGCATTTCAATGTTCCTAACACCTAGGAAGGATATATCAGAGAGTAGAAGGTTAGGCTAGAGTTGCACATGTTGATGACGATTCTAGATAATTACATTTAGAAGATGTTACAAGAGGAGAAGTCCTAGTTAATAGGAGAAGAGTGTTGCTGAGTGGTGATAATGAACTTGATCAAAAAAGGAGATTGTTTCACACAAGGTACAAATTTGAAGACAAGTGTTATGATGTGATCAGTGATGGTAGAAGTATTGATAATC
Source organism: Cupressus sempervirens (assembly GCA_028749045.1). NCBI lineage: Eukaryota > Viridiplantae > Streptophyta > Pinopsida > Cupressales > Cupressaceae > Cupressus > Cupressus sempervirens. The sequence goes on from CM053787.1 coordinate 100,892,914, forward strand.
GAGTGTCACAAATGATGGTAACAAAGATGAATATAAAGAGGATGAAACACCCATGTCCATACTGTATTGCTTGGGTACAAGATGACCATAGGTCATGGTTAGTGAGCAATGCTTAGTGAAGTTCAAGACTAGACGCTACCAAGATGAGGTTTTGTCTGATATCATACCTATAGACATATGCCATATGTTGTTGGTAAGGCCACATAAATTTGATAGACATGTTGTACATGATGGGTGAGAGAATGCCTATACTTTGATAAAGGATGGAGTGAAATGTAAGTTGAAGCCATTGAAGGCGAAAGAAGAAAAGGTATGTACTATTTCTAGATTATGTTATTTTTATGGAAAGGAGTTTATCCAAGGTATTATGCATGAGCATATGCATTTTTTTCTACTCCCAAATGATGGTAAAGGAGAAGTAGATGAGGTACCGACATAGTTTGCAGACTTATTGGGAGAGTTTCATGATATTCTGTCAGATAATGTACTGAATGACTTACTCCCAATAAGGAATACCAATCACTAGATGGATTGGATTATAGGAGCCATTATTCCAAACAAGGAAATGCATAGAGTGACACTAGTGAAAAGTGAAGAGTTGAACAGACAAGTGCATGAGTTGTTCTAGAAGGCATTGATTCGAGAGAGTCTAAGTCCAAGTTTTGTACCAATAGTATTAGCACAAAAGAAGAATGAAGAATGGAGGATGTGCATAGATTCTCACATGATTAATAAGATCACAATTAGGTAAAAATTTCCATTACCAAGGATGGATGATATTACGGACTATTTGAGTGGAGCTATGTATTTTACAAAGATATATCTAAATAGTGGGTACCATTAGATTTGAATTAGAGAAGGGGATGAGTGGAAGGCTGCCTTCAAGAAAAGAGAAGGATTTGATGTAGGAGCATCATAGGTGTAAGAGCAATCTTCCATCACCCAAAAATATTTTATTTTCTATCTTTTCTATTTTAATAAGTACTAGTAGACAAGGTGGTTACTATTTATGGGAACTTGCTACTTTTAGTAAGTTTTTCATATGAGCTTGAGATGTTCTCATTTTCCATAGGAAGGTTTGTTTTAGAGTTGTATGCCTACCATAAAAATCTCATTACTCAAACATAAGTATCAGAGATGTTATTACAAATTTTTGGTGGAAATATTTGCAAAAAAATTTCTAGGCTCACTATTGAAGGCATTAAAGTGCCCAGATGAGGTCTGAGAACTTGATGAAAGGGCACTAGCACAGTTCCAATTCTATATATTAGAAGCTAACATTTCCTAAAAGTGTTTATAATAGCCAATCCGAGCAACAATTCATGAGTTATGGCCATTCAAAGTTGGGCTACTAAAAATATGTAAAATAATTATTAACAATGTATTTGGCCCACTCTTAGGGTCTTTCGGCCCTAGGTATCAAGTTTCAATGTCTAGAAACTTCTCGAGTTGCATAAAATTGCCTATTTAAAAAAGACCCAAACATTGTCTAGGATAGCTGTAGGTAATAGTTCATAGCTTGCTATTGAAAATTATTATAATGAAGGTGCCCATGTGGTTTAACATTTTGTACTTGTAAATTCTACAATTCCACATTTGCGGTATAAATAAAAAGTCCATATATTGTTCTCATATTTGTTGTTGTTTCTTTGTTTCTATTATGATTTTAGGGTTTTAAGGGGAGCACCCTTTATCAAGTGTTATCAGAGCTAGAGTTATTGAGTGTGTGGAAAGATCACCAATTGTTAGGTAGTTTGTACTAGGACGATGGTTTGGGCTAAGTGTGTGGAAAAATCACTGATTGTGAGGCAGTTTGCACTAGAGTTTTAGTGGAAGCATGAAAATGCCTCCATAAAGAGAGCATGGTAGAAGAGCTATAGGTGTTAGACCAAAGGGTTTCCTAGCCCTCCAAAGACAATTGAAAGTATTAGAAGAAAAAATGCATAGAGGAATAAATATTTCTATAAGAGATGAAAGCAAAGATGAGGATGAAGTAGAAGAAAATGCTGAAGTAGAGGCAATTCTAAACCCAAAAGAAGAGAGGCTTTTTAGGGCTATCTCCAAGATTAGGAAAAGATGTAAGTTTGAGGTTCCCACATTTTTAGGAAATCTTAAGCCAGAGGACCTGATTGATTGGATCAATGAACTAGAGGAGTACTTTGAGTATGAAGATATTTATGATCCTAATAGGGTCAAGTTTGCGAAGGCAAAACTAAACGGGCATGCAAAGATCTAGTGGTAGGAGGTTTAGTTGGAGAAAAATAGAAAGGAAAAGAAAAAAATCACCAGATGGGATTGGATGATAGCTAAACTAAAATGAAAATTCATTCCTTTGGATTATGAACTTGATCTATTGACGAAAATGCAAGGGTTGAAGCAGGAGGGAAAATTTGTTAAAGAGTATACTAAAGAGTTCTACTAAGTTCTCATCAGAACTGGACATGTAGAAGCTAATAAGGAGAAAGTTGCCCATTATCTTAATGGGTTAAAGCTAGGCATTCAAGATGAGCTGAGTCTAGTTTGAATAAACAATATTGAGGAGGCATACCACTTTGCCCTAAGAGTTGAGGGGGAATGAACAAGAAGTTTGACACCAAGAATAGTGGAAGAGGTTGCAGCCGAAGATCTGGTAGATGATCTTATGGTGGCTATAATGATGAATAGAAGAAAATGATGAGGCTAGAAGTAGCAATCAGAACTAGAGGGGAAAAAATTTCAATCATTTCCATGATCAAAACAATATAGATTAGAGAGGAAGAGGCAGAGGCAAAGGACAAGGATCTCAAAGAGGAGGCTTCTTTGGAAATTTTTTCATTGCAAAGAAGAAGGGAATAGAGCATTTGAATGTATGTAGTGCCGAGGATGTAAATATTGAAGAATAGAAGCCCAGAAAAGAGTTGCACATATTGATAAAGATGCTAGATCATCACATTCTAAAGATGTTGAAAGAGGAGAAGTCCTAGTTAATAGAAGAGTCTTGTTGAGTGGTGAGAATGAACCTAATCTAAGAAGGAGCTTTTTTTGCACAAGGTGCAAATGTGGAGATAAGTGTTGTGATGTGATCATTGATAGTGGAAGTATTGACAATTTGGTGTTAGAAATGATGGTCACCAAGTTGAAGCTAAAGAGACCGAAACACTCGCATCCATATCGTATTGCTTGGGTGCAAGATGACCACAAGGTCATGGTCAACAAGCAATGCTAAATGAAGTTCAAGATTGGATGCTACTAGGATGAGGTACTATGTGATATCATACCTATAGATATATGTCATATGTTGTTGGGTAGGCCATGGCAATTCGATAGACATGTTGTACATGATGGGTGAGAAAATACCTACACTCTGACCAAGGATGGAGTGAAACATAAGTTGAAGCCTTTGAAGGATAAAGAAGAAAAGGTATGTAGCGCTACCAAAATATGTTTTGTTGATGGAAAAGAGTTTCTAAAATGTATAAAGTGTGAGCATCTGTGTTTTTCTATAATTCCAAATGATAGTAAACAAGAAGTAGAGAAGGTGCATGTAGATGTTGTAGATATGTTGGGAGACTTTTCTGATATTGCATCAGATAATGTATTTGATGAATCACCCCTGATGAGGAATATTAGTCACCAGATGGATTTGGTTCTAGGAGCCAGTTTTCCAAACAAGACAATGCATAGAATGATACCAATAGAGAGTGAAGAGTTGAACAAACAAGTTCATGAGTTGTTGCAGAAGGGGTTGATTCGAGAGAGTCTGGGTCCATGTATTTTACCAGCCATACTAGCACCAAAGAAGACTAGAGAATAGAGGATGTGCACAAATTCTCATGCTATCATTAAGATCAAAATCAAGTATAGATTTCTATTACTAAGGATGGATGATATTAGTAACTGTTTGAGTGGGGTTGAGTATTACACAAAAATAGATATGAAGAGTGGTTACCATCAGATTGCATTAGAGAAGTTGATGAATGGAAGACTACTTTTGAGACCAAAAGATTGTATGAGTGGTTAATCATGCCTTTTGGGCTGACCAATGCACCTAGCACTTTCATGCAACTCATGAATGAGGTACTGAAGGAGTTTTTGGGTAAGTTTGTAATTTTTTACCTAGATGACATTTTGATCTTTAGTAAGACATTGGAGGAGCATTTGATCCATATTTTCAAGGTGTTTGATAAGTTGAGGGAAGAAAAGTTGCTAATAAACTTGAAGAAGTGTAGTTTTATATAGGAGTTGGTGTACCTAGGATTTGTAGTCTTAGTAGAAGGTCTAAAAATGTACCTGCAAAAAAAGAAGGTTTTCCTTGAATGGCATACTTCGAAGAGTGTGACAAAGGTAAGATATTTTCATGGACTAGCTAGTTTTTATAGAAATTTCATAAGAGGTTTTAGCCATATTTGCGAACCCATGATTGGAACAATGGGAGGGGATAGAAAATAATTTAAGTGGACTATAGGGGTAGATAAGAGTTTTAATCTATTGAAATAGAAAGTTACTAAGCAACCTATTTTAATAGTTCCTAATTTTAACAAGGTGTTTTATGTAGACTATGATGCTAGTGGTACTACAATAGGAGCTGTTATGAGCCAAGAAGGTAGACTTATTGCTTACTTTAGTGAGAAATTGAATGATGCCAAAAGAAAATATTTTGTTTATGATCAGGAATTTTATGCTATAGTTCAAGGAATGAAGAAGTGGAGACACTATCTTCTTCCTAAGGAGTTTTTTTTGTATATTGGTCATCAAACTTTGCAATATTTAAATAGTCAAGGAAAATTGAATGAAAGACATTTGATGTGGGTTGATTTTTTGTAGAGTTATACATTTTTTTTTGAAGCATAGGAGTGGGAAGTCTAACAAAGTTGCAGATGCTCTTAGTAGAAGACAACTTTTGTTGATAGAAATGTAGATAGGGGTGGTTGGGTTCAAGGAACTCAGTACTTTGTATCTAGATGATCTTGATTTTAGTGAACCATGGAATACTTTTACAGAACATGTTGCACTTGATAGGACAAAGAGGCTAGATTTCATAATCCAGGATAGTATGTTGTTCAAAGGAATCTAGTTATGCATTCCTAGAAGTTTAATGATAGAGAATCTCATCAAAGAGAAGCATATTAGAGAATTGGCTAGACATTTTGGCTGAGATAAAACCATAGTTTTGGTTATTGAGAATTATTACTAGCCCTAGTTATAGCAAGATGTGAAGAAGTTTGTATAGAGTTGTAGAGTATGTCAGATGGTGAAAGAAATGAAATAGATACGAGGTTGTATCGACCATTACCTATACTAGAGAAACTGTGGGAGGATGTTAGCATGGATTTTATTTTTTGATTATCGAGGACACAGTGTGGGCATGATTCTATTTTTGTGGTGGTTGATAGGTTTTCAAAGATGAAAAATTTTATTCCTTGCAAGAAAATTAGTGATGTTGTTCATGTAGTAGAGTTGTTTTTTAGGAAAGTGGTGAGACTACATGGTCTTCCAATGGGTATTGTTTTATATTGAGATACTAAATTTGTTGGGTATTTCTAGCATAAATTGTGGAAGAAGTTGAAGATAGATTTGAATTTTAGTTCATCACATCATCCATAAACTGATAGATAGATAGAAGTTGTGATTCACAGTTTAGGAAACTCATTGAGATGTTTGGTTGGTGAAAAGCCAAAAGGATAAGATATGATTTTACCACAGGTAGAATTTTCATATAATAATTCTTTCAATAGGAGTACTAATAAATCACCATTCCAGATTGCATATGGGAGTAGTCCCATAAATGCTTCCGAATTGAGGTAGTTGGATAAAGAAGAGATAAATAGTGCTAAAGGAGAAGAATTTGTTGAACATTTGAAGAACATCCATGAGGAGGTGAGGACACACATTATAAAGATGAATACATAGTACAAGGTTAAGGCAGATGTGAAAAGGAGGTATAAGAAATTTTAGATTGGAGTTGAAGTGATGGTTCTTTTGAGAAAAGAGTGTTTTCTAGTGGGTACATATAATAAGCTAAAGATGAAGAAGTTTGGACCGTGTAAGATAGTGAAAAGGCATGATTTGGGAAATTCTTATGAAGTGGAGTTTCCTGTTGAAATGAATATTTCACTAGTATTTAACATTTAAGATTTGACAAAGTATTATGAAGGTGGTGATGGAGATGAAGTTACAGAAGTTTAGTGGAGTATTCTAGTAGTTGGTTTAGTTACAAAGAAGATTGAGAAGATACTAGATAGTTGTGTTGGAAAACGTACAAGGAACATAACTTATGAGGAACATTTCGTCAAATGAAAAGGGAGGACAATAGAGGATTCATCATGGCTAGCAAAGGAAAAGGTTAAATGACTTGGTTTTCCTTTGACCACTTGAGACATGATGGAATCACCTCTCAAATTACACCAAGTGTGTAATGCAGGAGCATCTTGGGTGTAAGAGCAATCTTGCTTCATCCAAAAATATTTTATTTTTAGTGTTTTCTATTTTAATACGGACTAGTAGATACGGTGGTTACTATTTATGGAAACTTGCTATTTATAGTAACTTATTCATATGAGCTTAGAATGTTTTCATTTTCTATAGGAAGGTTTATTTTAGAGTTATAAATCTATCGTAAAAATATCATTGCTCAAACATAAGTATCATAGAAGTTATTGCAAATTTTTGGTGGTAAAATTTGTTGAAAAATCTCCACGCTCACCATTGGTGGACATAGCCCAGGAATTGGGTGAAGTATGTTAAATCTTGGTGTCTTGGGTTCTCTTTAATGCAATCTACTATTTTATAGTATTGGTTATATATTTGTATGTAACTATTCTTTCTATTTGTGGTTTAATTCTAACAAGTGGTATCAGAGCCAGACGATTGTCATTTTTTTAGCTAGACCATCATCATTTTATTTTTTCTAGCGACCCTCTACAACAAGGTATCATGGTTGAGTGGGAGTGATGGAAAATGAGGGTAAGATGAGAGTTGAAAAGTTTAATGGGCAGAACTTTTAGTTATGAAGAATGCAAATGGATGACTATCTCTATTAGAAGGATGTATGGAAGCCATTGGAAGGAAAAAGAAAGAATCAAGGATCTATGACAAATGAAAATTGGGATCTTTAGATAGAAAGACACTAGAAAGTATTTGATCATGCTTGGCACCATCAGTGAACTTTAACATTACAAAAGAAAAGATGACAAAAGAGTTGATGGAAACCCTAGTGAAACTATATGAAAAACCCTCCACTTCAAACAAGGTATTTCTCATGAAGCATTTATTTAATATGAAGATGACAAAAAGTAGATCTATTGCAGATCATTTAAATGAGTTTAATGCTATTAATATTCAGTTATCTTTTGTGGATATTACTTTTGGTGAAGAAATTAGGGCTCTCTTTATTTTGTGTTCTTTGCTTGAAAGATGGAATGGCTTGGTAATGACTGTGAGTAATTATATTTCTGGATCTAATACCCTAAAATATGATGATGTGATTAGTGTTATTTTGAGTGAAGAAACTCATAGGAAAACCTTAGGTGGATCTACATTAGGAAGTGCTTTGAACACACAAAGTAGAGGTAGAAAGATTGAGATAGGAAATAATTCTAGAAATTGTGGGAAATCAAGAGGAAAGTCAAAGGGGAGGAGGTCTCAATCTACAGGACTGAGAGATTGCTAGTACTATGGTAAACTAAGGCATAAGAAGAAATATTTTTGGACTCAAAAGAAAAATGAAAGAGATAAACTAGAAGAGAACATGGAGGAAAATGTGACAAGTAAAAATTTGAAAAGGATGCTTTTCTTCTTTCTTTAGAAAGTATTGATGATTCATGGGTTTTAGATTCTAGTGCTTCTTTTCATGCTACAACTCATAGAGGTTATTTTATTGATTATGTCCAACGGGGTTTTGGGCTTGTTTATTTGGGGGATAATGAACCCTACTAGATTGTTGAAAAAGGAAAACTTAAGATTAAGTTGTAGAATGGGAATCATTGGCTACTAGATGAGGTAAGACATATTCCAAAGATGAGTAGGAATTTAATTTTAGTAGAGAAAGTTGGTGATAAGGGTTGTGTAGTTACTTTTAATGATACTAATTGGAAGATTTCAAAAGGTTCACTTGTAGTAGTAAGAGGTGTGAAAGTAGGAACCTTATATCTTTGTACATGTCATATTGTTCTATCTACATTGATTGTTTTAGAGAAAGATGAATGTTCACGAATAGTTGCTGCAATTGACTAGGAAGAACAAATGATTTTTATGGTTTCTAATATAATGCTATGGCACAATAGACTTGGGCACATGAGCGAGAAAGGTATGAAAATTCTTCTTTCAAATCAAGTTTTACCAGGTCTAAAATGTGTAAATATGAATTTTTGTAAAAGTTGTGTGTATGGAAAACAAAAGAGAGTGAGTTTTGTGAAGACTAGGAAGGAAAATAAAAGTGAGAAGTTAGAGCTTGTGCATACATATGTATGGTGACCATCTTAGGTATCTTCCGTTGGTGGCTCTCATTATTATGTTATATTTATTGATGATGCAACTAGAAAAGTATGGGTTTATTTCCTTAGAAAGAAATCTGATGTATTTCAAACTTTTAATAAATGGAAATGCTTGGTTGAAAATGAGAGTGTTAAGAAACTAAAATATATCAGATCTGATAATGGTGGTGAGTATTGTAGTCATGACTTTGAATATTATTGCTCCACTGATGTTATTTGCAGACAAAAAATTATTCTAAGGACTCCACAAGAGAATGGAGTGGTTGAATGCATGAACATGACTATGATGGAGCATGCAAGGAGCATGAGGTTGCATGCAGGGTTTCTCTTACACATGTGGGTGAAGGCTTTCAATACTATTGTATATTTAATTAATAGAGGTCCCTCTACTCCTATGGGCTATGGTATTCTAAAGCAAGCATTTATTGGTAAGAAGGTGAGTTATACTTTTCTCAAAACCTTTGGTTGTGAAACATTTTCTCATATAGATTCTAAAAATAGAAACAAGCTAGAAGCTAAGTGAAAGAAATGTGTATTTTTTGGATTTGGCACTATTGCATTTGGTTATAGGCTTTGGGATTTTTCAAATCATAAAATTGTGAGAAGAAGGGATGTTATATTCAATGAGAAAGTGTTGTACAAAGATCTCTTGCAGCAACATGACAAGAAATAAAATGATTATGTAGTGCTGGATGCTACTCCAAAAGATGATGTTCCAATAGTTTATCATGATGTGCAAAAACCACAACAACAAATACTATACACATGAGTGAATGTTAGATGGTAAACAAGGATAAGTAGACCTCGAAAAAGATTTTCTCCTTCTTTGTATTATATTTTACTTACTGATGCTAGTGAACATGAATGTTATGATGAAGCTGTGTAGGTAGATACTAATATTCAGTAGGAATTTGCAATGAAAGATGAAATGGACTCTTTACTAAAAATTAACACATGGGATTTATGCAAGATGCCTATAGGTAAATTGGCTTTACAGAATAAGTGGGTTTATAAGTTGAAAGAGGACGATGGAGGTAAGAAAATATTTATAGCTAGATTATTGTTAAAAGGATTTGCATAGAAAAAGGGCATTGATTTTGATGAGATATTTTCACTTCTATTTGCATTGTTTTAAATATTGTGCTTATTGAAGATTTGCATTTGGAGGAGCTTCATGTTAAAAAAAATATTTTCATGTTTATTTGGATGAAGAGATCTACATGGAACAGCCATAGGGATTTGAGGTCAATAGTAAGGAGAACTTACAGTGTAAATTGAAAGAAAGTTTGTATGGCTTGAAGCAAGAACCTCAGCAATGGTATCTAAAATTTGACAGTTTTACGCTTGAGCATGGATAAATAGGTGTCATTTAGATCATTTTTTTTATTTTAGGATGTTGGATGATAGAAGCTACATTATTTTATGTTTATATGTTGATGATATGCTTGTAGCTAGGTTTAACATGGATCACATTAAGGGGTTAAAGGAAAAATTAACACATGGATTTTCTCTATAGAATTTTGGGGCAGCAAAAAAATTCTTGGTATCAAGATTTACAGAGATAGGAAGAACATGGAATTGAAATTTTCATAGGCTAATTATATTGTTAGGGTGTTGCAACATTTCTCTATGGAGAATGCTAAAGTTGTCAACAAACCTTTACATGGTCATTTAATGTTGACTAATAGATGTGTCAAAAGACACAAGAAGAGGAGGACAAGATGTCTAAGGTACTTTATGCTTCAGTTGTAGGAAGATTGATGTATGTTATGGTATGTACAAGGCCAAATATTGCACATGTAGTGGGAGTTGTTAGCAAGTATATGAGTCATCTAGGAATTGAGCATTGGAATACCATTAAATAGATTCTCAGATATTTGATAGGTTCATCCAGTAAGTGTTTACACTTTGGGGGCTCCACTATTGATTTATAGGGTTATGTTGACTTAGATTTCCTAGGAGATATTGATATCCGGTGGAGTACTACAAGTTATGTATTTACTATTGGTGGAGTAGTAGTGAGCTAAGTTTCTAGGTTGTAGAAGATTAATACTTTATCCACTATAGAGGTAGAGTATGTTACTGCTACAGAGGAAGCCAAGGAGATGATATGGCTCTAGTTCTTCATGGAAGAGTTGGAAAAACCATAGAGGGATATTTATTTGTTCATTGATAGCTAGAGTGCCATTCATCTTGAAAATAATTCAGCTTTGCATTCAAAAAAAAAACACATTTAGTTGCAGTACCATTTGATTTGGTCAGTTTTGGATGATGGATAGTTAAAGTTGGACAAGATACACATAGATGAAAATCCAACTAATATGTTTACAAAGGTAGTGACATGGGAGAAGTTGAATTCCTTTTCAGCTGTGGTTGGTCTTCTTGACTGAACATAATAAAAGAACAATAATGTCCATGGTGGTTTGATATATTCCAGTGGGAGCTACAAGTTCACTAGTGCTATGATTAGTCTCAAAGTGAGAGGTTATTATTGTGGAGTCTAATCAGTCTCCAAGTGGTAGATTGTTGTGATGTGGAGCCTAATTAGACTTGGAGGTTTATTCAATGTGGTTCTCTCCCCATATTGTTTCTATAGGGGTTTGGGTGTAGCGCCCCCAAGATGGGGACAATGGGTGTGCTCCCTATCATAATAGAAGGTGGGGTCAAGGGGCATCACCCCCATGGTGGTTTTTAGTGGTAGCACCCCTAAATACAAAAAATGCCCTTATCTTGTAAAAGGCTTTGATTTCCATTTTTCCTATTGGATGACATATTCTAGCCCTAATTTTGTAATAAAAAAAAGCTTGTATAAAAAGGCTTAGGGTTAGGGATTTTATAATGTAGTGGTGATATTGTAGCTTCTTGTGGTAGTATTGAGCTGTAAGAGATTGCGAATTTTAATCAATGGATAATAATAATATTTTACTTGTTGTTGGTGGATGTAGCTTAGGGATTGGGCAAACCACATTAAATCTTGGTGTCTGGTGTTCTCTCTTATGTGATCTAATATTTTCTGGTATTGGTTATATATTTGCATGTAACTATTATTTATGTCTAAGGTTTAATCCTAACAAGTTGTTGATAAACTTGAAGACACGCACTTTTTTGAAAAAGGAGTTGGTGTACCTAAGATTTGTAGTCTCAATAGAAGGCCTGCAAATGGACCTAGAGAAAGTGAAGGCTATCCTTGAATGGCCTACACCAAAGAGTGCAACAGAGGTAAATTTTTTTCATGGAATGGATAGTTTATAGAAAGTTCATAAGAGGTTTTAGTACTATTTGTCGACCCTTTACTGAAACAATGAGATGAGATAGGAAAAAATTTAAGTAGACTATAGGAGAAAATAAGAGTTTTAAACTATTGAAATAGAAAGTAATAGAGCAACCTATTTTAGCACTTTCAAAATTTAACAAGGTGTTTCAAGTAGACTATGATGCTAGTGATACTACAATAGGAGTTGTTTTGAATGAAGAAGGTAGATCTATTGCTTATTTCAGTCAGAAGTTGAATGATGCAAAAAAATAATATTATGTTTATGATCAGGAATTTTATGCTATAGTTCAGGCATTAAAGAAATGGAGATACTATCTTCTTTCTAAGGAGTTTATTTTGTGCATTGATAATCACTCTTTGCAATATTTGAATAGTCAAAGAAAATTAAATCAAATGCATTTGAAGTGGGTTGAGTTTTTTCAGATTTATACATTTGTTTTGAAACATAGTAGTGGGAAGTCTAACAAAGTTATACATGCTGTTAGTAGAAGACAAGTTTTGTTGATAGAAATGCAAATTCAGGTGGTTGGGTTCAAGAAAATAATTTATATCCAAAAGATCCTAATTTTAGTGAAGCATGGAAGGCTTGTAAAGAACCTATTACTCTTCATAGGACAAAGTGCTTGGATTTCATAATCCAATATGGTATGTTGTTCAAAGGGAGCTAGTTGTGCATTCCAAGAAGGTAAATGAGAGATAATATTGTCAAGGAGTAGGACAATGGAGAATTGGCTAGAAAATTTGGGAGAGATAAGGCCATTTATTTGGTTGTTGAGAATTATTACTGGCTACAATTGCAACAAGATGTGAAGAAGTTTGTACAATGTTGTAGAGTATGCTAGATGGCAAAAGGAGTGAAGTAGAATATGAGATTGTATTAGCCATTTCCTATACTAGAGAAGCTATGGGAGGATGTTAGCATGGATTTTTTTCTTGGATTACCAAGGACTCAGTGAGGTCATTATTCTATTTTTGTGGTGGTTGACAGGTTTTACAAGATGAAACAATTCATTCCTTGCAAGAAGACTACTGATGTTGTTCATGTAGTAGAGTAATTTTTTAGAGAAGTGGTAAGACTACATGGTTTGCCAAAGAGTATTGTTTTAGATCGAAATAACAAAATGTTTTGGTATTTTTGGCATACATTATGGAAGAAATTGAAGATAGATTTGAAGTTCAATTCATCACATCATTCACAAATTCATGGACAAATAGAAGTTGTGAATCATAGTTTGAGAAATTTTCTGAGATGTTTCATTGGAGAAAAGCCAAAAGGATGAGATATGATTTTACCATAGACATAATTTGCATATAATACATTTTTCAACAATAGATTTTATATGGGGATAGTCTCATAAATTCTTCTGAATTGAAGCAATTGGATAAAGGAGAGATAAGCAGTGCTAAAGTAGAAGAATTTGTTGAACATTTGAAGAACATCCATGAGGAGGTGAGGAAGCACATTATAAATATGAATACATAGTACAAGGAAAAGGAAGATGTGAAAAGGAGGTATAAGGAATTTTAGATTGGAGATGAAGTCATGTTTCATTTGTGGAATTGGCATTTTCTAGTGGGTACATATAATAAGCTAAAAAATAAGAAGTTTAGACTATGTAAGATAGTGAAAATGATTGATTCTAAAAATTCCTATGAGGTGGAGTTGCCTACTAAATTGAATATTTGACTAGGATTAATAATTTATATTTGACAAAGTATTATGAAGGAGGTGATGGAGATGAAGTTGTAGAAGCATAATGGAGTAATCCAACAACTTGTTCAACTACAAAGGAGATTGAGGAGATATTAGATAGTCATGTTAGAAAATGTACAAGGAACAAAACTTATGAAGAATACATGGTCAAATGGAAAGGGAGGCCAATAGAAGATTTATCATGGCTAGCAAGGGGAAGGTTAACTATCTTGTTTTTCCTCTAAATACCTGAGACATGACAGGGTAACTTCTAAAATTATCCCAAGTGTCTAATGTAGGAGCATCCTCAGTGTAGGAGAAATCTTGCATGAGCTAAAAATATTTCATTTTTGTTGTTTGAATAAGGGTTTCCTTAATGTAGAGTTATTGTCTCTTGAGGCTTGCTTATTAGTAAGTCATTCATACAATCTTGGAATGTTCTAATTTTGGAGGTGGATATTCATCTTGGATATGTCATCCAACCAGTTGAGGCTAAATGTCTTATCATGCATATTTAGGGATTTATTATAGATATTTGGTGTATAGTTTTGGTATATAAACTTAAGCACACTGTTGAAGGCCTAAATGTTCCAAGATGAGGCCCAAAAATTGGAACGATGGGTGCTTACACAAATATGAGTCTGTAGATTAGAAGCTGAGGTTTCTAAAAAGTGGCTATAATAGCCAGTTAGAGCAACAATTAGAGAGTTGTGGCCTTCTGAAGTTGGGCTGACCAAAACTTCCAAAAGAAATGCAAAAAAATTATTTTGCAAACTCTATATGTATTTTTAGTGTCTATTGACCCTACGTATTAAGTTCTAGTTTCTAGTTCTAACCTTCTCAGGTGACATAAAATTTCCTATTTAAGAATTGCCAAAACATTGTATAGAATAGTTCTAGGTGATAGTTCGTAGCTTTGTCTTGTAGATTGCTCCAATGAGGGCACCCATGTGGGTTAGAGTATTGTAATTTCACATTTGCAGTGATAATAAGAAGCCCGAATTTTTTCTCACAAATTGTAGTTCTTCTCTTATTTCTGTTATGTATTTATGGTATTAAGCAGAGCACCCTTCATCACAAATTGTTAAGATGAATACATACTATAAAGATAAGGTAGATGTAAAAAGGAGGTATAAGGAATTTTATATTGGAGATAAAGTCATGGTTCATTTCTAAAAGGTGCATTTTTCATTAGGTACATATAATAGGCTAAAAATGAAAAAGTTTGGATTGTGAAAGATAGTGAAAAGGCATAGTTTTGAAAATGCCTTTGAAGTGGAGTTTCCCACTGAATTGAATATTTCACCAGTATTTAAAATTTTAGATTTTATAGGGTATTATGAAGGAGGTGATGGAGATGAAGTTGTAGAAGTGCAGTGGAGTATTTCATCAGCTAGTTTGGCTACAAAGGAGAGTGACAAGATATTGGATAGTCATGTTGGAAAAAGTACAAGGAACACAAGTTATGAAGAATACATAGTCAAATGGAATGGGAGGCCAATAGAAGATTCACCATGGCTAGCAAGGGAGAAGGTTAATTGTCTTGGCTTTCCTCTGAATACCTAAGATGTGAAGGGGTCATTTCTCAAATTACCCCAAGTGTTTGGAGCAAGAGCATCTTGGGTGTAAGAGAAATCTTGCATTAGCCAAAAATCTTTAATTTTAAATGTTTAAATAAGAGTTGTCTTAATGTAGATTTGTTTTCTGTGTAGGCCTACTACTAAGTCATTCATACGAGCTCAGAATGTCCAATTTTGAGAGGTGGATATTCCTCTTGGATATATCAACCTACCAATTGAGGCTCAGTGTCATATCATGAGTATTCATGGAGTTATTACAAATTTTTGGTCTATAATTTTGTTATAAAAACTTTAGGCTCAATGTTAGAGGCCTAAACATTCCTAGATGAGGCATGAAAAGTTGATGGATGGGTGCTTGTGTGGATCTAAGCCTATAGATCAAGAGCTAAGGACTTCAAAAAGTGGCTATAATAGCCAATCAGAGAAATAGTTCGAAAGTTATGGCCTTCCAAATTTGAGTTTACCAAAATGTTCAAAATGAATTTCAAAGGCATATTTGGCTGACTGTAGATGTATTTTTAGGGTCTATTGGTCCTATGTATTAAGTTTGAGTGTCTAGAAGCTTCCCAAGTGGCATAAAATTGCCTATTTAAGAAATTCTCAAACATTGTCTAGGACAAATCTAGGTGATAGTTCACACCTTTGCCTTGTAGATTATTGTGTTGAAGGTAACCATGTAGACTAGCATATTGTAATTCCACATTTGTGGCAATAATAAGAAGCCCATATTTTATTCTTGCAAATTTTTGTTATTTGATTGTTTTTGTTATGTGGTTAAGGTATTAAGGGGAGCACCCTTCATCACAAGAAGAGATTCCCAATGCTATTAAAAGCCTTAATGCTAGAAAAAGCCTCACCAAAACTAAACTTGCATATTACTCAAGGTGCAAGGAAATTAGAACACCTTTTACAAAGAGAAGGAGAATTCATTCAAATAATGGAATTAGTTTTTGCAAGCTTATGTATAGGATTCATGATAGGTTCACATTAAGGAGCTAACTATGTCGAAAGTGTTGGAAATATGATTGAAAAGCTCATTGTAGTTGAAGATAAAAGAGGGAGATTGTTGTAAAAGAATGTTTTCAATCATTTTTTTACAATTGATGTCAAACCTGGTATTTGAAGGAATGATATTTTCTTATAAGGTTCAAGCACTATCACTTAGTTGATTGATGAGGAGGATTTGATCAACAAGATGTAACAAGAGCACCTAAAGGAAAGATTGAGTTATGATGTTGTAATGAAGTGCAAGGATTGGCTAAGAAAATGGTTAAGTAGTGTATTAATAACATACTCAAAGATACAGAGGATGGTCACACATAGACATATTGGAGGAAGAAGTTGTAACAAAGTTCACTACAAAGCTTCAGTTGAAGCTAAGCAAATTCTTAGTAGAAGTCGAGTAACAAACATTTTCAGTTGGTGCTGAGTGATCTTCAATTGCTGAGTAAAGATCAACTGCCAAGCATCAGGAAAATTTTCAGTTGGTGCCGAGTAATCTTCAAGTGCTAAGCATCAGGAAAAACATAGTTGATGCTGAGTAACACAGTATGTGCCAAGCACCAGCATTTCAATAGTGCTGAGCTGCTACATTATTTAAAATAAAAAAGATTTGCCAAATCCAAGCCAACTTAGTGGTTATATTGAATTTTGTGAACAAGTTGGAGGATAAGGATGATGAGTTGTTGGCACAGAATCTTATGTAAACCATTTTTGGGCAAATTCTAATGGATTATTCAAGAAGTTTCTAGAGGAAATAGAATATGGGTTAGATGCAATGAATCCTACCTAATCCATGCAAATTGAAATTGAAGAAAAGATGAAATGAGTGGGATAAAGAACTCTAAGACTTCTATTTAAGAAGTCATAAACTAAGAAGAAAAGAGCTAGCTGATAATGTTACTGTAGAAGTGTCAAATCTAGCAAGTGATTGAAAGGGTGTCAAGAAGAAGACATCTAGGAGAAGAAAGAGTACAAAGGCTCTGCTTCTACAAGTGGTCATGAAGAGATGATTGAACTAGTACATTGAGTATGGAGACTGAAGGAGATAAAGCTTGAAAGATAAAGCAATCAGTTAAGAGTTGTAGAGATAGAAGGCCAGGCAAGGGTATGAGCAGAGAAGTGATATGATATCTACAAGATAAGTTGTATGTTGTAGTTAGGTAAAGATTTTCTAATACTCTCTAGCAATTGTATTAGATATGAAAATCCTATGGACTTAGGTTGACCTAACAACCATTTGTAAATCCTTTAATAGGGTGGAATTCCAAGTGAGTGTTCTAAAGTCCTTTAATTAGGCCCACTTCTAACAAGCTGGTTAAATCCTCTAACGAGGTCACATTTAATAGTGTGTGTTGTAAGCCTTTAATAGGGCATCACTTCAGAAGGGTGAGAATTGAGTAGCATGTTACTGGTGATTTTTCCCAAATTGAGTTTCCATGTAAATCACTGTGTCATGTGTTGATTTCTTGTGCATTATACTTGCATGTTGATTTATAGTAACTTGCCAATTAGAAAAGTTAAAGCTTGAATGAATGAATGATTGAATGGATTTACCACACTTAGTGAAAAGCTTGAAAGGGACATCTAGACTTTGAATAACTAATTTACTCATCCCCCTTCCCTCCCTCTTAGTTATTCTAAAGAAATTCCAACAATTGGTATCAGAGCCTTCTGTTGATTTAGTTTCAAGGTACTAGAAGTAGGAAGATCAAGATGTCCAAGAGATAAGTTCCCAAGCTTAACAAAGACAACTTTGTTGCATATTAGAGTTTGATGAAATTACACATTGGATCAATAGGTGACTATGCACAAAGTTCAATTAGAATAGAAAATGTAACTCTAGCAGGACCTCTTACTATAGATGATTTGAACAAAAAGAAGGAGCACAATCAAGCAATGTTGGAGATTGCCTCTACACTTAGCTATGCCGAATATGATGATGTCAAAGACTATCACATTGCATTCAAGATGTGGAAAACCCTATTAGAAATATATAGAGGAGATCAAAATGTCTAGAGATAAAAGAGAGAAACCCTAAGAGGTAAGTTTGATGACATAAAGATGGAGGAAGGTGAAAATGCTACTCAGTATGCTACAAGAATAAAAGAAGTGGTGAGTGCAATAAGAAGTCTAGGTGGTCACCTGGAAGAAGAAACATCCATCAACAAATACTTGAGAACTCTACTCCTTATCTATGCTATAAGAGTTTTAGCCATTCAAGAGCTGAGGTGTGTACTATCTAATCAATATAACACCCTTTTAGTTGTAGGATTGGACATCCCTTACCACCAAAGTACTATGCTAATTTTCATTAAATTTCAATTCAAGAGCGTGAACTTGAGATGATGTCTGCAAAGTATATGCTCTAGTTTTCACTAAAAGTCACTACTACTTTGAATTCAATAACCATTAAGGAAATCTAGTTTATCCAAAGGAAAGACCACTATCAAATACTTGGAAGGAAATTCTAATTATTTAGCCATACATCTATGCACCTATTGCTACAGGAACAGTGACTGGTTCCATTTCCAGTGGCTACAAGAACAATAGTTCTAACCTTAACTTAGAAAACTGAGTCTAACTCCTACTTACTAAAGCAAACTTCACCTTCCACGTGGGCCCCCACAGAAGAATGAAGGAAAGAGAAATTTAGATAAAAGTGTAGAAACTCAGCAAAGACATATATTAATCCAATGTGCAGTATTACAATAACTTAGAAAAATGATAAGATGTCTATCAACTCTGTGTGTCTACTCATTGTAGACACCTAAATCCTTTAGAAAATAAAGTATGAAAAAATTCCTGATGACATCATCATTAATTAAATAATTATTTATTCAATTAATTAATTTATTTTTATGCCATTAAATCCCTTTATCTTAATTAAAAATATTTAATTAAGAAATCACTCCCAAAAAATGTTTAAATCTTATTTAAACATTATTTCCTTATTTATTAATTATTTAATTAATAAATTGACAAAAAAACCCAAAATAAATAAAATTTTTATTTTTTACCCAAAACTTGGCCAATTTCTTTAAGATCACTAACCTCTTCCAAAATCTTCTAATCCTTCTTTAATTTTGATTAAAGGCTAATCCCATCATTTCCTACTCCTAATCCGAACTCAAAATATTTAATTAAGATTTAATATTAATCCTCATGTTTATTAAAAAAAGTTTTAATAAATATCTCCTCAACCCAAACCCTTGAAATAAATAAAACTTTATTTATGTCCTAAAAATCTAATTTATCCTCATCCTAAGAAGTTCTAGAGTCTTGTAGAAAGTCTTCATCCTCATCCTAGGAAGTTCTAGACTCTTCTAGAAAGTCTTCATCCTCATCCAAAGCCTAGACTCTTCTAGAAGATGTCAATCCTTATCTTTAATCCTAATCCTAATCCCCTCCTAACCTTGTCACATTCCCTAAACATGGGTTAAGACTTGCTAACCCAAGCCAAAGTTAACAAATATCTCTTCCTTCACCCACCCTCATTAAATGCCATCCACTTGCCCATCTATAACAAGCCTAATCTAATCTTAACCCAAGCCTAATTGAAGCCTTAATCATTTGCACATTCTTAAGTCAACCTTAACACTTTCTTAATCCAACCCAAGTCAAAATATCTCAACTCTCTCACAAATATCCCAACCATAAAACTTTATGAAACCCGCTTGGTCATAAATTAATCTTCCAAGCCCTTTCATTGCTCTTACAAGCCATTATGAGGGTCTTTATGAAGATTTTATCCCTTGAGCCTCCTTTGTTGACTCATCCTTCCCCTTTCTTCCATCCTCTCACCCTGTGACATGTGTCACTCCCTGATTGGCTGTAAGAAAGCACAATACATGTGCTC
This sequence comes from Cupressus sempervirens, assembly GCA_028749045.1. Lineage (NCBI taxonomy): Eukaryota > Viridiplantae > Streptophyta > Pinopsida > Cupressales > Cupressaceae > Cupressus > Cupressus sempervirens. The sequence goes on from CM053787.1 coordinate 100,912,790, forward strand.
TCCTCTCATTCAATCTGAGCCCTCCATGAGCTTTTTCCCATCCTTGCATCTTAGCCCTCAATCCCTCAAGCCTCTTGCCTATAAATTAGATCCTTCCCCTTTGCGAAAGAACACAATCCATGAAGTAAAGTCATGCCATTCTAAGAAGCCATTTTACATCAAAACCATACACTGACACCCAAATTCCAATTCCATTTGAAGCCCTTTTTGAAGCATAAGCTTGAGCATACATCCTATCTATTTAGACAAAGCCACTCAATAGGAGAACTTCTCATTGAGAGAGCCCATTAATGGCTCATATTCTCAATTGAGAGCTCATCTTAGTCTATCTTGAAGTTAATGAATTTTTTTTAGTTTGTAGAAGCTTTATTTAAATTTGGTTCCTATTAGCATAATAAGATTGCTCATATACATTTTGGCATGCCTGGTGGGACCCCACATGGGTCATCTTCATTAGCTCTTTTAGTCAAGTTTTGTATGTCATTTGCTAATTTTGGCTAATTTTGTTTGTTTTTGTGATTGGTAGGATTGTATAAATTGGTTTTGTAGGTCCACATGAGCATGAAGAAGAAAAAGGAACTCATAGTCTATCTCATAATGTTTGTAGATTTTTCAAGCTTATAGGTGAACAAAGCACTTGGAATTCTTCTTCCTCTTCTTGTCTATATTCTTCTTATTCCATCTACTTCTTCTTCTTCTTCTTCTTGTAGGAGATCTTGGCCATTTTTTTTTTAAGGAAGAAAAATCATACACACTTCTTTTTAGTGCTTAAAATGAACCCCCAAATCATACTTAAATCCATTAAAAACTAAAAATTTCCAAAAATAAAAATAAAAATTTAACAAGTGAAACTAAACCAATCCAATCATTTGCATCCTTGCAACATCAAGGTTTTAGATGCATTCATACAAAGTTAGGAACACTTCATTTTTGGGAATTTAAAAAGAACTTCAAGTTTCCATTTCAAAAGGTTCAAAATTAACACTAAGTACACACTAAAATCTAAATCAAACTCAAAGCATCAATCAAGGATAAAATGAACCTTATTTGCAAATATTTTAAAGTTCTTTTAAAAATCTCATGAAAACTAAGAGTCCTAAATGGTTGCCAAAATTGTCCTAAAAGCTTTATTATTTGTTCCAAACAACTGTCTTGTTGCAAAATCTTGAATGTTTCTTAGGTTTTTCATGCATCAAAACAATCTAGGAATATCATTTTTGGGCTTAAAACATGCAAACTAGAACACAAAATCTTGAATGAAAACCAAAGTCCAAAGAGTCATTTTCACTTTTCAGTCCAAAAAAATCTTGAATGATCTAAGGTTAAAACAAAGAACTTCAAAGTTCTTAAAACAAAACACAAAATCTCAATCTTGAATGCTCAAAGGAAAAAATTGGAATGTTTAATCACTTGTCTTTGAATGCATGTTGCTAAAATCACTCTCGAGTGCCATGGATTAAAATCTAGTTTTTTTTAATTTTATGAATGCATGATTAAAATAATAAATCCAATCTTGAATGCAAAAGGTCAATTAATCATTACAATATCTCACACTTCATCTTTTGGGGCATAAAAAGAATCTACATTTTAGAAACTTTCTAAGTTATAAAAATAAATAAAGACATTTTGAGTGAATTTGTTGTTGGAGTCACCCTCTTTAATCACCCATCATTCTAACCATTGGTTACAATATCAACGCCATATATGGGGATGGGTCTACCTAAGAAGGTGTTAAGTGCTCCACAAAAATCAAATTCCACTCACTTGAATTTTTATTGGTTTTTCTAAGATAGAAAATTTCTTGAATGCACTAGTCTCACTAACACTTCATTTGGGCATAAAAATTGAATAAATCTTAATGTGGAGGGCCTCTGGGCACATGAGTTTACTTTTGTTGACCCTAAATCTTGTTGGTGTATTCATTCTTCGATTGATTTTACTTTTGTTAATGCTTCAAGTTGAAATTGAACATTTGCATCCTAAACATGTGTGTTTGCAAGATCTAGATCCAAAAAACTTAAGCATTAGTTGGAAAAGAACTCTGTCTTTTAGCCCAAGATCATCCAAGTCTTCTCTCCCCTTGTCATCTTTCGAGGCCATCTTGGGTGCATAAGATTAGGATCCAAAATCTTTTCTTAACTTTAGAAGGCCTGCTTGGGGATTTCATCACCCCTTGGGACAACCTCAACTCCAACATTCTGGCAGAGTATAAAGATCGGGAGGTGAATCCAAAGACACCTCTCTTGGGATCAAAATTTTGTCACTTGGGCTAAGCCTCAAGGAAATTTATACCCTTGAGAAGTGAAAAAGGAGAAGTCGGTTACCACTCCTCTCGGTTGTGTGACATTGTTTTGATTTCATCTACGGATTGGGCCTCATGTACCTTGGGTATATCGAGGACTCCCTAGCTAAACCAATTGTCAGCCTTGTACACAACCATCTAGGATGTTAATGTGTTTGAAGTGACTGATTGAAATATTTGTAGAATATACAAACTGCTTGGTGCACGTATCACATTCTAATAATCAAAAACCTCTATCTAGTTGTTCCTATCTATTGCTTGATCTTTTACTTGTTGAATGAATATTTTCCAAACTTGGTCAATCCTAGCTTAAGGCACACTTAGCATAGTCACTATCTATTTTAGAAGTTGAACACGTTGAAGAAAAACAACCAAAATCTCTCTAAGCCAAGCAGATTCAGGAATTTATGTCAAAATAACCCAAACCCAAACAGAAGTTTCACAAAGCCAAAGTTAAGCCATCTCAGGCATAGCAAGAAATTGTAGCTAAGAAAAATGAAGTAACACCAAGCTCTGGAATTACCAAACTCCACAAAGTAGAAGAAAAAGCTGCCGACAAAGCCCTTCAAGATGCCTAGTTAGATCACACTATCAAATTTGGCAAGAATCCAGGAGTTAACCCTTCTTATGCCTTACCAACTAGGCATGATTTCTATGATCAGGCCCCCTTGTTCCTCCACATCTTCTTGTATAAGCTCCACTTCAGAGTCATCCTTGTAGGTAAGCTAGCCACCCTTAGTCATCCCCTTAAGAATTTTAGCTCACCCATCTCATTTAGATCTTTGCCTTAGAACCAAACCAATCCCCTCAAACCTAGCTAGCATCCCAAAAGCCTAAACTTCACATCCAAGCCTTCAAAATTGTTGTCACATTGCCAAAGTCTACCATTCCTACCATCTTGCAAATCCAGCAATCTCACCCAGGTTATCCCTTTGATAGAGCTTTGTCTAGGGTAATCTAGCTTTGTCACTTGTTATCCCTCATCACCTTGAGCTAAAGGTTGGGATCCACAAGTGGTCAATCTCATGTTTTTCCTAAAGGATCACCAGTCTATCCTTAAGTTGACACAATCACCACCAAGCTTGCACATAGGAAAGTAGACCTTTCATGATTTGGCAACATATCTTTGAAGTTAGAATCCCCAACCCAATCCTCCTTAGGTTTGTCATATAGCTTTGCCCCAACCCAGGAAATCATTTGCATAGAAAAGTCTTCCCCCTTGGGATCCATCAACATTGTTGCATCTCATCCCTAGGAACATTTTCATGCCACCTGTCACTCACTTAGCCAAGAAGAAGAAAGAAACAATGGAACCCTATCATTTGGATCAAACAACATTGCTCCCCTTGAGCACTCAACCATCCTTTAACCTAGAGAACACTATACCGTCACCTATTGACATTGAAGCTTTGATGAACCAACCAAGAAATGCAGTATTGGTGAATGCCATTATAGACAAGAACAAAGAAACAATCATGGCTAACTTTCAAAGGGACAATATAGGAGCCTTTGACTTTGGAAGACCTCCTCCCTTATCAGATCCATCTCACTCATGGTTTGGAGAAATACCACTCCCAATAGGTTGTTATGATTTAGATTATCCTCAATATGTGCCAAAAGAAGAGCCTCAAGCCAATCCTTATGATCCAACAGACCCAAACATACTAGCCTCCACTAAAGTTGAAATCTCCCTTTCGTAAGACAATCTAGCCACCACCACTCCACCATTGGTCGATACCACTCCATCCCAAACCCCCTTTGCCCAAAACACCTCATCATTCACTCCCTTCACTATTGTTGTTGTTGCTCTCTAACCTAGCCTTCCAAATCCACCCATCTCCCAAATCAGTGCTAGCATCTTTGGCCAACCTCAGCAATATACAATCAGGATGACACCCATGGGGCCAAGAAATCAACCTTTCATCACCCCCAGCTTGTTTACCTCAGCTTAGAGCATAATTACATCATTTCCACTAGGTCCTTGGAGCTCAGTGCCATCAGCCACAAATCCACAAGCTACTACCCTCACTCCACAAAGCTATCAAACCCCACAAGCTACTACCAATGTTTTGCCAAGCTCTCAAGTGACCCAATCTCCTACCAACACTCTACCAGGCTTTCAAATCCAACCACCAAGCTATCAAACCCCATCAGTTCCATTCCCACCACCTCCACCACCAACTAGTCCGTTACCTCCTATTACTAACTATTTTTCTATGCCACTTCTAGGAGGAAATCCACCACCACCAACCACCAATTACTTGGCCTCCTTTGCCATGATACCCTCCCAAATGGGGGCACAACCCACATATATTGGTCAAACTCCTCAAATCCCAAGTCAAGTTCCACAAGCTCTTTGATCCTTTCTCCAAACTTCACAACCATCTTATACCTTACCTCCACAAAGAAATCCATTTATCCCATAGCCAGCCTACATCCCTCAATCCCTATCCCAAATCCAATATCAGTAGCAAGCCTCACAACACATGCAACAATATGTGCCTTCTCCACCTTAGCAACCCATCATCCACCATTCAGTTGCCCAAGCCATGTACAATCCCTACTAGCCCATACCTCAAAGCCATCCATGTTCTATTGCCCCATCTAGCACATACCTACCTTAGGGAACTCTTACACTAGGTGCACCCCAACCATCACCCATTAATTTAGAATGGGAAGCCATGAAGACAACTTTGAAGAACATCCAGGAGGGAAATGATCCAAAAACCTTCAATTTTTAAAATGTGTGTCCTTACCCATTTGATAGAACCATTACCATGACACCATTTCCCAAACACTTCGAGATACCAAAGTTTGACAAATTCAAAGGAAAAGGAGACCCTGTCACACATATCAAAGAATTTTACATGCACTACCAAGAAGTGGCATATAGTAATGTCTTCCTCTTGCATCTCTTTCCCAAAAGCTTGACCGGACCAGCTCTTGAATGGTTTTATAGAATCCCATATGGCACAATTAAAAAATTTGTTGAGTTGTTTGAGGCATTTGTAGCCCAATATGCCCATCTTGTTGAAATAGAGCTCTCAGTAGTTGATCTTGTCCACACTAAGAAAAAAGGTGTAGAAAGCCTTCCTGAATATTTGCAAATATGGAAAACCCTTACCACCCACATATCTTGCACCTTGCGAAAATTCCATTTGGTGAAAATGTTTATTGATAATGCCCATCCCAGCTTGGCTCACCACATGACCATGAACTATTTGTAGACCTACAAAGATATCAAAGAAAAAGGAATGATCCTTGGGCAAGGACTCATTAAAGATGGTGTGGTCAAGATTTACAAGGAAGCCAACCAAAATCAATCACATTCCAATGACAAGCCTAGGTATTGGAACAAAAACAAGCACGTTGCAACAGACGGTGTCACTAACACCAGACATGTGAATATTGTTGGTCCTTCCCAAAATTAGTCCAACCCACCTTATCAACCAAACTATCAACTACCAACACCAGAATCACCAAAGCTATCAAGGCCATAATCCAAGACCCAACTTTCAAGGGTCTAGTGATCAAGCTAATGCCATCAATGTAGCTACAGGACCAAAGCCCAAGTTCCAACCTACACCTAGAAATTATACACCCCTTGGTGAGCCATTGGATGTAATTTTTGAGAAATTGACTAAGGAAAAACTCATCAAATTTCTTCCTACCCAGCAAATTGACCCAGGCCAATCCAAAGTTGCATGGTACAAAGACAATGAGTATTGCAAATTTCATAGGGTAAAAGGTCACACCACCCTTAGATACATGAAACTAAAAGATTATGTGTAGGACCTCATTGATTGGAAAGAAATCACCATTGGTGCCCAAACCTCTCCCAATGTAGGCTTACAGATCTATCAAAATGCTTTTGCCCCTCACAACAACCAAAATCCTTGAAAAGAACCTATCCAAACCAACAAAAACAACACCAACAACCACTAGCCAAACAAACAACATGGGAAGAACAATGACCACTCTTCATCCTATATAGATTATGGTAGCCTCATAGGTTGTATATCCAAGAAAGAGCATTCTATCAATGTTATCAATATCCAAGGACCAAACAATGAGTGTGCAGTCACCACTCGAAGAGCGCAATTTAACATCATAGGCCCACCAATTTCACCAACACCATCAGCTCAATCAAAAAGCCAGTGCAATATCTTGGAACACCTTGGGAACATGCCAACCCAAATCTCCATTTTAGACCTTCTTCGCACTAGTCCTGTGTACAAAAACATCCTTGACATTGCTCTCATAGAATTCTGTGTCCCTTCAGATATCAACGCTACTAATTTTTGTAATCTCGTTGGACACCTATCCTCCTCATGTGCCCTATCATTCAAACCCACTGCCATACCTGTGGTCGAGCCAGATCAAACCCTTCCGCTTCGCATAGCCATTATGGTATCCAATTTTGTCATAAAAAGAGTAATGATAGATAATGGATCAACCTTGAATATTTGCACCCTAAAATTCATAAAACAAGCTAGGTATACTAAGGCAGATATCATCAGTGAGGTTATCACCATCAAAGCTTATGACAACTTGGAAAGAACCATAGAAGGAACTATTTTGCTACAAATCAAGGTTGGGCTAGTCATCCAAGAAACAGTCTACCATTTTATTGATCTAAACCTACCATTTAACATCCTCCTTGGTCGCCCATGGATTCATGCCATGAAAGCGATCCATCCACTTACCATCAGTGCATCAAATTTTTGCATCAAGGCACTGAGGTAACCATCCATGTCAATCCAGAACCCTTTTCTTACTCCAATGCAGTTGAAGATTCATATCAAAACTATTTCTCTAGAATTGATATCGACATAGCCATTGCCAGCTCATCCCACACTTGTAATGACCCAGAAACCATCCTTGCCTCCACCCTATCTATTGTGAAGATCAATAACAAATACTATGGAGAGTATAATCTGTCAAATGCATTTGCTATTGGGGCACTCCCACTTGATCCACATGCCCATGGACGATCGACATATCACAAAACTAAGGAGATTCCACCTCCTTGATACAAATAGTTTGGCCCAACAACCTTTGTATCCTCGAAAATCCCTCTTCATGAGGAGCTCACTCCAGATATCAACAATTGGTTACATAAGGATGCACCTCCAAGAAATCAAGCATGCCTTGATCACTTCAGCCAAAAGTATCCGCAAAAACATAAGCTCATCACTAATAAATGGAACTATCAAGGTGGTGGTCTAGGACCAAAAGAAAGAGGCATGCAGTGCCCCATCGACACAGACAAGTGGGAATCGAAGTCAGGTATTGGCTTTGGCATACCCACAACTGGGGGCACCAATGAGAACGGTCATGCTTTTTCAAACATTCACGGCGACCTTGTCAAAATTGAAGACATTCTTGAAGAAGTTGAAAAGAGAGCCTACGATGATATCCCAGACCAAATCTTCCTCGAAGACTCTATTCTCCAAGAACTATCCATCCATTTCATTGACCTACCACTCGCCCATCCACAACTCATAGATTGGGACCAACCAAGCATCATACACATTGATGAGTTCACATCAGAGGAAGCACTTTTGAGATTCATGAGAGCTGAAACTCCTCACAAGCTAACAAAGCTAGATTCTGCCTATATCTATAAGCTAGATCCCAAGGGGTATTTTGGAAAAAATCCCCAACCTAGTTTTGATACACCCAAAATTGGAACTAAGGTGAATCTGGGACTAGCTAAGGTAGCTAAGAGAACCCCTCAGCAAGAAAATATAGAGTCATAAGTAGAACATGAGGATTTAGCATTGCCTCCTCAAGATAATCGACTAGAGGTGTTTTCTATTCTAATTGAGGATACTAGAGAAGTTAACATTGGTTATTCAAAGATCCCCAGACTTGTTCACATTGCTACATCCCTATCACAAGACCAAGCTGACCTCCTCTTTGAGGTCTTAAGGGAGAACATTGGCCAATTTGCATGGTCATATCAGGACATGCTAGGACTAGATTCAAAGCTTGTAGTTCATCATCTTGCAGTCGATCCAAAGATCAAGCCCGTCAGACAAAAGCTTAGAAAAATGCACCCCAAGGTGGCATTACTGGTCAAAGCTAAATTAGAAATAATTTTAGCTACTAAGGTTATCCAACTCATAAACTAATCAGAGTGGATCTCCAACATGGATATGATTGTAGATCTTACACCTGGACATGAAATTTTGTCCCTCATGGATGGATTTTCTAGGTATAATCAAATCAAGATTGCAGAAGAGGATCAACATAAGATAGCATTCACTACCCCTTAGGGAACCTTTTGCTACAACATGATGCCTTTTGGCCTAAAGAATGCTTGGGCTACCTATCAAAGAGCTATGACATCCATTTTCCATGATCTTATCCATAGCATTTTGGAGGATTATGTGGATGATATCTTGGTTAAATCTCATACCCTCATGGATCATCTTGCTAACTTGGAGAAAGTCTTCGATAGGTTAGCCAAATACCATCTCATGCTGAATCCCAAGAAATGTGTCTTTGGGGTCACATCTGGCAAGCTTCTAGGCTTTATAGTTTCTAAATGAGATATAGAGATTGACCCCAAGAAGGTCAAAGTTATCTTAGACATGCCTCCTCCCCAAACAATATGACAGCTTTGCACTCTTCAGGGAAGGCTTTAATCCATTTGGCGCTTCATCTCCCAGCTTGCAGATAAGTGTATGCTGTTTGCACACTTACTGAAGAAGGATGAAAAATTCAAGTGTGATCCTTTATGTCAATGCAGCTTCAATCATCTCAAGCAGTATCTCATCAATCCCCCTATCTTGGTTCCACCAGTTCCTAGTCGTCCCTTGATCTTGTACATATCAGCAATGCCTACTGCTCTAGGGACACTTCTAGCACAGCTTGATGACTATGATAGAGAAAGAGCCATCTACTACATTAGTAGAAGCCTAGTTGGTTATGAACTCAATTTTACTCCTATGGAAAAAGCTTGTTTGGTAGTTGTTTTCTCAATTCAAAAGCTTTGCCACTACATGGTAAGTCATACCATCCAACTAGTCTCCAAGATCAACCCTCTCAAGTATATGCTCTCCAAAACAACACTTACAGGCCATTTGGCCAAATGGGTTATGCTCCTTAGCGAATTTGACATCAAGTATGTAGACATAAAGGCAATCAAAGGGCAAGCTATAGCAGATCACCTAGCTGATGCGCCTCTAGTAGATACATATCCTTTGATCACAGAATTTTTAGATGAGCATATTTGTCTAATTGCCCATGGAAACTTTATTTTGATGACTCATATACATCTCATGGATCAGGGGTAGGAAAATTGGTGGTCACACCTCAAGGAGATTACATTCCAAAAGCCTTCAAGCTACAATTCCCTAGCACCAACAATATAGCTGAATATGAGGCTCTCATAGTAGGATTAAAGATAGCTGCAGAATGGAACATCACTAAGTTATAAATATTTGGCAATTCTTAGCTCACCATCAAGCAAGCCCTAAATAAATATCAAACCAAAGATGAAAAGCTATTACCCTACAAAGAGCTAGTTGATCAGCTAACCCAACATTTTTCAGAGCTTTAGTTTACACAAGTGCCTCAAATATAGAACAAAGCAGAAGATGCTATGGCTACTATCGACTCGCTCTTGGAAATTCCCCAAGTGGTTACGCAGTATGATTTTTTAGTCGAGCAGCTCCTCACACCTACCTATGCGAATGATGACTCAAATTGTGTTTGTATCATGGTTGGTCCCCAATCCCCTTGGTACCATGAGATTCACGCTTACCTTAAAGATGGTATCATCTCCCCTCACCTCACACGTACCCAATGCCAAAACCTCATCCAAAAATCATCCCGCTATGTTATCATAGCTAATACCCTATATTGTTGGGGTTATCATGATACTCTCTCTCGATGTTTAGATGAAAATGAGGCTACGATGGCATTAAAAGAAGTACACTCTAGACTTTGCGGTGCCCACATGAGTGGTATTGTCCTCACACGAAAAATCCTTAGAGTAGGCTACTATTGGCCTACCATTGAAGAAGACTCCTGTGAATTTGTCACAAAGTGTCTCCCATGTCGGCAGCATGCAAATCTTGTGCATGCTCCAACATAGGATCTACAGCCTATTGCACCACCTTGGACTTTCACTTGTTGGGGCCTTGATCTAGTTGGAACTATCACACGTCTCTCATTTGATGTACATAAATGGATAATAAAAGCTATAGACTATTTCACTAAATGGGTGGAAGTAGTCCCCCTAGTCTCAGCTACAAGAGTTCAGGTCTCCAAGTTCATCTTGTACCACATTGTTTGCCGCTTTGGCATCCCATCCACCATCTTCACCGACCATGGAGGTAACTTTGAAAATCTCAACATGGAAGAATTATGCACTTCCCTCCACATTCATCACCACTTTTCTAGCCCATATTTCCCACAAGGTAAAGGACAAGTAGAGGCAACTAAAAAAATGCTCCTCAAAATCCTAAAGAAAGTTGTTAATGATTCCGGCCGCAATTGGCACCTACAAATAAATCCATCCCTATGGGCCTATCAAACTTCCTTTCATACATCTACAAGCACAAATCCATACTCTTTAGTCTATGGTGCCAAAGCAGTACTACCCATAGAGGTTGAACTTCTCTCCTTGCACATATCTTTGCAAGGGAAAATATCACATGAAGAATACAGAGTAGCTCGGCTCACCCAGCTAGATCTCTTAGATGAGAAGTGACAACAAGCCTATGAAAATATCATAGTCTATCAAGCTTGTCTCAAAAGGAATTTCAAAAAGAAGGTGCTTTCATGACACTTTCAGCCGAGCGACATGGTCCTCAAAGAAAATATGAAAGTCCAAGCTGATCGAGAAAAGAAAGGCAAGTTTGAACCTACTGGCTTGGTCCTTATGTTGTCACTGCCTCCTTTGGCTCTGGAGCCTATCAGTTATCTACACCAGAAGGAGAACTCTTGAATGATCCTACTAACATCATTCATCTCAAAAAGTTCTATGCTTAAAGATCCTTGGTATACCCAGCTTTTGAAAAATACAAAAAATTAGTAAAGTGAAATAAGCGTCCAATGGTGAAAACTTGGCAATTCAAGTGCCTTGGATAGGTACCTTGGTGAAAACATGGTAATTTAGGTTCCTTGTGTACTAAGACTAATCCATTATCTATCACTATCCTATCCCTCATCCATCCATTCACAATCCAATAAAACACCTACCTGTTCCGTTGGTGTTCTGACCAAATATCCAAAATCCAATGAAGCTTGTAAATACCTCTTGTACAGCTTGTAAATCTTGTAACTCAGCTTTTAAATCTTGTACCCTAGCTTGTAAATCTTGTATCATCCCTTGTATCATAGCTTGTATATCCAAATCTTGTCCAAAGCTTGTACCATATTCTAGCTTGTATTATATGCCAAATCTTGTATCCTAGCTTGTATCCTAGCACATGCACACAAAGAATCCCATTTTCCTTAAGCTTTTCGCAAACCATCTACCTATGTACTATCAACTATTGTAGACAACCCACCCTTCATGAACATTTCCATCTCACGAAAACCAAAACATGAACAACCTTGTACATTTGTAACATATCTTGGTTTGTTAGCTTGTACATCCTCTTTAGCTTAGTACCATTGTATCTATCCAGCTTTCATGTTAGTTCCTCCTTGATCAGCATCTTGCACACATTGTACAACCCTTGGTTAGCTATTCCAATGCATCCTTTAGCTAGATCTCCTATCACCAAAGTGTAATCCTTCTTAGTTCAGCTTGCCAAATGCATCACTCATCCAAAATCCATCAGCTTAGGTGCTCTCCAATAGATCCTTGCAGGATATAGCTTTCCACATGTCTGATCTTTGTCCATTAGTACCTCATCCCACCCATCTCATTGGTCAATGGTTTCTTTTGGATTTTCTCTTTCTTTTGATTTGGAATCTTCCCTTTTGGGTCTTGAAGTATCTTTTCCAAGCAATCTCCTTATTCCCTCCTCAAGGTTGCCATGATCTTCCATATCATGGTATACTGTGAATAGGGTAATCTGAGCATAAGGTCTTGATCAAGTCTTTTGTTTGTTTTTCTTTTTTGCTTGTGGGTTACACAATGTCAGTTCCACGTTGCTTCCTCTGGGATTCATGTTGATTCCATGCTACTTCCTCCTTTGTTGACTCATCCTTCCCCTTTCCTCCATCCTCTCACCCTGTGACATGTGTCGCTCCCTGATTGGATGTAAGGAAGCACAATCCATGTGCTCTCCTCTCATTCAATTTGAGCCCTCCATGAGATTTTTACCATCCTTGCATCTTAGCCCTCAATCCCTCAAACCTCTTGCCTATAAATTGGATCCTTCCCCTTTGCAAAACAACACAATCCATGAAGTAAAGTCATAATGGCATTTTAAGAAGCCATTTTACATCAAAACCATACACTCACAACCAAATTTCAACTCCATTTGAAGCCCTTTTTGAAGCATAAGCTTGAGCATAAATCCTATCTATTTAGACAAATTCACTCAACAAGAGAGCTTTTTATTGATCATAGCAAATGCTAGATTTTCTCTTTTATCTGTCTTCAAATAGCTTCTAGGAATCTAGGTATCATGCATTGTATGTTTAACTAATTACTTTGATGCTTGCTTCCTTTCTCAACCACTTTATTAGGTCCTGCTTTGTTATTCATTAAAATAGGTCCCTTCTGACTTTTCTGCCAACTCTTCTAGCTACAACGGTGTCATAAAGCTTCTCCTTAATGTAATCAATGCCTTAGCACTATTCCTTTGTAGTTTGTTTAACTCCCGCTCAGCTTGTATCCTGCGATCAACATTTAATACACACAAGACTTTCCACAAACATTTATTTTCATTTATTAGTTTATAAAGAAAAGGCATTAATTATTCAACTAACAGTTTTTGCAATCTCTTTAGCTACAGGAAGATCTACCCATATCAAACATTCATGAAGAAATATTTTTACCACAAAATGAACCCCTTTTTAAATATAATTTCGATTATCATTTTATGCCCTATGTCCATACTTTATACATCAAAAGTTCAAAACATTTATACTAAAGGATGATAAAGTTTAGTATGTTATAGACAAATGTTCGCAAAAAGGGCTAATAAAACTTCTATTTCTCCATGTCATCATTTTCTCCTCTAATTCATGAGCTCTGTAATTAAAATATCCATGATTTTGTTTCAACCTTTCCCATTTCTGTTCTTCATCAGTCATGTTATATTCAACAAACAAATCATATTTTTCAAGCATAGGATGCAAGAGTATTGGCTGTTGGAGACAAAGAGGTACCCAATAGTTTTTTTGATTTCTTCCCAACGTCAGATACCTGGGCATCCTGCTGATGGCCAATTCCAAAATTTGGGAAGAGTGCAACTCCCTTGTTTTTAGGTCTTCTGGCAATTGAATCCATCTTTGAAGAGAAGCTTGTATAGCATCAGGGACATTTGCAGAACAATGCTGCTCCCAATCAAGAAACGCATGTTCGCGGACAGGGTGAATTTTGGCACCAACACTTTGATTATTATTAACAGAAAGCCAATTAAAGAATACTTTTTAAGTGTTTTTTACTACTGGCCAAATGTACGATGGTTCAAACATTTCTCTTTCTCTATAGGGAGCAGCCTGGTTCTCTCGACTGATCTCATTCTGCATCCATGACATAACGGCCCTAAACTATACATCTCCCACATATAACAATGAATTCCAATCTTTATCATCTGGTACAACAAGATTATGAACATATAAATCACATAGGAGATTTTGTAGAGTCATCGAAACTGAATTGAATGTTGCATAAAATTTTTGGGGAGTGTGTAAGGAAGGGTTCAACCCTCGAGTAATTTGAGACAACTGAAAGTTAATCATTTGCTCCTTTAGGAAAAATGTGTAAACTAGAGATGGGGACCTGCAATTTACAAGCTCTAGAATGAGCTCTATAATCTTTGTGACACATTGGTGTAGGACCATAATTTCATTATCCTTTTCCTCAAATTTCCATGCCTGTTCCTTGATAGTTCTGAGCAATTACTTCCTTTCTAAATCCTAGTTTTCTTTTTCCCATTGAAACTATTGGTACAAACTAAAGCTGGCTATTAAAAAAGTGGAAATGTCCAGTGGTGTATGACAATGGACAATAGGTCTATAATCTTCAAGGTGGTGCTCAGGATGATGGTGGTTAGAAGTGTTGTTGTCCTGAGAATGTTGATGTTCAACAAAGCTTTTATTTTGACAGGAAATAGTGTTATCAAATTTTTTTGAAGGGGCAATGGCTATAGGATAGGGTGCAATAGTCATTTTAACTTGAAATGTTTCAACAATTTACTAAACCATTTCTTTTGCAATAGATGGATACTCCTCTAGTGGTAGATTATTAGTTTCCTCCAATGGTTGTTCAAATCCTGACACTATTTCTTCTGAGGACTCTATGTCACTATTAACATTAATAGGGCTATTTGGTTTTGTGGAGTTTCAATATCAATAGGTGGTATAGGAGGCTCAGCAGGTGGCGCAAGAGGTTCAGTTCTTAAATTTACCCCAGACATTCTGGTGACTCACCGTGGAGTAGAAATTGGGGTAGAAATTAGTTTCTTGCCCTTATCAAAATATTTCCCTTTATTCGAGTTAAGTTCAGGTTCTTGTGATACTGGAGATACTTCTTCTGAACCTTCCTCTCTGACAACTATGCATGATTTTCTCTTCCTGGAAGTTGAGGCTTCTATGGTCAAAATTTTTCTCTTTGCAATTTTAGGTGTAGAAGTAGAAGCCTAAGCTCCTTGAGCCATTCTATATACTACTTTCTTGACTCCAACAATTTTCTCTCTTGTCCCTACTCCTTGCCCTTTAGGTCCACCCCTTTTAGGTCCCTTTGACCTTAGCTTTAGAAAATCATCCCATGTTCCCAAGTGTTTCCTAGTCAATTCCTTTTCAAGTATAGCCCTAATCAAGCAATGGTGGGATATCGACTGGGTTTTACCTTGTTGTACATAGGTAGCTTGCCTTTTGATAATATTATAAAGGAAACTTAGAAGATTTATAGGACAATCCTCATGTTGCAAACCACTGAAAATTTTGAAATGAACAACATGCAAATAAGAATATCTTCCTTCATAGGTAAAATATCTTATGATAAATTCAGGAAGGTGGATGAATTGCAAAAGGAGAGATAATCGTAATGTACCTTACTTTTTGTTTTCCTGTAGCCGAGGATCTCCCAGTATTGAGAATTTCTCTTTTTCTTGTTGTGCATCCATATCCTCTATCCAACATTCTCCCTTTGTGGGTAACCCAGAAACTTCTACCACCACTTCTTCAGTGAATTCTACCTAAATGCCCTTAATAGTTGCATATCCATCCCTCAATGTATTATGAAATTGGAGTGCAATTTTTTGATCAAACTGCTTCAAAATGAGACAATAACCCAACCATCCTCATTGCTAAAACAATCTTCATGTTGTTGGGTCTACCAGTAAGACTTTGTGATCTGCTGGTTCATGCCGCTGAGGTTCTCCACCCATATTTTTGAAAAAAAAATGCCAATACAAGCAAATTCACTGCAAATGATTTTTAGAGTATGGGCGATGATAGCTACAGGGGTTTCAACAAAGGGAAATTGCAATACTTCAATACTTTTCAAACATCACATCCTTCAATACTTCATGATGGCATTTTAATCACCAAACAATAATGAGGATAAAGATCGTGCTAAAAAACATACGCCATATTAATGAGGAGTTATGTGAAATCATGATTTAATAGTTAGCCTTCTTTACATTATTTCACACATTTTGGAAGTACAAAGGGGTGTCAGCTCATTACTAAAATGACCCTTCCCCATACATCCTATATGTCAACTTAAGATTTCCTTGATTTTGCATTCATGATTTCGATTTTCCCTCACCCCAACCTAGCAAAGACTGGGTCCCACTAGACCGTAAAGATTGCAAATTCCAAAAATTGAAATAACATGCTTTCCTAAATAAATAATAAGTTAAATAAATGCAAATGGGTCAAGTGTGATTGACTTGAGGTGCGATAGGAAGGATGGTCCAAGAAGTGCCTTACGAGAGAAAGAAAGTGAGATGTCATGATGATAGAATGATAAGAAGATGGGATGGAATGAGGTCGAAAAGGAATGAATTTTTGCATGAGCACAAATTTTTTATTATGAAGGCCTTGAAAATAAATTCAAGGGGCTACAAGTGTCTAAGTGGGAGCCTCAGATGAAGTGGCTACAGGAAGAGATGTTTCTGTTGTGGTGAACTGTTGAAGAAATTCTTCCCTGGTTGCTAGTTTATGATATAACTTCAAGCGATGCCCATTAACCATGAGTTTGAATTTGATCAGATCAATTGTTGATAGTTGAACTACTCCATTATTAAAAATTGTAATGATTTCATAGGGACCAAGCCATCGAGTTTGAAATTTGCCTTGGTGATGCTGATATCGTGAATCATACAGGAGTGCCCAATCACCAACAGAGAATTCTCTATCTTTAATGAATTTGTCATGCCATTTCTTTCTTCGACTTTGAATTAATTTTATGTTATGAAGAGCTGATTTTTTCCATTCATCCAACTTATTGAGATGCAAAATGTGATCCTGTTGTGCTACAGGAAGGGTAATATCAAGTTCCAGAGCTGTTCATAGAGTTTTATGTTCAAATTCAATAGGCATAATAGCTGTCTTCCCATATAGGAGTTGGAAAGGCGTAAACCCAGTAGTGGATTTCCATGTTGTTCTATACGTTCATAAGGCTTCAAGAAGTTTAGCTGCCCAATCTTTATGATGCAAAGACACTATTTTAGTGAGAATATGTTACAGCTCTCTATTTGTCACTTCTACCTATCCATTGGCTTGTGAATGATACGGAGATGATTTTCCATGCCAAATTTTATATTCCTCCATGAGTGCTGCTACTAGATTAGATATGAACCGAGGCCCTTGATCTAATTGTAATTCTCTTGGAACAACAAATTTGGTAAATATACATTCATATAGAAAATTTGCAACATTATTGTCACGGGGATGCTTCATGGGTTTTGCTTTAGCCCACTTAGTAACATAATCAGTGCAAACCAATATGTAACTTTTCCCTTCTAATGGTGGTTCAATAGGGCCAAAAAAATCAATTCTCCATTTATCAAATGGTTCTACTACTATCTGTGGCTACAGGGGCATTTCACCTATTTTTGTCGGTCTACCCATTCTTTGACATTTATCACATTTTTTTGTATACTGAGCTGCATCCTTGTGAAGTGTAGGCCAATAATAACCTATATTCAGAATCTTTAATACAGTCCATTTGTTAGTAAAGTGTCCACCATAGGGCTCGTCATGACAAGCATGAAGAACATCATATGTTTCATCCTCTCTAAGCTATCGTCGTGTTACCTAATCTAGTCAAGTATAAAACATGAATCCTGAGATCCATGAGAAATTAAAACTCTTTTCTGCCAATAATCATTTTTATTTTGTAGAAAAATGTGGAGGAGTTTTTCCAGTAGTTAGATAGTTGGCAATGTCAGCGTACAAAGGGTTTTGTGTTGACAAAAGGAAGAGATGTTCATTAGGAAATCTATCTTCTATGGCTGCAGGATCATCAGGTTTTTGAAGATGAGACAAGAAATCAGCTACAACATTTTCTTTACCTGGCTTTTCAATAATGGTAATGTCAAATTCTTGCATTAGTAACAACCATCGAGCCAATTGTCCAGAGATTGCTGGCTTGTTCATCAGATATTTGATAGCAGAGTGATATGTATGTACAAATATTTGATATCCTGTAATGTAATGTCTGAATGTATTTAGAGCATAAATTATAGCAAGCAGTTCTTTCTCTTTCACTGTGTAGTTATACTCGGCTCCTTGAAGATTTTTGCTAATATAGTAAATTGCATGTTCTACTGAATCTATCTTTTGGCCAAGTATCGCTCCAATGGCATGATCTGAAGCATCTCTGTGTATGTGAAAAGGTAACTCCCAATTTGGTCCGCAGAGCACTGGTGCTATTGAGAGGACTTTCTTAAGCTTTAGGAAAGCTTTTGTACACTCTAAATCCCATACAAACTCTACATCTTTTTGAAGCAATTTCTATAAAGGTGCTGCAGTTTGACTAAAATCTTTGATAAAATGCCAATAATATCTCGCATGTCCTAAAAAAATCTTGACTTCTTTCAGTTTAGCTGGTACAACCAATGTATGTATGACTTCTATTTTTCCTGGATCTACTTCAATTCCTTTAGGGAAAATAAGGTGTCCTAACACCACTTCTTCTTGCATCATCATTAGGAACTTTTCACTATTTAAAGACAAATTGTAGTCTTTGCATCTTTGTAAAACCTTGTCCAAGTTTTCTTTGGCTTCTTCAAATGTTTTCCCATATGTGGTGAAGTCATCCATATATACTTCCAAACAATCTGCAGATATGTCAGAAAAAATGCTAATAACAACTCTTTGGAAAGTTGTAGGTGAATTGCACAAACCAAATGGTAGGACAGAATAAGAAAATGTTCCCCATGGACATGTGAATGTTGTCTTGTCTTGATCCTCTAGTGCTATCTAGATTTGATTATAACCACTGAACTCATCTAAGAATGAAAAGTATTTTTTTTCTGCAAGATTTTCAAGGACTTGATTGACAAAAGGCAATAGAAAATGATCCTTCTTGGTAGCCGAGTTAAGTTCTCTATAATCTATGAAAACTCACCATTTCCCCCCCTTTTTGGGAACAATAACCAATGGTGACACCCATTGGCTATCAAAAATAGGATATATGAAGCTAGCATTGAGTAACATTTGCAATTCATTTTTGACAATATCCCTTAATGTTGGGTTTATCCTACACTGAGGTTGTCTCACAAGTTTATAATTTGGACTGATATAAATTCTACGGGTATAGAGTTCAAGATCCAAACCTTTCATATCTATATACTCCCAAGAAAAAGCATCCTGATGCTTTTGTAGTAGCTGCAGGGTATCATGATGTTGTCCTTTGAGATAAAAACTTGCTTAAATTTAATTCTCTTCTTGGAATGATTGTTATTTTGACTACCTTTTTAGCCATTGAAATTTGCACAATTGGTTTTGAATCTATCTCATGTGGAAGGAGTGAATCCATTAGCTGTGCAGACTCAGAATAATGCAGTTCATCAGATAAAGGCCGAATGCTTTCTAAGACATACTCTTGTGTAGAAGATGTCTCAGGTTGTGTTCCATACTCATTCAGTATAATAGAAGAAATGACATCATCTTCTTCTTTGATGTTTACAAATGAGTCTCGTTAGATCATCATCAATTGTTGAATAGAATCTATGTCCATATCAGAGTCATCCATATTTGGCCAGATAACTTGATCATCCTACAGAAAAGGCTGAGTAGGAGAATACAAGGTCAAATTTTTAGTGTTCATTCCATCTAAAATAGTCATTTTCTCTAATCGGAATGCAATATAAGCATCTGTTGTTGCTAACCATGGTCATCCTAAAATGATAGGGTAGCCCCCAGTACTTGTTTTTGGAGAGAGTACAACAAAATCAATTGGATACTCCCATGAATGTAATATGACAGTGACATCTTCTAGCATACCATCAGGAATGATGGTAGAACTATCTGCTAGTTGCAAGATTGTTGGCGTCTGCGTAAGACCAATGATGCTTAATTTGGATACTACTTCCTTGGTCATTACATTGATGGATTCTCTAAGGTCTATTAAGACATTCTGCACTTGTACTCCTTGAATGGTGAGGGTTACTACTAGGCTGCCAGGGTCTGCATACTTAGGCATTTTGCAGTTATCAAGCATAAGATCAAAAAGCTGTCCAAGGACATGTATAGTCTTCGGGTCTTTCTTTTTCCTTCTTGGATTTTTAACATAGACTTCTCTAATGGCTTTTGAATATATAGGTACTTCTTTGATTGCATCAAGCAAGGGAATTTTTACCATCATTTTCTTGAGTTGCTCAAGCAAATCTAGTGTAGCTTGATTTTCACTTGGCAGTATTTTCTCTGTTAACCTACTAGAAAATGGTGGTGTTTTCGCTGTAGGAGAAATAGTGGTGGCAGGTTCTTGAATTGACTTAGCATTTGTATCATCTATTTTTGTTATAATGGGTTGCTAAGGTGAGGCAAGCATTGTTCTAGATCTTAGATGGATATCATTCAGGGTGATGGAATAAATTTGTTTTTGGGCTAAAGGTTTTGCACTATTAGGATTAGGTGTAGGTTGTGTAGGTAAATGTGGCTATTTTGGAAGGGATATATTGGCTATAGGAGGCATTAAGGCTTGTTGTTGAGGAGGTTGAGTCAAGGCCGGTTGATGCTGGTGCTGCTGCCAATTCTGGGTTTGCTGCCAACCTTGCTGAGGTTGTTGCCTGCCCTATTGGGGTTATTTCCAACCTTGGTTAGGCTGCTACCATCCTTGGTTGAACTACTGCCAAACTTGGTTATGTTTCTGTCACCCTTGGTTAGGCTGTTGCTAATGATTATAATTACCATGATGTTGTTGCCATTGACTATTACCACCGTAATTATGGAGTGGGTCTTGAGGAATACCTAATCTTGGAGCCCATGGCCTTTGTTGAGAAACATAGAGGACTTCCCCCTCTTCATTAATTGCCTTGAACTCAATAGGCACATGCTGTGATTCCAAGTTGGCAATAGGCTTATATTGGTAGTTGCGTTTCTTTTCTCTACAATGGGGGCAATATTCTGCCAACATACTATCAGCATCCTCCTTCTTCCTTCATCCTTGCATGGTATCCAATTGTGTAGCAACATCATTAATGATGTCTTGCTTGAAATCTAACAAGAGGTTTGAAAATTATGTCTTAGATACTCCTACCCCACGAGTGTTTTGGTGTAAATCACTCAAACCTCATTCTTTTTTTGTTGTTGCTCTGGAATAGTTCAAAAAAATATTCCAAATTTTAGCCCACATCTTCTGTGTAATGTCACCTCTAGCCATTAAGTCTAAAGCTTCCATACTCCTATCATGTACTCCTTTCAAAAGAGATGATTTTGAGACTCCTCATTCAATTGATGTTGTGTGTTGCACTATAGGTTAAAAATGAATCGGGCAACATAGTCCTCCAAAGTCCCATCCTCCTTTTGTGACATTTTAAAAATGTCATCTCCTTTCAAATCATGGCCTTTGCAATATTCCATATATTTATTAAGGAACAGGTTACTAATAGTTGGCCAATCTGTCACAGCATTGGCACCTAAACTCATGAACCATCTCAAAGCCACTTATTTGAGAGTTGATGGAAAAAATTTCAGCTTATGGGCATCAGTTGTTTTGTCATAACTTCGACAAAGGATTTTGAACTCAAAAAGAAAAGTTTCTAGATCTTCAGTAATAAGGCCATAGAATTTAGGTAGGGCAACTGAGGATATATTTTTCAAATTTTGATTACCTTACTAAGGAGGAATTGGAAAGGGAAAGGTAGGCTGTGCTATTTCCATTTGTAGATGTCCTAGTGGTGGCTGATAAATGAGTAGAGCTAATGGATTATCTTGATATTCTGGCTCAGCAAAAAGATTATTCAAATGAAAAGATTCTTCAAATGTGGTTGGTGATTGTACTTGTTCTGGTACTTCTACAAATATGTTCTCAAACAGTTCTCCTTCTCTCTCTTCCATTTCTTCATGGTTAGGATAAAAAGAATCTTCCTGATTGAAGTTGGGAAGAAATCTTCCAAGGTGATCTCTTCTTCTATGCATGCAAGAATGCTAAAAAAAATGAAACTAAATGACTCAATAGTAAATACTAGACTGACACCATCCCCGACAAGGGTGCCAAAAAATATTTCTAATCAATATAACACCCTTTTAGTTGCAGGATTGGGCATCCCTTACCACCAAAGTACTATGCTAATTTTCATTAAATGTCAATCCGGGAGTGTGAACTTGAGATGATGTCTGCAAAGTATATGCTCTAGTTTTCACTAAAAGTCACTACTACTTTGAATGCAATGACCATTAAGGAAATCTAGTTTATCCTAAGGAAAGACCACTATCAAATACTTGGAAGGAAATTCTAATTATTTAGCCATACATCTATGCACCTTCTACTGCAGGAATAGTGACTAGTTCTATTTCTAGTGGCTATAGGAATAGCAGTTCTAACCTTAACTTAGAAAATTGAGTCTAACTCCTACTTACTAAAGAAAACTCCACCTTCCGCATGGGCCCCCACGGAAGAATGAAGGAAAGAAAAATTCAGATAAAAGTGTAAAAACTCAGAAAAGGCATATATTCATCCAATATGCAGTATTACAATAACTCAGAAAAATGATAAGATGTCTATCAACTCTGTCTGTCTACTCACTACCTAGCCTTATAGATATAGATGAGGTCTTATTTATAGGGAAGAACAAAAAACTCCTAAAACTACCACTTCCTCATGAAGGAAAGTCAGTTACAACTTAAGACTGCAAACACACAATTTGAAAGACATTAATTATCCCTTAAATTCCCCACAAATATAGATCATAGCAAATGCTAGATTTGCTCTTTTATCTATCTTCAAATAGCTTCCAGGAATCTAGGTATCATGTCTTGTATGTTTAACTGATTGCTTGGATACTTGCTTCCTTGCTTAGCTGCTTTATCAGGTCCCGCTTTGTTATTCATTAAAATAGGTCCCTTCTAACTTTTCTACCAAGTCTTCTAGCTGCAATAGTATCATAAGGCTTCTCCTTAATGTCATCAATGCCTTAGCACTATTCCTTCATAGTTTGTTTAACTCCCGTTCGGCTTGTATCTTGCGATCAACATTTAATACACACAAGACTTCCTGCGAACATTTATTTTCATTTATTAGTTTATAAAGAAAAGGAATTAATTATTCAACTAACAATTTTTACAATCTCTTCAGCTGTAGGAAGATCTACCCATATCAAACATTCATGAAGAAAGATTTTTACCACAAAATGAACCCCTTTTTAAATATAATTCTAATTATCATTTTATGTCCTATGTCCATACTTTATACATCAAAAGTTTAAAAAATTTATACTAAAGGATGATAAAGTTCAGTATGTTATAGACAAATGTTCACAAAAAGGGCTAATAAAACTTCTATTTCTCCATGTCATCATGTACAAGGGAACACACTAGCTTTTGAAGGAATAGTTGGAAGACTGACTACATTTGAGCTATCCAATTTTGACAATTATAGACCTGAGAACCTTGAATCTACTTTCAAGGCCAAGATGACAATAAAAGATACTGAGGAGGACACATCAAGCAAGAGAAGAAAAAAAGGAAAACATGCATCCGGTGATAGCAACACAGATGAGGAAGATGTGGAATAGTTTGAAGCACTATTAGCCACGAGATTCCATAGAGGTAAAGGAAAATTCAAAGGTAATCTTCCTATCATATGTTTCAATTGTAATGAAGTAGGTCATATAGTTGCAAGATGCCCACAAAAGAAAAACTTTAAAGAAGGAAGCAATTTCAAGAACAAAAGAGAAGATGATAACAAAGATTACAAGGAGAAGGGCAAGAGATGCTACATTTTTGAAGAAGACTCTGATGGAAATGATGATGAAGTAGACTATGTAGCCATGAAGGATGAATTAGAAAAAGATGAAGATGAAGCAACATCATTGGTTACCTATGTGAACAAGAATGACAAGTGGATCATAGACAGTGGATGCTCACATCACATGACGAGATAAAAGTAAGTTCATTACCTTTACTCAATATGATGGAAATAGCATTAGATTTGTTAATGATGCCCCATGTCAAATCAAAGGAAAAGGCTCTATCAAACTTATAGAGAAAATTTCATATGATAATGCATACTATGTTGAAGGATTGAACTACAACTTGTTGAGTGTATCTAAGTTCGGCAGTGTAGGTTGCAAGGTGGTATTTGGAAACAAAACTACCAAGATCTATGATATTGATTGAAATTTGATAGGAAAAGGTGAAAAAACTAAGAATAATCTATTTTACCTAGATATTGAAGAAGCAACATGTCTTATTGTTAGACTTGATAATGTGTGGTTGTGGCATAAGAGGTTGTGTCATTTTAATTTTTATAATCTGATCAACATTAGCAGGAAGAACAAGGTCAGAGGATTGCCCAAGTTGAAGAAACTTGAAAACACAATGTGTAAACAATGTCAACCAGGGAAGATGATTAAATCTAGTTTCAAAAGAAAAGAACACACTTTCAATGAAGTTCTAGAGTTAGTTCATACATATTTATGTGGCCCAATAGAAGTACAAAGCTACCTAGGAGACATATACATAATGCTATTTGTAGATGATTATTCCAGGATGATGACTGCTATGTTCTTAAAGAAAAAATCTAATGCATGTCAAATGTTCAAGTGGTATTTGGCTAGAGTTGAGAAGGAAACAGGAGAGAACCTAAAATGCCTAAGGTCAAATATAGGAGGTGAATTCACATCAAGAGAATTTGAAGTATTTTGCAATGATAAAGGTATCAAAAGGAAAATTTCAGCACCAAGAACTCCACCAAAAAATAGTATTCCTAAAAGGAGAAATAGGTCGGTGATTGACTATGTTAGAACCTTGATGATGGAGAAAAATGTTCAACTTAAGTACTAGAGAGAAGTTGTAAGTACTACAGTCTACACATTGAATAGAGTTCAAGTAAAAAAGGGTACAAATGCAACACCCTTTGAATTATGGTATGTTCATTCACCTAATGTTAAACATTTCAAAGTGTTTGGTTGTAAATGCTATATTCTAGAAGACACTAGAAATGGCAAGTTTGATGCAAAAAGTGATGAAGGAATATTTCTTGGGTAATCCACTAAAAGAAAGGCATATAAGTGTTTGAATACTAACACTAACAGAGTTGTGGAGAGTGCAAATGTAAATTTTGATGAGCATGCATAAGTTTAGGATGAAAAGTCAAAGAAAATAAAGGATTATAGATCCTTTGTATACTTCTATGAAGGAATGACAACTGAAGACAATGCTACAAATCAAGTTGGGAATCAGCAAAAAACTTCAGTATCTACTAAGTTACATTTAGAAGCCAAGCTATAGAATGTAGAAAATGAACAAACTAGTTCTAAAAATAGTACATAAGAAAGGAATGATGAATTACTTGATGAAGAAGAATGAAATGACACTAAAGATGAAGGATCAAATGTGGAAAGAAGGACTAAACCTAGATTAGCTTAGTATGTAAGAAGACATCACCATATAGATCAAATCATTGGTGATAAGGATGCTAGACCAATGAAAAGGAATAGACTCATAAATGAATCATGTCTACTAAACAAGGTTGCATCCAAAATAGTCAAAGATGAAATACAAGATGATAACTGGTATGAGGCCATGAAAGAAGAGATAGATTAGATTGAGAAGAACAAAACTTGGTCTCTAGTTCCCAAACCAGTTGATAAGAATGTGATTGGTACCAAGTGGGTGTTCAGAAACAAACTTGATGAGAATGGTGAAATAACAAGAAACAAAGCCAGATTAGTTTGCAAAGGTTATGTGCAAGAAGAAGGACTAGATTATGGAGAGACATTTGTTCCTATTGCAGGAATGGAAGGAGTAAGAACATTACTTGCATATGCTGCATATAAAGGTTTCAATGTCTAGCAGATGGACATGAAATCAACTTTTATGAATAGTATACTAGAAGAGGAAGTCTACATAGAACAACCAAAGGGGTTTATTGATGAGAAGAACAAGGACATGGTCTGCAAACTACACATAGCACTTTATGGACTAAAGCAAGTGCCAAGAGCATGGTATGAAAGGTTGCACAAATATCTTGTAAAAATAGGATTTGAAAGAACAGATGACAATAGAAATTTGTACATCAAATCTAAGGAAAGTAAAGACATTTTAAATTCAAAAAAATTTATTGATGACATAATATTTGGAGGAAAAGATGTTTTATGCAAAGATTTTGCAAATCAAATGAAGCATGAATTTGAGATGTCAATTTTTGGAGAAATCAAATTCTTTGTTGGATTATAAGTACATCATTTGAAGCATGACATATTTGTGACTCAATCCAAATACATCAAGAAAGTACTCAAAAAATTTGGGCTAGAAGACTCAAAACTAGTCAGCACACCAATGACAACTGGACATAAGATATCCAAGAATGATGAGTCTTCTGAAGTAAGTTAGACATTGTATAGGTCAATGATTGGAAAGCTGCAATATGTTGTACATAGTAAACTAGATATTGCATTAGTTGTTGGAATAGTGGCTAGATTTTTTGCCAGTCCAAGAGAAAACCACTTAATGGTAGTAAAGAGAATATCGAGATATTTGAAAGGAATTGATGACTTTGGTTTTTACTACAAAAGGAATAAGAAATTTGAACTGAGAGCTTACACTGATGCAGATTGGGGAGATAACATTGATGATAGAAAAAGCATTAGTGGAAGAGCACTTTTCTTAGGAAAGAGGTTGATTGCATGGACAAGAAAAAAACAAAGTTGCACCTGGTAGTCTACTGCTGAAGCTAAATATGTGGCAGCTGCTATAAACTGCACTAATATTGCGTAGATCAAACATTTGCTACAAGGTATGAAGGAAGAGGTAATTGAGCCTGTGACACTTTATTGTGATAATATAAGTGCTATCAATATATAAAAGAATCCAGTAATGCATGCTAAAACCAAGCATAAATTGCAATTAAGTATCACTACATAAGAGAGCTAGTGGATGATAAACAAGTGAAGATGGAATATGCTAGCTCAAAAGAATAGATTGTTGATATCTTCACAAAAGCATTACCTAAAGATGCTTTTGAGTATCTTAGAGGTAAATTAGGGGTGATACCCCTAGCTAAGGCTACTTAAAGCAAAAGCAAGAATGCCCTGCATCAAATAAGTTGAATGTTAAAGATTTTACACTTTGATGTAGAGGATGTTTACTTTAGGATCCATGCCTAAAGTAATAGAAGTACTGAAAACTTCAAATCAATCACAAGAATGGTGATAAAGGGAGAAATTGACTAAATCTATAAGAGCTACATCTACATATTAAAGATGCTAAAATGTCTTTGGCATTGCTGTCAAAGAGGGAGAAGTGAACAACTGATCAACAA
The DNA here is from genome assembly GCA_028749045.1 of Cupressus sempervirens. NCBI lineage: Eukaryota > Viridiplantae > Streptophyta > Pinopsida > Cupressales > Cupressaceae > Cupressus > Cupressus sempervirens. The sequence continues at coordinate 100,940,170 of CM053787.1, forward strand.
CTATTAAAGATAAAAGATCAAAGAAATAGAGGGAGAAGTGAATAACTAATCAACAACTGTTGAAGATAAAAGATTCAGACAAAGGTTGAATATAGACAACTGAACAAATAAAGATAGATGGAGATTTTAGAGATTAATCAGAACACTAGAAGATGAACAATATAGAGGGAGAAAGACAAAAGAACAAGGCTACAATAGCAAAGAGGGAGAAGCTGAAATGAAGCAATCAGAATAGTAGACAGAGATGTAATGTTACAATTTACTTTTGGCTTTTGACTTACTATTCTAACCTAGTTAGTTTGTGGTTGAATAGTTTAGCCTGATGGTTGATCAGATTGGTTTGCCATCAATGCCAAAGAAGGAGATTATTGGAAATCTAATTGAAAAGCTCATTGTTGTTGAAGATCAAAGAGGGAGATTGTTGTAAAAGAATGTTTTCAATAATTTTTTTGCAATTGATGTTAAACCTAATGTTTGTAGGAATGATATTTTCTTATAAGGCTTAAGCACTATCACTTAGTTGATTGATGAAGAAGATTTGATCAACAAGATGTAACAAGAGCACCTATGATGTTGGAATGAAGTGCAAGGATTAGCTAAGACAATGGTTAAGTAGTGTATTGATAACATACTCGAAGATACAAAGGATGGTCACACTTAGACATATTGGAGGAAGAAGTTGTAACAAAGTTCATTGCAAAGATTTAACCTTGATCATCAGAAGAAGTCGAGAAAATCCTTAGTAGAAATCGAGTAACAAACATTTTTAGTTGGTGCTGAGTGATCTTCAAGTGTTGAGTAAAGATTAGGTGCCGAGCATCAAAAAAAAATTCAGTTGGTGCTGAGTAATCTTCAGTTGCTGAGCATCAGGAAAAACATAATTGATGGCAAGTAACATAGTATGTGCCAAACACTAGTGTTTCAATAGTGCTGAGCTACTGCATTATTTCAAATAACAAGGATTTGCCAAATCCAAGCCAACTTAGTGGTTACATTGAATTTTGTGAACAAGTTGGAGGATAAGGATGAAGAGTTGTTGGCACAGAATCCTATGTAAACCATTTTTGGGAAAATTCTAATGGATTATTCAAGAAGTTTCTAGAGGAAATAGAATCTGGGTTAGATACAATGAATCATTAATGCTATTAAAATCCTTAAAAGCCTATTAAAAGCCAATGCTAATTCCCAATGCCATTGAAAGCCTTAATGCCAGAAAAAGCCTCACCAAAACTAAACTTGCATATTACTCAAGGTGCAAGGAAATAAGAACACCTTTTACAAAGAGAAGGGGAACTCTTTCAAATAATGGAATTAGTTTTTACAAGCTTATGTATAGGATCCATGATAGGTTCACATTAATGAGCTAACTATGTTTAAAGTGTTGGACATCTGATTGAAAAGCTCATTGTTGTTGAAGATCAAAGAGGGAGATTGTTGTAAAAGAAAATTTTCAATCATTTTTTTGCCATTGATGTCAAACTTGCTATTTTTAGGAATGATATTTTCTTATAAGGTTCAAGCACTATCAATTAGCTGATTGATGAGGAGGATTTGATCAACAAGATGTAACAAGAGCACCTAAAGGAAAGGTTGAGTTATGATGTTGTAATGAAGTGCAAGGATCGACTAAGACAATGGTTAAGTAGTGTATTGATAACATACTCAAAGATACAGAGGATGGTCACACTTAGACATATTGGAGGAAGAAGTTGTAACAAAGTTCACTGCAAAGCTTCAGTTGAAGCCGAGAAAGTTCTTAGTAGAAGCCAAGTAACAAACATTTTCAATTAGTGTCGAGTGATCTTCAAGTGCTGAGTAAAGATTAGGTGCCAAGCATCAAGAAAATTTTCAATTTGTGCCGAGTAATCTTCAAGTGCCAAGCATAAGGAAAAACATAGTTTATGCCAAGTAACACAATATGTGCCAAGCACCAATATTTCAATAGTGCCAAGCTGCTACATCATTACAAATAAAAAAGATTTTCTGAATCCAAGCTGACTTAGCAGTTACATTGAATTTTGTGAACAAGTTGGAGGATAAGGATGATCAGATGTTGGCACAGAATCCTATGTAAACCATTTTTGGGAAAATTCTAATGGATTAGTCAAGAAGTTTCTAGAGGAAATAGAATATAGGTTAGATGCAATGAATCCTACCTAATCCATGTAAATTGAAATTGAAGAAAAGATGAATTGAGTAGGAAACAGAACTCCAAGACTTCTATTTAAGAAGTCATAATCCAAGAAGAAAAAAGCTAGCTGATACTGTTGTTGTAGAAGTGTCAAATCTGTGAAGTGATTGAAAGGGTGTCAAGAAGGAGACATCTAGGAGAAGGAAGAGCATAGAGGCTCTACTTCTACAAGTGGTTATGAAGAGATGATTGCACTGGTACATTGAGTATGGAGACTCAAGGAGACAAAGCTTGAAAGATAAGGCAAGCAGTTAAGAGTTGCAGAGATAGAAGGCTAGGCAAGGGTATGAGTAGAGAAGTGATCCGAGATCTGCAAGATAAATTGTATGTTGTAGTCAGGTCAAGATTCTCTAATACTCTCTAGAAATTTTATTAGATCTAAAAATCCTATGGACTTAGGTTGGCCTAATAGCCATTTGTAAATCCTTTAACAGGGTGGCATTCCAAGGGAGTGTTCTAAAGTCCTTTAACTAGGCCCACTTCTAATAGGGTGGTTAAATCCTCTAACGAGGTCACATTTAAAAGTGTGTGTGGTAAGCCTTTAATAGGGAAAGCCTTTCATAGGGAATCAGTTCAGAAGGGTGAGAATTGAGTAGCATGTTACTGGTGGTTTTTCCCAAATTGGGTTTCTACGTAAATCACTATGTTATGTGTTGATATCTTTTGTGTTATGCTTGCATGTTTATTTATAGTAACTTGCTAATTAGACAAGTTAAAGCTTGAATGAATGGATTTACCACACTTAGTGAAAAGTTTGAAAGGGACATCTAGACTTTGAATAAATGATTCACCCCCCCCTCTAAGTTATTCTAAAGCAATTCTAACAAAAAGAGAAAACAGAAATGACAATGGTCATTTTTCAAACAACATATAGGTACAATAAAAGGAAACCTTTTTGGTTGATGCAAGATTGCCAAAGTACACCAAATGCTCCTAGATCAGAGATACAATAGAAGGAAAAGAAAGAAGTGGAAGAAGAATCTAAAAAAAGTAAAATTTATTTTATAGCTTTGCATCTCATCCCACTCACTACATTGTCAAAACCAAAAATATAGGTAATGGAGGCAAATTTAGAATAAAAATTCTCCTTTGGTAAAAATTAACCATATAAATATCGCCAAAATAATAGTGAAAGATGAAAATATTGATAATATTATTCCCGATACCCATGTTGTCATAGTAAAATAAACCCATTTTATACACAACATTATTATGACAACTAATATTTATTGCATGATACAATGGAGAATTGTAAAATAAATAATATCACAATAAGAATGTTTCACCAAGGGAAGCATTGTTACATGAAATATTAACATCAAATAATAATGATATTGGAGAGTGAAAAATAACTCAACCCACACACTCACTTCAATGAACTCTAGGAGGCATTAAAATATGAAAAGGGGATTGCATGGGGTCTATGGTAACATGGGGTTGAGAAAACCCTTATTGGAATTATGGGTTATTGTTATGCCTCTTTTGATGTGGCATCTATATGAGGGTTTGCATCGGGTTGCATGGATTTATTATGTCGATCATGGGTCTTCTCCTTTAATGCATGACATGGGACTTCAAGATCTTTGATGTAAAAATATTTCCACTAGTTTTTGTCCTTCTTTATCTTGGATGTCATGCTTCTATTATTTTTTTAGCCTTTTCATAGGATATGTTTATAATGGAAGTCATGTGTACATTTCTACTTCATTTTGTATCCTTCCTTTTATTTATTTGATGTGTTTCAATAGGGCTTGTACTTTATGGATTCAAGTTATGTTTTTTAATGTTTGTTTCTATAGAAAACATCCATGCCATCTCACAGATTGAACCCTAGTTTCTTCACTCTCAAAAATAAGAGAGATCTAGCTTTTCGTCCCATTTATTTATTTTTACCTAAATGAAACTTAGTTTTATAGTTGTTCCATTTTCATCTTTTTTTGTTTTGTTTCATGATTAGACCTTTGTGGTGCTTAAATTTTTTTCTTGTATACCCATAAGACTATGTAGTCTACTACAATAAAGGGTCCACAATCCTCCTATTTCAAACCTCATGAAAATAAATGTTAAACATCATTGCTTTTATAATTTTTCTCTTGGTCATTGATCATTCTCATTTAATTATGCTACAACCTTTTATGCAAATTGACTTGCACTTACACACTTTGACTATTGTTTCACTTTTATGGATTCCCACATCTAAATTAAATATTATTCCTATATTAGTTTTCATCCTTTGATATTATCCTTTTTGTGCTATCTTAATATGGAAACAATTTCCTTTTAGGTCTTTTAGAACACTTTCCATAATAACTTCTTGGACTGTGGATGGACATGTGCTCGATGCTCCCTTTTACTTGTTTCCTTCCACTTTCTTTTTGATTTATTTTTTCATCTACCTAAGATTTTTGTGGTTCCCCTATCCTCTCCTCTAAGATAAGTTGACCTAGGTGAACCTATACTAGCTAATGTAAACTAAGGTTAATCTTGACCATAGGGATTATGGGGACTCAAACCTAAAAAACATCTAGGGTTTAATTAATTGAATCTCTCTTTGTGGTAATCCTGTAGTTTTTTCTCATCCAAAAAATCATATACAAGGAGGCTTAGAGGCTTCATTTTCACATCAAATGACATCCATACTCTTTATGATCAAGCTAGAAAGACAAGGCAATCACAAATCTGAAGCATTCACACAAGATAGATTTTAATAAGCATTGAAGGATCCTTTATGGGAATTTCCTCTTCATTATCTACTATATTATAGGCCATCAAGGGAGTAGATCTTCTACATTGATACACACTCAAATCCATGGCACCATAATGGCAATATGGTAGATCCATTAAAAATGTGGGAGATGCCCTATATTCATATATCAAATTCAAGATATTCAATACTCTACAGAAAAAGTCCTTAATGTCAAGTGGTTTAAGGAAGGTGAATCCTAACATTTATCTTCTTCCAATCATTTACATTTATATTTACTATTTGAGGGTTGATTTCTCAATCTAGGACTTGACCAAGGCAAGCCCTCAACCACTAAAAACTATAAACCCTTCACTTTCTATGTGTAGGAGAAAGATAGAAAAACTACAAATGCAAGTCTAGAAATAACTCCCCTGAGAGTCTTTTGGAGAATTTGGTTAGACTTTGCTATAGTGCCTTTAGTATATGATGACCTCACAGGAATCATGTGACCAACCACATCAACCTAGAACTTTCTTCTTTTTTGGAGAATAATTTATGGGTTTCATCTTCTTCATCATTTTATTCAAGGATCAACACTCAAATATTAAAAAATAAGCTCATAAATGTGATTTTATTATTATCCTAAAATAAATCTTCTACCTCACATTTCAAGGTGAGACTTTCATACTTATTTTTCTATCATATCTTTATCTCAGATCTATATCTTAATTGGGCTGATTGTGTATACTTAGCATCTAGATCTACATTATTTAATCAATTAGTTAAATTTTTCATACACATTATTGTACACCAAACATTGTATTTCCTTATTTTGCATTCTCCTTTATAATAAAAATTTATTATCAACACCATTTCTCTTTTGGGCCTTGGTAATCTAATTTCAAATATAAAGAGGAATCATACTTGGGGAATATCTCCTTGCCTTATATGGATCATCCTTCTTTTATCATGGAGTTTTTGGAATTACAATAGGAAAGGTAAACTTCTTTGGGGGGGCGCAGGGGGGGTTTGTGAATACGTATTTTAAACTTTGACACATAAAAAATTCACCACACATCCACCTCATACATTCAATAACTAAACTAAAATACTATGTAAAACATGTACATATATATCATGTAAACAAGTAAGCATTCACACATATATGATACCAAATATGATTACCAAGAAACCTTCCAATGAGAAGGTAAAATTGGTGGGGGGGGGGGAGGGGGGATGACATCCACAAATCTTCACTACTAGACTAATTAAGGGTATCTAATGATGGTTACAATGTTTGATCATAAGACATGATCTAGCCTATGAAAGGTTTACCATGTTAAAGGTTTACAAAGACTAATAGGTCTTACCCTATTAAAGGATTTCAACACCTTGTTAAAAGTGTGCCCTATAATTGACTTTAACTCACAATAAAGCAAGAACCTTGTGAGAGGATTTCAATATAGCTTGTTAGGACTATTCTATTAAGAGATTTAATTGATTCACCTTTTAGAATGTCTTAGAATTTATCCTGTGCTTAAAATTTGTTGCTTGATTATAGATCACCTCTAAACTGATGTCTTCTTGATCAGATATCTCTTTTCTGTTCACTATTTCATTCCTTTGTTCTCCTCTAACTGATTCTGCAATGCAATTTTAGATCACAATACATTAGTCACCATGAATACTTTGATTGCACATGAAAAATTCTCTCTTCGCTCCTTCCACACACATATAAATAGTTTAGGGTTTGTACTACTTAAGAAGGCCTAGGTGACTTAGGGCTAGGTATGAATCAATGGCTATGATTCATCCATTTTGCTGCTTAAACCTTCCCTTTTCATAAATGGATGCATGTAACTCATAGGGATTCAAATTTAAGATTCATCCTTATCACCAAAAGATCGTACTTCAATCTGTAAGTTGACTCAAAAATAGTTTACATAGTAGTTTGTGCCAATACAAACAATTATGATAAAAACTATGTTACTTGTCATCTATAGTTCCTGATGCTCAACATATACTAATTTCTATACTGTGACTCGACATCTAAATGACTTGACATGCACTACTTACTCAACTTTTGAATCACTCGACATATAGTGTTTTCTTGGCACTTGAATGACATGGCACTCACTATGGACTCGACATGCTCTATCTTATACATGTTGTGCTCGACATATACTACTTGTTTTGCATGAACTAAGTAAATGACTTAAGTGTATAGACACTCACTAGTCAAAACCACTATGAGACCAATAGGAGCAATGAATATAGACTCTAATCATATCTTGGAGTACTTTAGCCTTGTATGATTGGTGTAATTTATTTCAAATCTATGCATTGTCACTTCATATTTCTTTCTCTCTCTTTCCCCTTTTCACTATCAATTTCATCTAGCTATTGACGATTCTTGAGAGCTTGGTCTCTTTGGATCTCTCTCTAAAATATGGAAATTTTGGGAGGCCCAATCCTTGTTTTTTACTCTTCTTTGATAATTGATAGTTTGTGAAGGCTGGTCTTTTTTTGATCCCTTAAGGACACACACATCCTTATGATTGGATCAATTTTTTTTATTCTTATTTTTGGGACATGAATTTCTCTTTTTAGGTTGAACTTTTGATGGATTGACTAGCATACCACACACACTTTCTAGACCATTTAGTCCATCTTCATTGGGTTGACTAGCATGTCATAGACACTTGCTAGACTATTCAATGCCACCCCCTTTGCAGAGACCTTTCCCTCTCTCTTCCATTTCCCCTTCCTATATAGTTCACAATAATGCACAAAAGCCTTATTAGACAAGAAAATGCACCCCTTAGGAGTGCTATCTCTCTTATTAATATTTTAGATGTAACAAAGACCTAAGTCTCTTGGGGGCTTGATGATTTCTTTGTCTCCTAGATCATGCAAAGATCAACTCTTGGATTTTGATCCACTTTACTATGATTTTTTGGGAACTCATACTCTCATCAAAGTGGGGGCTATATGTACCATATTAAAATGGACACAATTTCCTTTTAAGACATTTTAGCACCCTTTTCATAATGACTTCCTAGACAATGGGTGGACTTGTTCTTGACAATCCCTTTTCCTTGTTTCCTTCCACTTTCTTTTGAGTTCTTCTGTCATCTACCTTAGCTTTTTATGGCTCCCCAATCCTCTCCTCTAGGCCTAGGGATTGGACGGCCTACAACCCAAAAATACTTAGGGGTTAAATTAATTAAATTCCACTCTTCATTCAACTTGTATCTTTTTCCAACCTAAAAAATCATATATAAGGAATCTTTGAGGCTTCACTTTCACATCAACTCAAATCCACACTCTTTATAATCAAGCTAGAAAGATAAGACAATTGAGCATTTTTATAATTCAACCAAGGGAGGTTTTAACAAGCATTGAAGGTTCATTTGTGACCATTTTATTTTTGAGATCTATCGTATTGTTATCCATCAAGGGAGGAGATCTACATTAAAGAATTCATCATCTACTACATTGATGCACACTTACATCCATGACATCATGATGGGATTATGGTAGATCCATTGCAAATTGTAGAGATACCCTACATTTATATTTCAAATTCAAGATCTTCAACACTCTAAAAGGAAAAATCTTATTGACAAGGGTTTGAAGCAAGTTGAGTGATAAGATTTACTTTGTTTTATTTATTTGCATTTACATTTATCATTCAAGGTTTATTTCTCAATCTTGGGCTTAACCAAGGAAATCCATCACCCACTAAACAACAAAATATCTTCACTTTTTGTGTGTAGGATTAGGATAGTAGAATTAAAAACAAAGATCTAGAAACAATTCTTTTGAGAGACATGTGGAGTAGTTGATTTAACTTTGTTATATTGCCTCTAGCACACAATGACCTTGTGAGAATGTGATTGGCCAAATCAACCTAGATCTTTCTTCTTTTTTGGAGAAAATACTTCTAGGTTTCATCTTCTTTATCATTTTATTTAGGGATCTATAGTAAATGATATTCAAAAATAGGCTTAGAACCATGATTGGTGAACCTAAAATACATCTTCTACTACATATTTAAAGGCAAGTATTTCATATATGTATCTTAGGTCTATATCTTATTGTGTATACGTAGCATCTAGATCTATATTATTTAATCAATTAGTTCAATTTTTCATACACATTATCACCCACATTCCAAAGAGCCTATTTCCTTATAGTGCATTCTCCTTTATAATTTAAATTTAGAATTGGCACCCTTTTCCTTTTGGGCCTTTTCAATCCAATTCAGGTTATAAAGAGGAATCATATTTGGGGATTATCTCTCTCACTTTACCCATCTTTTGACTATTTTAGTGGCATAAAGTGGAGGTCTAAAACCAATTAAAGAATCTCTATTTAACCCTAAATAGTTTTGATTCACCTTGTAAACAACATCTAATTCATTCCATGTACTCTACTAGATCTATACAAAATCCTTCTTCAACAATACCCCATATCATGAACATTGCTTTTATTGATATGGAATTTATATCTATACATGGTTTACCACTTAAAATATGTTATATTAATTCATTATTATCTTATGGTGTATTTTATATTCCAATTAGCAATCCTAATGCATTTGTTCATTGTTGAAACACTTGTTCAAAGAATAGAAAGAATGAAATCTACAAGACTTTGAATTCTCTTTGTATTATGACAACTCCTAATTCTTTATGAATTTTCTATGCACACTTCCTTTGGTTCACATAGTAGTAACAATGACATTTTTCAAGGTTTCTTTGATTGTCTTTTTACTTGATATAATAGTTAACATACCTAGATTAATGAAATCTGTTTATTGCTTAGATAGCTATATATATATTGAGTATTATTCTCCATTTTTTTCCTCTACTACTACTATACCTTTAATGCTATGAAACTAACGTCATGTCACTAGAATGACATGAACAACAAAACTTCCTATTGTAAAAGTGACATGATAGAATTATCTCCTTGTAACACTTTCCAATGTAATAGCCCTCTTTAGAATGTTGATTTTCTTGCACTTTGATATTTATGATGATATTTTATTATTTTCATACAATTTTCATGATTCCACCTTAATAATATTGGATCTTTTCATGTATTTATTTCCCTTCTTATGAAATATTAGTTGATTATTTTCAAATTATGCTTGTGATTATTTCTTTGTTTCTTGTTGATGTTCAAATTCTAAGACCTTCATATCATGAATGTGTTCCCCTTTGATGGCCACACGTATATCTATATCTACAACATAGTGAGTGGTAAATTAAATGGTTTCACAAAACATAAGCTATGTCCCTTTCATAGTACACATAGTCTTCAAAGAAAAATGTGCAATTTAAGCTACACAGCTTCATCCATATGGGACATATCCCATCAATAACTTACAATCTATTGTCTTGTATCTACACATGAAATAAAAAATATTAGAATAAAGAGGGGGGAGGGTGTCTTTATATTTATGATGAATATCTTTCATGTTTCTCTCTTTTGCATAGGTTCTATTTATAGCAATTTCATAATGCCATGATTATATTAATGTTCTAGTGACATGCCTTTTCTAAGATCCATATCCAAAGAAATGGCAAAGTGTTTTCAATACTTCGTAGGTATATTTTGTACTTGATAATTTGATGGATTAAATGCAGTGAGGATTAAGTCAATAACCATTCCAAACAATGATGAATATATTTTCCTCCACTCATCTTTTCTTTTTCATCATCTAAATCTTATGATTCTTATCATGCGATATTTTATTGGCTATGTCCATGCCTTTTGTCAACCTCCAATGTAATAGCTATCTACAAAATGCTCCTTTTCTTGCACTTTGATTTTTATGATGATATTTTATTATTTTCATACAATTTTCATGATTCCACCTTAATAATGTTGGCTCCTTTCATGTATTTCTTTCCCTTATGAAATATTCATTGATTATTTTCAAATTATGCTTGTGTTTATTTCTTTGATTCTTGTTGATGTTCAAATTCTAACACTAGAAGGTGTCATATAATGAATGTGTTCCCCTTTGATGGCCACTTGCATATCTATATCTACAACCTAGTGAGTGGTAAAATAAAAGCTTACACAAAACATAAGCTATCTCCCTTTCACAATCTACTCAGACTTCAAAGAAAAGTGTATGATTAAGCTATAAGGCTTCATCTATATGGGGCATATCCCTTCAATAACTTACAATCTCTAGCCCTCTATCTACACATGAAATAAAAAAGGTTAGAATAAAGATGGGGGAGGGCATCTTTCTATATGTGATGAATCTCTTTCATGTTTATCTCTTTTGCATATGTTCTATTCATAGCAATTTCAGAATGCCATGATTATATTAATGTTTTGTACATGGTGGAATCACGTATTAATGAGACCTTAGAGCAGAGTGAAATCAGAATAACAATGAACTAATATAGACCTAAGAAATCACTCATAAACAAAGACTCCACAAACATCTCATGTTTCCCTACGTACAACCGCTAAAATTTCTCTCAGATCAACATCTTAGTCACAGTTCTAAAATGGGACTATGCTATGAATGGATATATACAAAATTCTATGTGAGCTCTATATGAAAACATAGATTATATGAAGATAATATCACTAGAATGCTAGAATATGTTTATGCATAAGACTAAACAATGCCAAGTGATATTAGATAACTACTAAAATGACTTGAATTCTATATAATAACAAAGCTAGAATGGATGATAGCTCTAAATATGCCTATAGTGCAGATGCCTAAAACTTGGGTCCTTTTGCTGTTGAATTTCCTTCCTATTTATAGGATTTCATAAGGGGGTTGGGGTAACGATTAGGATTTTACTTTTCAGCTCAGGGTAATGGTGAAACTATAAATATCTCATCAGGCACCAAGAGGAAAAGTCAAACAAACTTAGTTTGTGAGGAAAAATGAGGATTTTTCAATTCTTTTAATTTCAAAAAGGAGGATTTTTACTTTTGAGAGGATAAATGGCTTTCATTGATTTATTAAATGTTTCATTTATTTTCAATTTTTTTCTTTTCCTTTTTCCCTTTTTTTAATTTCATTTTATGATTTTATGAATTGCTTTACCTCTTTTTAAAGTGATTTAGATCCTTTTTAATTTGATAGGTGATTGATTGATTAATGACTTGATGTTACCATTGATTTGAAAGTCTATTGTTTTCCTATGTTATTTGATTTTGTCCTTAATTTATGTTGTTTGATCAAAATATGGATTGTTTTAGGTCTTGCCAATTTTAGGGTGTCTACAAATGCCCCTATTTGAGCTAATATGAGAAGCATATTAGTTCAAAGACTATCCTAATTTTCTAATTTTAGGCTGAATTTTGATGATTGAGTGTTTGATTGACGATGTTTTTCTTATTCAAGATTGATATGATGACTAATTGTTGTTGAATTTTTTGATTGGATGTTTGATATTGCAATATTTAAAAACCCTTTATTTAGGATAAGTTTCTTGGATGCCCTAGTTTTGTCTAATTTGATGTTAAAATTTGCCAAGGGTAGAGCATTTTTTACATTTGAACATTTTTTATGCCCCAGTTTGATATGGGTATATTGCTCCATGGGAAATGAAATTGAAAAAAAAATTGATGTGTAAAATAGGGAGAGTCCAATTTTATTTCTAAAATAATTGGTAGGAGATTGGGGTGAATGTAGGTAATTGAGTTGTTTTGGAATAATACTTGGTTCAAGGGAATGGGTCAAGAGGCCTCAAAGGGGTGTATAATGTTTAAAATGTCATAAAATGCCCCAAGGTAGGGTTAAATAGGTCAAAAGACCTTTTAACCATTTGATTTTTGCACTCCCCTTTTACTTTTTGTGTCGTGGAGTTTTGAGCCAACGAGGATGGTTGTCCCATTGCTATAGCATAGATTCAAGAGGGGTCATAGATATGAGCATCCGATTGACTATGGTGCCACGGTAAGTCATCAAGATTCTTCATAATTTAAAGTTTTTAAAATTTTTCTTGAATTTTAGATTTTGTATGAATTTTCTCCACAAAATTGTAGGTTTGTCATTTTAGCACATTTGATGTTTGTTTTAGCACATTTACAATCTTTTAACACATCGATGACATCAAATAGTGCATCCGTGAAGTGGAATGGTGCATTCAAAACCCTAATCATGTAGTGAAATAAAGCACACATTTAAATTGTAGTGCATAAACAAGGTGTCATAATGAATTTGACTCATATAGTGCATATAAAACATCATTTAGCACACATAACTAATAGGATAATGCATATGCATGTGGAGTTTGGAGGATCATAGGTGATAAATTTGTGTAAGAGGAGTGATGTTTGGATAGCACTTATGCATCATTCTGTAGCACTTTTTCCTTAGATAGTGCATCTATGGGATGGGATAGCATAGTCAATGCACCTGGTAGCACTTCATAGTCTTATAGCATATCCAATTAATTCAATAGAAAAAGTGTCTCGTTTTAGAGTGCATAGGACAATTAAAGCACATCCATGTTAGGAAATAGAATGTCTGACAAGTGTAATAGCATGTTTGATTTTGGTAGCACTAACACTTTCTTGGATAGTGCATGTGATTGATGAGATAGTGCAAAGGAATCTTGTAATGCTTTTGGTACATTCAATAATGCATAAGGCTAGGCTAGGGTTTGTTTGATAGCAAAATGACTAGATAGTTCAATTTAAATGTACGTAGCACCATTTCTTAGAGCATATAATAGAATCCTAATGTGTAATTGATGAGTTTGGAATTGACCTACATACTTGTGCACATAATGAATCAAATGATAGTGAATGTGTGGTCACAAAGTGATGTGCAAAGTCAATGTGGTGATGTTGGATTGATAGAAAATAGTGCTGTCCTCAAGATACAAAGTAGGGAAAACTAATATGTCCATCTTAGAATACAAAGTAGGAAAAATAACAAGTTCAATGTATAACCATTAGCTGAATAGCTAGATGTTGATATTTGATTGATGTAGGATTATCACTTGTGATGACAAAATGATGTCATTGTTTGATTGTTTGATGATATAGGTATGTGGGAAAAAGCTCACAATTTAGGGACTATACCCATGGACATTGGAGTCAATAGTTAGATTATCTATGACTGAGTGACAAGTGATTGATAGATGTGGGTTTATAGATCTTTTATAGATGCCTCAATATTGAGTGAACAAAGAATTATTGATAGCTCTAGCTGAGTGGTGGCATTTAGATCACAACACATTTCACATGCCCCTAGGAGAGATGATGATTACTCCTGAGGATGTATAGGATTTAGTGGATCCCTAATATGGGGGATCTTGTTTATTATGATCAAGCCACTGATGGGACAACATCTAGAGAAGTAGTTGTGGATGACAACATTGGAGACAACATTGTGTCATGGTTTCAGATGTTACAGTATGTGCCATTACTTTTGGCATTCACTAGACTGATAGGTGGGTTTCTATTGCTAGATAGGCATAGGTGCAGATGTCCCATGGGATGGGGCCACATTATATAGGATATAATAAACCAACCATAGAGGTTTTCATGGGATAGTTGTATACTAGCCCATTTATATCATGATTTGCATCAAGTGGTGTATTCGGGGGTTGAATCATTATTAGTAGATGTAGTCTTGTTACATATAGGGACATGGGAGCATCTGTCCATTACCTAACCAATATGTGTGTGATAGTGGCCATAGGATATACCTTTTATATATATATATATATATATATATATATATATATATATATATATATATATATATACTCAGGTGTGATCATTCATCCCCATCTAGGAAAGATAGAGTATTGATGACTTATTTTGGATGACCTTGATGAGGTCATATGGAGACCATATAGGTTTAGAGAGTCATGGGCTAAGGATGATGATGAGATGGTGTACTTCTTTTCTCCATGATATCTATTAGGTTGAGTGCCTATAGTGATAGAGAGATTTTGTTTCAGCAGGATGGTCAGACAGTTTAGTGAACAATAGGGCATACCATAGGGGTTAGTACATTATGCTCAGGTGTAGGAACAGAGTCTAGTATGGAGGCCAACATTGGAGTATGAGGCATGTTGAGAGGCATTCATATAGATTATAAGGACTCCATAAGTATGGGATTTGAGGGATGGAGAAGTAGATGCATGGATGGAGGTAGATTATGAACGATGGTTCTAAGAGAATCATTTTCCTAGATACATAGATCTAATAGAGTTGATACCTAAGATATAGGAGGAATCTAGTAGAGGGGAGGATGATGATGATGAGGGCGGATGAGGGAGAGGTAGGGCTAGACATTGAGCTAGACCCAGAGCTAGAGGTAGAGCTAGGGTATGTGGGAGATATTGAGGTCATAGCAAGGCAGTAATGTTGCCAAAATAGAGGATTTTTGTATAGGACCCAACATAGAGACTTAGGGCTTTTGGAGTAGATAGAGGTAGAGAAGTCCATGAGTGAGGTTAGGTGATAATGAGAGGAGGCATGGGTAGTGGTGCAAGGCTAAGGAAATGAGTAGATGATATAGGTCATGTCAGGACAGAGTAGCCCAAGGCTAGGTTATCATATGAGGTTCAGTTTATCAGGTGACATAGGCCACATATACAAGTCCTAATTATAGGTGCATAAGGTTTATAGCCACAAGGGAAGCTACCACTAGATAGACCAAGTGGGTCATCGAAGGTAGAGACTTGGATTAGTGCCATGGAGGTATAAGTTGGATTGATGGGGACATAGGTTACCTAGTTGACCAGTACTTTCCATGTATTCATAGCTTCAATGGCACTAAGGCCTCCACCACCACCAACACTGCCAAGGATAGATGGGGCAACCATGAGTTAGATGGCCACAATAATTCCTATGACATAGGTGACAAATTTAATAGCATAGTCTCCTAAAGAGGGGATGAGTACCCCCAATGATCAGGCACCTCTTGGTCAAACACACATAGAGGATGTAGGCAGTGAGACATAGGAGCAATCTGTGTATCATGTTGTATTGCATATTATTGGCTTATCATGTGTATCATTTATGTTGATGACCTTTTGATGCATGATAATTTGATCTTTTTGATATACTATTATTCGAGCTTTGTGATGTTTGGACTTTCACACTTTTTGTATCATGGATTTTATATATTTGATGTTATGGATGTATGTGTATTATTTTATTATTTTATTAAAATATGATAGTCGTAGATGTTGATGTGATGTGGATGATTAATGTAGTTATGTGTATGATTAATGTAGTGGATAAATTCTTAATGTAATGACATGATATGTCGATAATTAATGTATAAATGAAATGTATGAATGAAATGTGATGAAATGAAATAACATGAAAAATAGGATAGTGGAACAAGTGGTAATGAAAGTGTTTGAATAAAATGATGATATGGAAATAAGATAAATGAAAAATAATGACCAAAATGTATGAAATGAGTGGGTGTAATAAAAATAATATGTGATAAAAGAAGATTATGATGTAAAATGAATAAGTGAAGAAAATAAGGAAACACTAATGAAAATGATTAAAATTGAAAATATAACAAAATAAAATGGATAAATGAGAGAAAAATGATATGATGATAATAATGGAATGAAATGAAAACTAAAGATAAAAATAAATAAAAGATTGAAAATGGTTTTAGTGAAATAAAAGTGGAAAATGTAAGGAAATGATAAAAATAAAGGGAAAAGATTTAATGTTTAATATGTGATGAAAAAGGAATGAAAATAAAATAAATAAGAAAAAGAGTGAAAATGGAAAATGAAAATGAACTAATGAAATGGTATAAAAAGAAAGAAAAATGATTATGAAATGAAAATGATGCATAATGAAATGTAATAGATGACATGAGAATGTAATGAGAAACATTAGAGAAAGATGATAATGGGAGATGAAATTTGATGAAGAGTTGTAACTCCACATTTGAGATTTGAAGGCCACAAAGGAATTTTTAGGCATCAATGAGGAGGGTGAAATCGGGAATCCATAAAACATGATTTATGATTGTAAGATGAGGAAATAGTGACTGGAACTTTTGAGATTCAATGGTCACATAATGCAACAGATGATAGAAAAGGTGCGAGGTAATGAGGGAAATAGTGACAAGAACTTTTGATATTTGAAGGTCAGACAATGCAATAGGTGATATAAAAAGTGTGAGATAATGATGGAAATAGTGACCAGAATTTTGAGATTTGAAGGTCACCTAATGCAATAGGTGGAATAGATATTATGGGATGATGAAGTGTGATGAATGGTGGTGGTGTTGTAATAAACCAAAGTCCATAATACTTGAGTGTTAAAAGGTCACGATGATGTTGATGTTGTTGTTTGCCAGTTGATAGTTGTATTGGATTGTGTTACTGATTTGTTGGATGATTGTGTGTAGGCATGTAAGTGTATTCCCAATATATGTGCCAACCATTTGTTTTTAAGGTACTTAATATAAAATGAAAACTAGATGGATGTAGCTAACTGTCACATTTTGTAAAGAAATGAAAATTAAATGTCATCATTGAGCTCCTAAATAAAAAGTGACATAGTATAGCCACCACTATCTCAATTATGGTAATATGAATATTGTATCACACTGAGAATCCTGACTAAAAATAAATAGTTTACATGAAGGATATGATAACCATTACAAATAAAAAGTATTACTGCTATAAATGAAAACAAATACACAAATAGACACATGTCAGATAAAGAACCTCACTTGAGATGTCATGCAAAAATGGTTGAGGTACACATGGCCTTGCAAACAAGAGGAGGCACTTACAAGTGGACACCAATAATGCATAAAATCAAAGGATTACTATAGCATAGTAGTGAGAGACAAAGACAAACAAAAGATCATGGCTTCATCTGAGTACCTCTAGTCAAACACATCATTGAGATACTACAAGCTCATAATAGTAAAAAAGCCATTATTTGTGGACCAGTAGTGCTAACAGTTGTGTGTAATAGTGTCAAGTTTGTTTAGTTCTCTATTGATAAAGTTGTTGTAGGATTCTAGTAACAAGTCATGGGATGTGTGAGTGACAATTGGGTAGCAGAATGCATGGTGATTGCATTGGAAGATATGTGTTGATGAGGATCAGGGTGCTGTAATGTTAGAGTAGAGAAGCAAGTGTACTTGATACTGGTGTGGTGGGTTACATCATGTAAAGGCTAATGAAGTGTTGTGCATGGGGAGTGGTTTCCATAAATAGATGAGTAATGTACATATGAAAGGAAAAATAGTGAAGGAGATAGTGCAATTGTTTAGTTGTTTGAGAGGCCAAGTAAGTGTGTATGTGAAAGCATGTTGAGTTCACTACATTAGTCACAATAAGAGGGTGATGTTAACTAGGGAGGATGGGTGAGGAAAAGAAAAAGGGAAAAGCATATTTGATGCACATCGTGTGAATTGGTGTATCAACCTGAGTTCCAAGCACTAGTTCATGAGCAAGGCTAGTGCAAGAACAACAAGAGGGTCTAGAAATTAGGGTGAAAGAAACTCCTTTGTCAAAATTGATGACGCTTTTATGGAGTGTAGCACAAAAATATTTGAAGGTGGAACTTGGTGATGAATTGATGATTTAGGAGGAGACTAGTTCTCTTGGGGTGACGAAAAGAATGTTAGAAGCAACAACAAAGGTGGGTAGATGGACTCTTCAAAGAAGACCATGAGAAGAGCTTAGAGAGCAATAGGAGATGTTAGTATGGGTGAGATGATGAGCACAACAAGTTAGTTGATTATCTTTAGAATCTCGGGACAAGGGTCAATGAAAGAGGAATGGGCATATTGGGTGTAGTAGAGCCAAAGCCAAAGGCAGAGAGTGGAGCACAAGGAATAAGTGAAGTGGAGGAGTTATAAAAACTACTGGCCATCGAGAGAGTTTTGGTAGAAAATGTGAAGCAAGAAGTCACATTTTTGTTGGGTTTGATGGATAAATCTCATGAGGATGGAGTGCAAATAGAAGCTAGACATCTCCAAGTGGTGGTGAATATGAAATAAGTGCAATCATTGGAAGTTGAGTTGTGGGTGGAACAATCATAAGCAAAGGGGAAAGATGAAGAAATATAAGCTAAGTGAATGTGGGCACAAAGGATATAGGATTTTCTAAGGATGGCACAAGTAGGGTTGGAAAGTGCACAAATGAACTAGTGTTACTACAAGTGCATTCTGAGTCTTTTAGGGATACAATGTAAAAAATGATAACTGTGTCATTGTAGCTACAAGAGCAGTTAGTGGTTAGTGACTCAAAGATGAGGTAGTTGTAGCAGTAGTTGAATCAAGTGAAAGTGGATGTAGAGTGTTGGAGAATGAAAACTAATCACATGCAACAAGAGTGGGATGTAGCTTAATGAGTGATCACTACATCAGGTATAAATAAATTGGTGGATAATGTGTTCTTCAATATGCAAAGGAATGCAAAAGTACACCAAGAAGTCACCTATTAAATGGGGCTTTATTATCAACCAATCCCCTTAGAGTCATGACAGGACTCTCATTTCATGGATAGAAAATTTACACAATTGTTGAATGTGCAACTGTGCAGTGGGAGATTTTCGATACCAATGGATGTTGTTTGGTTGCAAGTGAGATCTATGCTAGGGGCCTTATCTTCTGGGACTAGGCCAAGGGAAATGCTACTAGTTACAACTCCTAACTTGACACCTCCATAAGGGAGGCTAGAATAAGTGATCTACTAGATGTGGCTTTGAATTTAATATTATTTTTGTTGTTGTAATAGAATTAAAAAATGTGTTGTTTGAATGGCCAACAAAAGGGTGACTTGCACTCATTTTGTATTTATAAACAATGTGATTGAAAGCATCTGACAATTATTACCATTTCTCTTTTTTGATATTCTTCTTGATATGTTTTTGATGTTTTTGACATTTTGTGGAAATATTTTGATCTTTTTGGTAATTTGTGGAAATATTTGTAAGGTTGTTAATATCCATAAAAGTGGGAATGACAGATATTTAGAGGAAGATTAACCTTCACTTATGTGTGATGACCATATGCCAAGGTGGGTTCTCAATTAAAGATGAGTACAAACTTGTGTAACATTTTGAGAGCAACAGTGAATAGGGTGGAAAAAGTAGGAAGTGCTAAACCATGAATGGCCAATAAAATGGAAGTGTAAGATTTTGGTATATATTCATAGCCTTTATAGACAAGCATAGGGAAAAAGTTGGGATTTTTCTCTAGGTGTGTGCCAAGAGAGATACTCATGGTGCCTGTGAAAAAGTGTTTGGACCTATAAGAGGCTTTGATGGCCTAAAAAGGTACCAGAAGGGCCTTAAAATAGGTGTTTGGGATTGAAAAGGAAAAATAAGGCGTTGAAAAAGGCATTTGGGTTTTAAAAGGTGTAATAAGGCTTTAAAAATGCGTTGTGGCCTACAAAGACACTTAATGGCCTTAAAAAGTGCTAGTAGGGCCTTAAAAAGGCATTTGAAGGCCTAAAAAGGTGGGGGAAGCTATTGTAGTCTCTCAAACATGCACTTATTTTGTCTCACTATTGAGTGGAAATTTAAGAGTGTGACAAATATTTGTAGCAATTTGAATTTAAGTGTGACGAAGATTTGTAGCAATTTGAATAGGGTTTAGATTACTAACATGTCCTTAAATTACAAAGATGAGTCGTGAGATCCTAAGGACATTTAAAGATAGGATTGATATATTTTTTGAAGGGTGATGGATCAATCGTGGTCTCTGCAACATAAATAATGTTGAAAAACCCATTTGATATTGTTATGAGAGAGATAGAGGCAAGAATGCCTCAACAATTTGCATTATGCCAGATTTTTCCAAACCCCTGAGTTATGTTTCAAGACATAAAAAGGTTGCTTCTTAATTAATTAATGCACTTGTTTATTGTCTTTGTTGGAAGTAATATGTCATAAAATATTTAAATATTTTTCAATGTAGTGGGGCTCACCATTGATTTCATATAAAACCTGTAAAGGTACGCAAACTTGTCTCATAGGAGAAAGAATTATAGACAGACACCAGCTCGACATGAAATCAATGGATCATTGGATTGAAGAATAAAATAATAATTTATGTCAAATTAAAGATAATATTTTTGGCATGTTTGTGATCATTCGTTTGATTTTTTGTGGTTTTCTTTGTTGATTTTTTGATTGTTTTTGATAATTTTGGAGTTTTTCTTTTTTGACCATTTTGGATGATTTTTTATATTTTTTGACTATTTTAGATGATTTTTGTACTATTCTTTTATGATTTTTAAAAAATCATTTTTTACTATTTTTTATCATTTTTTACTATTTTTGATGGTTTTTAATCATTTTTTACTCATTTTTCTAATTTTTGATCTGGTCATAGGAAGAGAAGAATGGAAGTGAGATTTGTTGGAATACAAAGATCACTGGGGCTATTTCGAAGCACATAAAGAGTTAAGGAGAGCAAAAGTGGATTGTGAAGGCTAAAAGGGAGCTCAAAGAGCTATATTTGGGATAATGGAGGCAAAATGGATTTTTGAGACTTCAAATGGATTTTATAAAGGCTAAAAAGGATGTTGGGAGATATTGGTGGAAACAAGTATTTGAGATATGCACTAATTTTATTGTAATTCGTGCAATGTGATATCTTAGAACAAAATTGGACTCCATATTTCCTCTGAGTTATCCATGTTGAAAACAATTGGTTAATTGTGTATTGTCTTTTATGTTACACAAAATGTCATATCTTTACTAGTCAATGTATGTCAATCTCACTTAGGTGATGAAGATAGTTTCGTGTGTGTACCGAACATTCCAGAGTTTGTCAAGTTTAGAAGGTAGTGTCTATCAAGTTCACTTGAGTGACAAAGAGAAGTTGTAAAAGTTGAGTGTTAACTGATCTCAATCAATTAATGAAGGAAAAGTAGGATGGAACTAGTGTTAACTGAGCTCATTTGGTTACCAAAGGAACTTTGTGAAGATGTAGTGTTAATAGAGTTCAATTAGTTAACACAAGAAAATCATTTTTGAGTTAGTGTCTACCGAGCAGGGTTGGCTAATGTAGGATTTTCTTGTTTTGACATATTGAGTTTAATAGATTTATTTGTTGATTCTAGATGATTGAGGAGGTGAATATTATTTATTCTAAGTTGTATTCAACCTGACTTGATAATGTGTATGATATAAGGTCAAGTTGAGGATTGAATGCATGGATATGTATGGAAGAATAGAAGATTCTCAAAGGAAGCAAGTTAGAAGGATAAGCAGAATATCCATGTAGAGCTGCAAAGATACATTAGATCAGAATGGATCAAGTATACATGCAATAATTGAGATCTGTAATTAGCAATTTAGTTGCATCAAAAATCAAGTCATCTCATTATTAGTCTCTAACCATTGTAGCAATAATCTAAATCTCTTAATAGAGTTGGCTTAACAACTATTTGTAAATCCTCTAAAAAGGTGGCATTTCTAGATTCAAGTATCCAAAGACCTCTAACAAGGCCTATCCTAATAGGGTGATTAAATCCTCTAATAGGGTTACACCTAATAGCATATTTTGTAACCTTGAACAAGATTGGCTCCTAACAGGGTTCACTTTAGAACAATGAAAATCAGTAATGAGTTGCAATTGGTGGTTTTTCCCAAATTAAGTTTCCACATTAAATCTTGGTGTCACTTGTGTTCATGTCATTTCTTTCATGTGTATGAAACTAAGTTAAGTAAGGTTAATCACATAAAATATCTTAATATTTACATGTTAGGCATTTTTTGAGTTACAACATTTTCTAGTATAAACTGAGTGCATGTGTGTTTACCAAGCATCAATATTTTTAGTAAAGTTTGTCTTCTATGTTGACATCTAAGGGATATGGGATTTCTTTTAATGGTAACTAATTCAACCTCCCTTGTTAGTTACTCCTCTTATATTTCACAAAATTGGTATCAGAGCTTCTTGGTTCTTATAGAAAAGGTTTCAAGGACCTAAGCTAAAGTTCAAGATGTCTTACAGAAGTGAGATCCCCAAGCTAAACAAAGATAACTTCAAAGAATGGTAATAACTCATGAGACAATATTTGGAAACTATTGGAGATTCATGTCTAAAGTACCTAGACACCAAAAAAATGACACACACTAGAAATATGACTATTGAAGAAATTGTAGAAAAGAAGAGTCATAACATTATGATGATTGATATTGCTTCATCTATCAACTATGCCAAATTTGATGAAGTCAAAGACTATGGAACTACTCATGATATGTGGATCAAGCTGAAATCTATCTATGGAGAAGATGATAAAGTAAGATGAGCTAAAGCAAAAAGTCTTAGAAGACAATTTGATCAAATAAAGATAGAGAAGATGAGAACATTGCAAATTATAGTCACAAAATCAAAGCCAATGTTTGTGCAATCAAAGCTTAAAGAGGAAAGATTGAAGATGAGACAACGGTAAGTAAGTTATAGCCTATCTTCCCTTTATTTTTGTTTTGTATGTTATTACTACTATGAACTCTTTCTAATGCCAAGAAACCATTGAACTATAACCCACAAGTGTTCCTCAATTGGGTATGTGGAAAATTAACTCAACTGTGCCAACCAGTGTGGAGATATGAAATGAAAAGGCCACAAACAAGAAAAACTTGACTTAGAGAGTGTTGTTTGAGCAATATCCTATTGAATTTTAACATTAAAGAACTTGTGTTTTTGAGGGAAGTCCAAATGTGTTATCTCTCACTCCTTTTATACTAAAGGTGGTATTTTTCATTCCTTTTATACCAAATTCTTTTTTTTTGGGAACAATTTTTGTTAATTTGGATTTTTTATTGGATTTTTCAAACATGAGGTAGTTCTTCAAGGCTTTAAACATAGAACTATTTGAGATGGATATTGGTAATGGGTTTTTCTAGTTCTTCTCCATCACAATCCGGGAGCTTGTAGGTTCCTATCCCAAAATATTTTGTGATGATATAAGGGCCAATCCAATTAGCCTCCCACTTTCCTCCCTTTTCTCTTGTTTCTTGATTTTTTGGGTTTTCTTGGAGGGCTAAATCTCCATTTTGGAGAACATGAGGCTTCACCTTCTTGTTGTAGTGTCAGGACAGTCTGTTCTGATTCACTTTAAGATTTTCATAGGCATGCATTGATGTTCTTCTAAGAATTCTAGTTATTCTAACCAAGCCACTCTATAGTCCTCATCTAACATGATATCATGAAGGTGGACTCTCAGGGATGGGATATCAACCTCTAAAGGGAGATTTTCTTCATGGTCATAGACCAAAGAGAAAAATGTTTCACCCATAGGCATTCAAACACTTATTCTATATCCCCACAAGGCAAGATTTAACTATAAATTCTAATCCCTACCAATGTTATTGATAGTTCAATTGATGATTTGAATGATGTTTTTATTGATGGCCTCTACTTGTCCATTTCCCTATGGATATTAAATTGATGATAAATGGTGGATGATGTGAAAATTTTCACATAGCTTATCAATTATTTTATTTTTTTAAGTACAAGGCTTTATTCATTAAGATGGCACGAGGCATGCCAAACTAACAAATGATATGGTTTAGAACAAATGGGAAGATTTTTTTTTTTGTTCAAGTCTATGAGTGGTGTTGTTTCAACCCATTTGGTAAAATATCCAATTGTTATAATAATTCAGTTATGTATGTTGGATGAAGGTGGGTGGATTGCACCAATCAATTCAAAACCCTACTGATAAAAGGGACATGGTCTAGTTAATGGGTTCAATTCCTAGGCTAGAGAAAGAATGAGGTTGTCATGGATCTAGCATTTCTTACAAGTCTTGACATAGTTAATAGAATCATTTTCCATTGTGGGCTAGAAATAACCCATTCTAAGGATTTTTTTGGCTAAGGTGAAACCAATAGAATGTGACCCACAAATACTAGCACGAACCTCTTGTAGAAAGAACTTAAACTCATTAGTTTCTAGATATCTAAATAAAGTTCCATCTAGACCTTTCCTATATAATGTATCAACCACCAAAGTATAACTTGAGGTTTGTTAGATAAAGTTTCATTTTTGGTTTTAGGATAAGTTAGAAGGCATATTACTATCCTGTAAGTGGGTAGAAATGGAATCATACTAAGGGGATTCAAGAGTGTCTAAACACAAAGTGATGTGGGATTGCAATTGAGTAAATGTAGGTTGAACCACCTCCTCTACTGAGAACTCATATCTCTCCTATTGATCTGATAACTGGAGTAGAGAGACCAAAGTAGCCATAAAATTAGCTATCCTATTCTTATTTCTAGGAATCTCTTCAAATGTGATTTGGACAAAGCATGCCTTGAAAGTATCAACCAGGTATTTGTAAGGTAGAATTTTTTCATCTTTGGTATGATATGTTTCATTTACCTAATTTATGACTAGCTAGGAATCTCCATAGACCTCTATTTCTATCAATTTCCATTCTAAGGATAATTTAAGACCAAGAACTAAAGCTTCATATTTTGTCATCTTATTTGTGCATGGGAACAATAATTTATATGACTTTGGTATAGCCATGCATAGAGGCATGATAAATAGAATCCCAACACCTTAGCCATGGTGTGTGTATGAACCATCGAATTAGAGCTTCCATGTAACTAGCTCTATCTAGAGGATATATGTTTCAGGAAAATCAGCTAGGATGGGATTAGAGCTTTCTTGAGGTGCATCTACTAGCTGGTCTACAATGGCTTGTCTCTTTATAGGTTTTTTTTATCAATATACTCAATGTCAAACTCACTTAGGATCATTACTCATTTAGCTAGCCTTCCTATTAATGTTGTTTTACTGAAAAGATACTTGAGTGGGTCTATTTTGTCTATGAGTTTTACTTTTTGGGTTAGAAGATAGTGATGTAATTTTTGGGAAGCAAAACCTACTACCAAAAAAGCCTTTTCAATGAAAGTGTATTTTAACTCATAGTTGACTAAGGTATGATTGATGTAGTAGATGGCTCATTCCTTGCCTTGGTCATTCTCTTGTACCAAGAGGGCTCCTATTGATTTTTCTATTAGAGATATATAGAGAAATAAGGGTTTCTATGGCATAGGAGGCACCAAAATAGGTAGGTTCGTTAGGGAGTTCTTGATAAGGTCAAAGGCTATTTGAAACTGATTGTCCCATTTAAAAGCTATATCTTTATGGAGGAGATGTGTGAAAGGTACACACTTCACAGCTAGCTAAGAAATGAATTTGTGAATTGACTAAAGTCTCCCCTAGAGGGACCATAACTGGCTTAGGTTCTTGGGAGGTTGCATGTTAATAATAGCTTGCACTTTTTTGTCATCAACTTCTATCCCTTTTGTGTAGACAATATAACCTAGGAGATTTCCAAATTGTATGCCAAAAGCACATTTCTTAAGATTTAGTTCAACTTTGAAGGACTCCAAGCGTGTGAATATCTTATCTAAAATTAGAAAATGGTCTTCACAAGTGTCAAATTTTGCGAAAAGGTCACTTGCATTATCCTCCATAAAGCTATGCATCATGTCATGGAATATAGTGGTCATAGCATGTTGATAGGTAGCTCCTACATTCTTAAGGCCAAAGGGCATGACATTCCAAAAATATGTTTGCCATGCACAAGTGAACACTATCTTCTCTTGATCCTTAGGTGCTATTCTAATTTGGTTATAGCGAAAAAAACCTTCAATAAGGGACAACGTAGAATGCCCTGTTGTTAAGTCTAAGATGGTGTTAGTGTTGAGTAACAAAAATCATCTTTGGGACATGATTTGTTGACATCTCAGAAGTCAATGTAGATACATATGCTACTATCTTTCTTGGAAATGGGCACAATGTTTGATATCCATGAAGCATAGGCTAATGGCCTAATGAAGTTGGTGTGAAGTAGCTTTTCTAACTCTTTTTTGACCAATAATGCCATGTGATTTTTTCTTGAGTAGCTTAGCATCTATAGAAATGTTGAGATCATGAAAGATTAGATTAGGATCTAACCATGGCATGAGAGCATAAGACCATGCAAAATTAATCTATCTATCTTTGAAGAAATGAATAAATTCACTTCTTTCCTCTGGAGTTAATGACTATGTCAAGTGGATGATTCTAGGTTCTTGTTCTATTCCAATGTTAACTTTATCTATGGGCTCAATTAGGATTGATGACCTCTCCTTTGACTATTTAGGTAAGGGGTCAAACATCTCATCTATAGGTGACATAGTTGGGTTTTCACCATCAAATGCATCATTTCTATTTGTTTCTATTTTTTTATTATCTAGACCTACCACATAGTGGGCACCAATTTGTACATGGTGGAATCATGTATTCATGAGACCTTAGAGAAAAGTGAAATCATAATAAAAATGAAAAAATATACCCCCAAGAAATCACTCTTAAACAAAGAATCCATGAATATCTCATGTTTCCCTAACTATAACTTTTAAAATTGCTTTCAGACTAGCATCTTAATGATAATTCTATAATGGGAGTATGCTATGAATGAAAATCTACAAATTTCTATGTGATATCTATATGAAAATGTAGATTATATGAAGATAATAACACGAGAATGCTGGAATATGGTCATGCATAAGGCTAAACAATGCCAAATGATGTTAAATAACTACTAAAATAACATTAACATGATACTAGAATGGCATGAATTCTATATAATAACAATGCTAGAATGGATGATAGATCTAGTATGCCAATAGTGTAGATGCCTAAAACTTGGATCTTTTTTCTCTTGAATTTCCCTCCTATTTATAGGATTTTAGAAGGGGGTTGGTGTAAGGATCAGTTAGTTTTTGGTGGAGGGTAATGGTGAAACTATAAATATCTCATAAGGCACCAAGAGGAAAAGTCCAACAGACTTACTTTGTGGGGATAAATGAGGATTTTTCAATTCTTTTAATTTCAAAAAGGAAAATTTTCACCTTTGAGAGGATAAATGGATTTTATTGAAATTTATTAAATGTTCCATTTATTTTCAACTTTTGTCTTTTTGTTTTTCCATTTTTTAATTTTAGTTTATGATTTTATGAATTACTTTTCCTCTTTTAAAAGTGATTTAGGTCCTTTTTTATTTAATAGGTGATTGATTGATTAATGACTTGATGTTTCCATTGATTTGAAAGTTTATTGTTTTTTTCTTCATTATCTAATTTTTTCCTTAATTTGTGTTGTTTTAGGTCTTGCCAATTTTAGGGTGTCTACATGTTCTTGTGACATGGCTTTTCTAAGATCCATATCTAAAGATATAAAAAGGTGTTTTCGATAATTTGTAGGTATCTTTGGTACTTGAGAATTTTATGGATTAAATGCAGTGAGGATTAAGTCATCAACCATTCTAGGTAATGATGAATATGGTTTCCTCCACTTGTCTTTTCTTTTACATCATCTATATCTTATCATTCTTATCACGATATATTGTATTGGTGATGCCCATGCCTTTTGTGGACCTCCCATGATATATTTCTATTTTAATAAAGATGAAGCATTTCATAATTTATATTTCTCATGTAAATATTTTTCTATAATGTGTCAAAAGAATAGTTGAAAAACCAAAACTCATGGTACCCACCCTTGCATTATAAAAATAAATCAATGCCTATAGATAAACTTAATGCAAAGATTACAAATGTATAACTCAAACTAATAGAAACATTAAAGTATATAATAAAAATTGAACTATGTGAAAATGGGTAACAATAACCACATCATATTCACTTACTTCTTCATATTTTTCTTCAATTATTTCACTTCATTCATCATGGATTTGATAGACCAATAAAATCAAATTTAAATTACTATTCTAGTAGTTGTACTATGAATTCATGGACCAAATTTCTCTCCTCTTTAGTGGTAGCATGTTGGTCCCAACTAGTACTTGGGGGGGTGTTGAATTATTAACAACTTCAAAACTGGTTAAACAAACTCAGTGTAAAATAGTTAACAACTAAAATGAAGATAAATGTAGTAAAGTAGAAAAAATAAATTCACACACAAGCTCATTCATCAACTTGACATAGAGATTTTGTACTTGAAAACCCTCAAATTAAGGATAAAAACCATAGTGGGTACATATTAGGCCTTATATGTAGTAGCATATTTCCTTGTAGATCTCTAGTACATATCCTCAAAGATGTTTTGATATCCTTGTTCACATGGTGAATTCTTTCATCTCTCATGTCCCTTTGATTGTTTGCAATGGCCCATCATTGTATCTTTTTCCTACGTAATTGCTTCACTCACTAGTCTACTCCTTTAATTAGATTTGTGTGTTCTTCTTCACACTCTTCTCCCTTTCTTTGACTTATTTACATTTTCACTCAACTTCAACAACCATCTTCTTCAACAAAAAAATATTTCCTTTGTTCTAATCACTTATATTCATTTTGTGATGTCAAGGAAAGGTTTCCCATAACTAAACTATCCCACTCATTTTACAATTCAAATTTTAACTTCCATTCCTAGTTCATTCATAGGAAAATCATGACCCCTAAACCTAGGGTCTATCTTGGTAACCCTTCCAGTCTATTTGTGAACCAATAGTAGTATTTTTCCTTTCCTTCTTAGGTGGTTTTTCTCTTCCTGTCTATCTCATCCACTCTACCCATTTCTCTCTCATCACATCCATAGTGAATCACTTCATCGATGACCTAGATCAACTCACTTGCATGTTTCTCTTCATGTGGTGGCATGTTTTTTAGGATTGAATACTAGTTTACTTTTCTATTGCTAATCATAACACATTCTGTCATCTTCATTCAATCGATTGTCAACCACTGTGTTCATCATTCAAAAAAATTCTTATAATTCACAATCTTCATACCAATAATACTTGTAGGTGTTAGACCCAACTGATAATAATGTTATTGTATGAAATAGAGTCATTTATTTGGTATGTTTTCATTGATCTTAAGTTTTAGTTGTTTAGATATTGTCCTAATTTAGTAGAGTACCAAATCATTTGATTGATGATGATGATTTGGCAAAAGTATAATGATGAAAGAGTTGATAAGTGTTGGTATTCAATGGTTACTTGAATGAGTTGGACTATGGTAGTATAATGTTAGTTTTATTGTTTTAGAATCATGTAGTATTATGATGAAGTTCATGTATTCACCCCACTACATAATTTACATCCATCAACAAGGTGAAAGAAGAGACATAATATTAACTAAGTTACTATAGTTGTTGTTGGATATCTAGAAAATAAAAGTTAATGTTTAGTGTTAAATTAGTGATGTATTTCCTGAGTAACACTAAGTGAAGAACAAAATAGAAGATTTATCTAAGGCCAACTTTTGGTGAAAATTAAGAATATTCAAGAAGTTCAAAGAATAAAGTCAAATTTTTTTATGAGATCTACAACTGTAGAATTGTAATGAATATCCAAAGAAGGAGATTCAAGCAAGACGAAGATGTGGACAAAGTTAAAGGAAGTTCTATTTTTTGAGTGATTAAAATTCATTAAATCTAAGATCCACGATTATGATTAAGAGGCAAAATCTAAACGGATCTAGAATGAAAAAGTTTAGTAGACAAGTAGATGAATGAGACAAGTTTTGGTTTATGATTGTTTATTGATGTTGTTAATGATGTGTGAGAATTGTCATTGAAAAGAAGGAAGAATAACAAGGTGAACCAAGAAGAACAAAAGTGAAAAGATAAAGAAGATAAAGTGCAAAGTGAAAGTGAAAGTGTGTGAATTAGCCACTAAGACATTAGAAGCAAGCACCAAGCAAGGTAGATATCTAAATAAGAAAGGTAGTACTAAACCTAGTAGATCATTTGATTGTTACTTTTTAACCATTGTAGCAGATAAAACATTTTAACCAAGTGGACCTAAGAAATCTTTGAAATCCTATATGGTAAGATCAACTATTGATGTTTGTAAGTCCTTTTGAGTAGGCCACTCTTTATTAATGACAAGAAGTGATAATGTCTTGATGATATTTGGTTAAATTCCTCTAACTAGGTCACACAAAAAATGTGTGTATAAACCTTTAACAAGGTTGGCTCTCAATAGAGCTTACTTCAGAAGAGTGATTTTTTTTGGGTTGCATATTTCCAAGTGGTTTTTCCCTTTAAAGGGTTTCCATATTAAATATTTGTATCAAATCTATGAATTCTTATGTGATGCAAAGTTTATTTTTTTTGTTATTTTTTTAATGTTTCAACTCAATATAAACTAAGTTATTACTTTGATACTTAGTATAAGTGAGAATAATGAGATAAAAATTTGAAGTAAAGTTGACATAAGTTTGATTTGAGAAGTTGATTGTTGTTACTAAGTTAGTTTTGTGAAATGTTATGAAGTTTGAATTAGCACTATATTGTTTTAAAGTTTTGTATGATAACTTAATATGATTGATCACCCCCCCACCCCACCTCTTAGTTATCTAACAATTAAAATATCTATGTTTGGTGAGATAAAAATTTTCATTGGCTTACAAATCCATCAAACAAAAGATGGGATATATATGACTCAGTCTAAGTATGTTAAGGAGGTCTTGAATTTTTTTGGGATGGATGAGCTAATGCCAATAGATACACATATGGTGATTGAATGAGAATTAACTAAGGAGGATACATATTTTGAGGTAAATAAGACATGGTATAGATCAATAGTTAGGAAATTATAGTATGTTGTGCATAGTAGACTTGATATTAAACATGCAGTTAGAATTATTGCAAGGTATTTTTTCTAATACTAAGGAAATGTATATGACTATTGTTAAAAGAATATTCAAATATTTGAAAGGAACTAAAGATTATAGATTGTGATAAAAACAAGATGATGACTTTATATTTAAAGTCTTCATTTATGCTGATTGGGCTAATAATGTTGATGATAAGAAGAATAGAAGTGGTGGTACTTTCTTCTTAGGAGAAAAAATAATTACATGGTTGACCAAGATTCATATCACAATATATTGCTGAAGCTGATATGGTGTTACTACAATTAATTGTTCAAATATTATTTGGATTAAGAAACTGTTGGAAGGAATGAAAGAAAAAGTAACTGGTTGTATTACTATTTGTATTAATAATAATAGTGTAACAAATAAATCAAAGAATCAAGTGATACATGCACAAAACACAAATATATCTATCAATTATCACTACTAAAGAGAGCAAGTACATGAGAAGAAAGTAAGGCTTGAATATGTGAAATCCAAAGAACAAATTGTAAACATACTCACTAAACCATTGCCTAAGGATTCTTTTGAATATCTCAGAGGTAAACTAGGGGTCCTTACCCTATTCAAGATTCACTAAGGGAAGATGCATGTTTCATCAATTCATGGATGACTAAATATATCTTTGTAGATTTCATGTACAAGATTTTACTCTTAAGGGACTATTTCCTAAAGATTTGTGAGTAATTGTAATGAAAATGATGTAAACAATACATGAAAGGTACAAATTATTACTAAAAGGTTTTATAAGACTCATATTCAAACTTATATTTACTTTTTTCATTGTTGTCAAAGGGTGAGATAATTAGAAAAGATGATGAAGAAGAATTAGAGAATATGAAGTAGCTACCTGGGTGGAGAAGTGGCTAAAGTGGTCATTGAGAGAGAATTAGAGAAGATGAAAATTAGAGTAAAGTGATGGAGAAATAATAGGAATGAACATTATTTTTAAAGGGGAGACATGATGTTGTTGAATAGAGAAGTATACCCAAAGGGGGAGAATTTGTGAAGCTAAAGCTACTAAAGATACAAACCAAGTGAACCAAAAGATGAAATCTATTACAAAATACCTAAATAATATTAGAGAGCTAAATAGTTGTATTATGTTAAATGCATACATTCGATTATCTTATGTGTAATGTTTTGTAATTTAAAATCTCATTTTTATGTGTTGTCATCAATGCCAAAGGGGGATATTGTTAGCCTGAACTGATAATGTTTTAATTGTATGTAAAAGAGTCATATTATTTGTTATGTTTTTATTTATGTTAAGCCTTAGATGGTTAGACATTATTATAGTTTAGTAGAGTACCACATAATTTGATTGATGTAGAGGACTTGAAGAAAGTATGGTGATGAAAGAGTTGATAAGTGTTGGTAATCAATAGATACTTCAATGATTTGGACTATAATAGTATAATATTAGTTTATTTGTTTTATAGTCATGTAATATTATGATGAGTTATTGAGCTGTAAGGGATTACAGATTATAATCAGATTGTGATCACTAGATCGTAATAATATTGGACTTGTTGTTTGGTGGACATAGCTCAAGGATTAGGTAAGCCACATTAAATCTTGGTGTCTTATGTTATTTTCTATGCAATTTATTATTTCCTTATATTGTTAATATTTTCATGTAATGGTTATTTCTATCTATGGTTTAATCCTAACAAGTGGTATCAAAGCAAGGCTATTTTTTCAGTTATCCTCTATAGGAAAGTCTCATGGTTGAGTGGGAGTCTCATAGTTGAGTGGGAGTGATGGAAGATGAGGGTCAGCTGAAGGTGGATAAGTTTAATGGACAAAACTTTCAGTTATGGAAAAAGAAAATGGATGACTATCGTTATTGATAGGAATTATGGAATCCATTGGAAGGAAAATCCAAGAAACAAGGAACTATGATAGATTACAAAAGTGAAGATGATGGAAGAGTTGATGCAAAATCTAGTGACACTATATAAAAATCCTCCACTTCAAATAAGGCATTTCTCATGAAGTATTTATTTAATATAAAGATGGCAGTAGGTGGATCTATTGTAGATCATTTAAATGATTTTAATACCATTACTATTTAGTTGTCTTCTATGGATATTAATTTTGATGAAGAAATTAGGGCTCTCTTGATTTTGTGTTCTTTGTCTGAAAGCTAGAATGGCTTGGTAATGGCTATGAGTAATTATATTTTTGGATCTAATACCCTAAACTATGATAATGTGATTGGTGTTATTTTGAGTGAGGAAACTTGTAGGTAAACTTCAAGTGGATCTACATTAGGAAGTTCTTTGAACACACAAAGTAGAGGTAGAATGAATAACAGAGGAAATGATTTTGGAAATCATGCGAAATCAAGAGGAATGTCAAAGGGAAAGAGGTCTCAATCGAGAGGACCAAAAGATTGGTGTACTATAGTAAACCAGGGAATAAGAAGAAATGTTATTGGACTCAAAAGAGAAATGAAGGAGAGTACCTAGAAGGGAACAAGGAGGAAAATGTGGTAAGTAACAAATACGAAGAGGATGCTTTGCTTATTTCTTTAGAAAGTGTAGATGATTCATGGGTTTTAGATTGTTGTTCTTCATTTCATGCTACACTTCATAGAGGTTATTTTATTGATTATTCCCAAGTGGATTTTCGGCATGTTTATTTGGGAGATAATGAAGCCTGTCAGATTATTGGAAACGAAAAATTTAAGGTTAACTTTCAAAATGGGAATAATTGGCTACTACATGAGGTAAGACATGTTCCAAGACTGAGTAGAAATTTAATTAGTAGTGCAACTTGATGATGAGGATTGTGTAGTTACTTTCAATGATAAAAATTGGAAGGTTTCAAAAGGTTCCCTTGTAGTACAAAAAGGTGTGAAAATAGGCACCTTCTATCTTTATACAATTCATATTGTTCCTTCTACTTTGATTATTTAAGAGAAAACTAAATGTTCAGGAATAGTTGTTGCAGTTGAGCAGGAAGAACAAATAGTTATTGTAGATTCTAATACAGTGCTCTAGTACAACATACTTGGGCACATGAGTGAGAAAGGTATAAAATTAATTCATTCAAAGAAAGTTTTACCAAGTATGAAATTATAAATATGGATTTCTATGAAAGTTGTGTGTATGAAAAACAAAAGAGAGTGAGTTTTCTAAAGAGTGGGAATGAAAAGAAAAGTGAAAGATTAGAGTTTGTGTATATAGATGTATGGGGACCAACTCAAGTATCTTCCCTTGGTGGCTCTAATTATTATGGTAAATATGTTAATGATGCAACTAAAAATTTATGTGTCTATTTTCTTAGATAGAAATCTGATGTTTTTCAAAATTTTAAGAAATTGAAATGCTTGGTTGAGAATGAGACTAGTACAAAGCTAAAATGTCTCAAATCTGATAATGGTGGTGAGTAATGTAGTCATGAATCTGAAAATTATTGTTTGACTAATGGTATTCATAGACAAAAAATTATTCCAAGGACTCTACAAGAAAATGGAGTGGCTAAGTGCATGAACATGACTATAATGAAGCATGCAAGGTTTCCCTTGAACATGTGGGTAGAGGCTTTCGATACTACTGTATATTTGGTTAATAAAGGTTCCTCTCCTCCTTTGGGCTATGGTATCCTAGAGGAAGCATGGAATAGTAAGAAGGTGAGTTAGTCTTTTCTCAAAACCTTCGATTGTGAAGCATTTTCTCCTATAGATTCTAAAAATAGAATCAAGTTGGAAGCTAATTCAAAGAAATGTGTATTTTTTGGATA
This sequence comes from Cupressus sempervirens, assembly GCA_028749045.1. Classification (NCBI taxonomy): domain Eukaryota; kingdom Viridiplantae; phylum Streptophyta; class Pinopsida; order Cupressales; family Cupressaceae; genus Cupressus; species Cupressus sempervirens. Next base: position 100,975,452 of record CM053787.1, read on the forward strand.
TGACATTGATGAATTTGGTTATGGTCTTTGGGATTTTAAAATCATAAAATTGTAAGAAGCAGGGATGTCATATTTAATGAGAAAGTGTTGTGCAAAGATCCATTGAACCAACATGAGAAGAAATAAGATGATTATGTAGTGATGGATAATACTCCAAAAGATGATGTTCCAAAAATTCCTCATGATCTACAACAAATGTAACAAAAAATACCACAAAACCTATTTAATTTTAGATGGTCAACAAGGTTAAGTAGACCTCCAGAAAGATTTTCTCATTCTTTGTACTCTATTTTACTAACAAATGCTAGTGAACTTGAATGTTATGGTGAAGTTGTGTAGGTGGATGCTAAGATTTAGTGAGAGTTTGTAAGGGTAGAATAAGTGGACTCCTTGATAGAAATAAGACTTGAGATTAATGCAAGTTTCCTGTAGGTAAACAGGCTTTACATAATAAATGAATTTATAGGTTGAAAGAAGAAGATGGAGGTAAGAAAAGATCTAAAGGAACGTTAGTTGTAAAAGGATTTTCTTAGAAAAGGGGCATTGATTTTGATGAGATATTCTCTCCTGTTGTTGAAATGACTTCTATTCGTACTATTTTAAGTATTATATCTACTAAGAATTTGTATTTGGAGTAGCTTGATGTTAAAACAACCTTCCTTCATGGTGATTTGAATGAAGAGATATATATGGCATAACCATAGGGATTCGATGTCAAAGGTAAGAAAAACATACTGTGTAGATTGAAAAAAAGTTTATATGGCTTGAAGCAAGAACCTCAACAATGATATCTAAAATTTGATAGTTTTATTCATGAGCATGGATATAGTAGGTGCCATTTAGATCATTGTGCTTATTTTAAGAGGTTGGATGATGACAACTACATTATTTTATGTTTATATGTTGATGATATGCTTGTAGCCAAGTCTAACTTGGATTACATTAAGGAGCTAAAATACCAATTAGCACATTCATTTTCTATGAAGGATTTGGGGGAAGCAAAACAAATCCTTGGTATGAAGATTTATAGAGATAGGAAGAATAGGAAATTGACATTATCTTAGGTTGATTATATTGAAAAGGTGTTGCACTATTTGTTTATAGAGAATGCTAAAGTTGTCAACACACCTTTATGTGCTCACTTGAAGTTGACTAAGGGGATGTGTTCAAAGATACAAGAAGAGGATGATAAGATTTCCAAGGTACCTTATCTTCAGCTATAGGAAGCTTGATGTATGCTATGGTATGTACAACGAGAGATATTACACATGTAGTGGGAGTCATTAGTAGGTATATGAGTTATCCAGGGCTTGAGTATTGAAATGTAGTAAAATGGATTCTTAGATATTTGAGAGGAGAATCCAGTAAGTGTCTACATTTTGGGGACTCTTCTTTTGATTTATAGGGATATGTTGACTCGAATTTGGTAGGGGATATTGATACTAGGCAGAGTACTACAAATTATGTCTTTACTATTGGTGGGGTAGCAGTGAGATGGTTTTCTTGATTGTAGAAGGTTAATGCTTTATCCACTACAGAGGTAGAGAATGTTTCTACCACAGAGGAAACCAAGGAGATGATATGGCTTAATTTCTTCCTAGAAGAAATAGCGCATCATCAGAAGGATAATTATTTGTTTATAGATTTTCATAGTGCCATTTAGCTTGTGAAGAATTCTACTTTGCATTCAAAGACAAAACACATAAAGTTGTGGTGCCATTTCATTCAGCTAGTTTTGGATGATGGATAGTTAAAGCTAGATAAGATACATACCAATGAAAATCTAGCAGACATGCTTACAAAGTTAGTGACAAGGGAGAAGGTGAACTCCTCTTCAGCTTCGATTAGTCTTCTAGAATGAATAGAATAAAAGAATAACTGAGTCTAGGGTGGCTTGATCTAGTGGTTGCCCCATGTGGTAGCGATATTGCTATAGGATTAGTCTAGAAGTGGGAGATTATTATTTAGTGTGGAGCCTGATTAGTCCCAAAGTGGGAGATTGCTAGTTTTTGGTGACTAATTAGGGAAGTACTATACATACTTGGTTAACATATGATTGACATGTTGTAATCGTAAAGTTACAAAAATGCTTACATAAAAGGGCTTTGTGTTGGGTATCTTTTATAATGTGATGCAAAAATTGCTTGTTGCACTGTTATTGAGCTATAAGGGATTACTGATTGGAATTAGGTTGTAATCACTAGATTGTAATAATTTTGGACTTGTTGTTTGGTAGATGTAGCCTAAGGATTGGGTGAAGCATGATAAATCTTGGTGTGGTGTGTTCTTTTCTGTGTGCTTTATTATTTGTTAATATTATTAATATTCACATGTAATTTTAATTTCTATCTTTTGTTTAATCCTAACACAAGTTACACTGATTAGCTAGGTGAAAGAACAAACACAATATTAAATGAGCTACTATAATTGTCACCGAGTGCTTGGTAAAGAAAAGTTAAATTTCAGAGTTAAACAAGTAATTCTAGTATTAACCAAGTGACGTATTACCCAAGTAAATTTTCAATGTTCACCAAGTGAAGAAGAAAAGAAACTATTAATCTAAGGTCAACTTTTTATGAAAATAAAGAATGTTTGATAGGTTGAAAGAATAAAGTCAAAGTTAGTTATGACATCTACAAGTTTGGAAATATAATGAAGATTTGATGAATGAATTTTAAGAAAGATGAAGATGTGCACAAATTTTATGGAATTTATATTTTTAGAGTGACTAAATTCATTGAATCTAAAATATATGATCATGATTAAGTGGCAAAATATGGAAGGATCTAGAGGTATAATTTTACTATTTAATGAAATTAATGATGCTATTTTTGGTTGTTGTTGATGTGGACAATTCCTTTTGAAAAATAAGGAATAAGAACAAGGTGAGCTGACTTGAACATAAGTGAAAAGATCAAGTGGAAGAATTGTAAAGTGAAAGTGTGTGAATTGGCTAGTTAGATATCATAAGGAAGAAACCAAGAAAAACATAGATCTAAACAAACAAGGCAGTGGTAAACCCAACATATCATTTGGTTATTACTTTCTTACCATTGTAGCAGATAAAATCTCATAACCAAGTTGACTTAATAGGTCTTTGAAATTCTATATGGTATCATCAATTAATGATGTCTATAATTCCTTTAGAGTAGGCCAATCTTTAGTGATGACAAGAAGTGATAAGATATAGATAATCTTTTCTAAAACTCCTCTAACTAGACCAAAATAAAAATGTGCATGTAAACCTTTAGAAAGACTAGCTCTTAGCATAGATCACTTCAAAAGCATGAATTTTTTGGGTTGTCCTCTCCAAGGTCATTTTTTCCCTTTATATAGTTTCTATTATAAATATATGTGTCAAACGTGTGAATGCTTATGTTTTGCAAAGTTTATTTTCATATTATTTGTTTAATGTTGTGATTCGATATAATTTAAGTTATTAATTTGATACTCGGTATAAATAAGAACAATTAGATAATTGTTTAAAGTAAAATTGACATAAGTTTCATTTCAAAAGAAGAATGTGGTTACTGAGTCATTGTTGTGAAATTTTATGAAGTTTGAATTGGTACAAATTTTTTTAAAAGCATGTAGGATTATTGGATATAATTGATTCACTCCCCCTATTAGTTATCTAATAGTAGGATACACAATCTCCCTAAAGTGATGAAAAAACCTGCTTTATGCTTGGAAAATTCTCCTTGATGGAAAAACCTTCTCATTTTTACCATCTCTCTCACTTGTATCGATGAAAACTATTTCTCCAATAGGTGGTCTTATCAATATTTTATTAGATCTCCCACTAAGAATGTCCTTTCCTTGTTGTTCTACTAGATTCATTCCTTTTTCTTTTTTTTGATCTCCTTTATTCATATTTGTTAGTATGAATGCTGATGATACTACTTTGGGGGAGTATTCTGAGCATTGAAGAGTACTAACATGTTGCATTCATGACCATGTTTATCATTGATGTCAAAATCGCATGGTTTCTATAAAGATTGATAGAGTAGCAGGCATAGATCTTGATGTTATAGATAATGGTTTGATTTTCTAGCGATGCATAGTTATGGAAATGTTTGGCACAATGTCCTAATAACATGGTCTAGTGCACAAAGTTTAAGTCACAGATGTACAAAAGTTGTACTTGATTTACAAAGAGCAGTCCAGAGACAAAGTATTGTGAAAATAGTTCTTGATGTTTGTTTGCTATCTTACATCTAAGATGTAGTAAGAAGATGTGCAATTAGGCAGTGATAGAGGACAATCAACTAATTAGGTCACTAAGTGTGCAAGCCCTAGTATTAGAAGTGTGAAGGTTTGTATAGACTAGAGCTGATAGTGCTATTGTAATTGTAATTAATATATTATCTAATTATAATTAATTGGAAAAGCTTCAAGGCTAACTCAAGGAATTTTTTCAAAGATATGGTATAAAGGAAGGATGTTTTCCTTGTTTGTAGTGTGATGTATGAAGTATCTATCAAAGTGTGAAGTGTGAAAAGGGGAAGAGTGTTGAAGGAATGTGTGTAAGCAATTGAAGGGATTATTGGATGCAAGATTTGTGATCTACTTATAAGATTAGATGGAGAAGATGTTTCATTGCTAGGAAAGAGGAAGAGAAAATAATAGTATAACACAATTCTATTATTCTATAAGGAATAATACATAGATCATTTGGATAGTGGGGTCATTGGTCTTTCCCTTTAAGCTATTTGGGCAGTGGGTCTAGCTATCTTCCACAACTCCTAACAGGGTTGGCACAACTCCTAACAAGGTTGGAATCATATGTACTAGATATATTTATAGACTCCTAATAAGGTCCATCCTCTAACAAGGAATATTTATATTAGTACATCATCTTGTGGGTACCATCTGTTGGAAATATTTAAGATATGATAGGTTACTAAGAGGGGAGGGGTGAATCAGTAACTCAAAAACTTTAAACAATTCAGCACTTTAACCATATATACTATTCACCATTCATTCATCTAATCTACTACATATATGAGAAATCAAACATCCATAACACATGTACATAGTGATTTAGTAACCCAGAAACCTTCCAAATAGAAAGTAAAACTAGGGTGGGGATGATACCCACAACACTTCATTACTACAGTATGAGGTTGGCCTGTTAAGGCTTACATTGATCTTTTCTAGTGATCTGCCCTATTAGGAGCACAAAGGACTGCTAGGTCCACCTTGTTAGAGGAGTTTACAAACATACAATGAAGTATGCACTCTCTTAGGAGATTTATACAAAGACTGTTAAGTCTACCCTGTTAAAGGATTTACAAAACTGATTCACCTATTAGAATGAAATAGTGGATCTACTTACAAACTTGATTGCTGATTAGATCCTTGAAAGATAGATCACCTCTTGTGATTGATGAGTCTTTACTGCTCCTTGTAGTCCTTGCTGAATATTCTACTCTTCTGCTGATTCACATTTACACTTCTCAAAACATTACATGTCTCTCTTGATACTCTCATGCATCTATTTTAAATGATATAATAAATTACATATATATCATTCCAATAATTACAATTGCTAGGTTGGCATAAACATAAGTGAACAAAACATTACTGAGCCGGCCTAGTAGTAAATAACTTAGGTTCACTGAACTAACTCGGTGACCTTTTGATACTCAACATCCACTACATTACTCAGCATCATCATGCACTTGGTAGAAGTGAAGGCTCGATCGATACTAATCACTTGACATAGTTCTAAACTCGATAGCCATAGGTGACTTGGTAGATGTAGTGTCACTCTGTAAAAACTAAATTCTTTGTTTACCTTACTTTCACTCAGTAAAAACTATACTTTCATTACTTGGTAAACACTATGCTTCCATCACTCAGTAAAAACTATGCTTCCATCACTCAGTAAACACTATGAAGCTCAGTAGATACTGCTGGGCTGCACACCCACTCGGTAGCTTCAAGAATGCTCGGTATGAAATACTTAACTGTGCACTAACTCGGTAGCTTCAGGAATGCTTGGTATGAATTACTTAAGTGATGAACCTACAAGGTAACCACTAAATGCTCAGTATACACTGTAGACTGAGTGATGAATTTGGTAATCATTCAGAATCAAGTAAGTGTTGTCACTAATGACAAATACAATATAATGCCAACAATCTCCCGCTTTGGCATTAGTGACAAAACACTTATAAGCCAAAACATATGTACATTACCTAACTCAATGAATTTTGGTTTTTCAAAATTGATCTTTGTAGAACTTCTACATATACATTTCTATATATATCTTCTTAATGATGTATATACAAAGATACTTATGTACACATGCTAACTCTATTGAGTGCTAACTCCATCTATCACTTATAGTGATAACTCTCCTCACTTACTATGTTGAATCTCTCCCCCTTTTTGACAATAATGACAAAGGATTAAATATATATAGTTTATATGACTACACCAAATTGAGATAGAAATTCTTGATGTACCTTAAGGATGATGGCAAAAGTATTATGCCAAGTCTGCTGCAAATTTTGACAGGTGGAGAGAGCAATTTGAACTTATACTGATAATTGTATCAAGTGATTAGCCGCTGAGAATTTTTGATCTTGGAGCAATGTTTTGCAATGAGTAATATGTTTTTGCATTGTGTCCATGATACGAAGGATCATGTGTTGGATGTCTTTGAGTGTAGACTAGATCCTTGCTTCCTCTCTCAATAGTTCTGCCTATACATCTTCCAAATATCTAATTTTGGTGTGATGGGAGGTTGTGGAGGAGGAGTCCACCTTTAACTTGGATGCACTTGATTGCATATCAATTTCAATATTATTTAGCTTAACCTTTATTTCTTTAGTAAAACCAGAAACATCACAAAGTTTGGGAAAAAGTGATACTGCATTATTAAAAGAATTTTCAAAATTTCCCAAAAATGTTGACAATTCAACTTGCTTGATTGCTATCTTTTGAGCAATATGCTCTACCACCTTATTATCAAATTTTATTTCAGCTTTCTCAATAAGTTTCTCTTGTTTGGAAGAGTCTTCATTAAATTTCTGTACTGCCTCTTCTAACTGAATCAAAATGTGTTGAGTAGAATCTACTTCAACACCTATAGCATCTGTAATTATATCCTTGGCATTCTTAATTATTCTGTATTCCTTATCCCTTTTTGATCTTAACTATTTCTACATAGCTTTCATCTCTATGATTTTACTTGCTAACCTCATTCTTTCAATGGTAGTAGTGTCATAGTCAATCTTAGGAATCACTATTTTTGTGTCTAAGTCAATGTCTTCTCCAATTTCCTTTCCAGTGATTAGAAGTTTTCATGGATGCTTTTGTTTGACTTCTATGATTATTGGTTTGACCTTAGGAACAGACACAATAGTGGAGATAGAAGGGCTAGTAGTGAAAATTGGGATAGGACTCAGGGATTGAATGCCAATAGAAGTGCTAACTGGATCAAAAACTAAAACACTTCCCAAAAATGGTATCACACTCAGTAGAGTACCCATAGTAGTATCTGAACTAATTGGAGTCAAAGTGGATATAGATGATGCTGATGGAAACAAAATTGTAGAACTTACTGGGATTGATGAAAACAAAATTGTGGAACTTATTGGTACACTCTTTGTTGATGAAGGGGCTAAGGAGGGTGACTCGGTGGCTAAAGCAGTGACAAACAGCTTGGTAGATAAAGTGATTGGCACTTCAGTTTTAGATACCTAGAGCTGGGAGGTGGCTGGTGAAGATTGAGCAATAGATGTGATTGTTGTGCTCACAATCTCGCTTGCAGAATCTATCTCTAAAGTAGATGTAATAGTCTTTGGTGGAGAGTGAGGAAGGGATGCAATAACTTCTGCTACAATTTTTACTAGATCTTCTTCATCTTTTTCTTCCTCATGTGCTTCTTCCTCCTTGTCTTCTTCCTCTTTCTCTTCCATTAGTGCATGCATCTCTCCTAGAGTAATTGTGATGGATGGAGTGCTATCAAATTTATCATTGTTACTGTTGTCATCATCCTTGATTTCAATAGGATCATCACTGGGCTTTTGCAAATGATAGATGTTCTTCCACATGTTTGTTACATCTCTTACAACATGTTCAATGTCTTTAATTAAAATCAAACATGTATGAAATCTAATCATCATTTTACCTTCATTGTTCTTCATTGTTGCCTTTATTTCTGCTTCAGTGAGACTCGGTAGAAGATTCTTCAGGGATTGCTCATATATGTCTTTGACTGTTTGGGTGGTTGACTCCCATCTTGGTTGCAATCTCTCCAACAACTCTTTGGAGATTTGAGGAGCAAGCTAGTTTGGGGAGTATTTCCATTTTCCCATCTTATTGAGTACCAGTTCCTCAATCTTCATTTTCTCTACATCAGTCCTTATTTAAAATTTTAGTGCTTTGAAATTTGTGATGCCAAATCCTTCTTCCAATTATTTTAGCCTTTCCTCAAATGTGAGTGGAGGCTTGACAAGTACAGTTTCTTACTTACCTTGTCTGGTTCTTCCAGAGAATACTACAGTAGGCTTCTTCTTAGGTTTGGTGATAATTTCCTTCCCTTTCATCTTTGGAGGTTCCTCTTGTTTTTTAGATTAAATTTCTTCACCTTCTTCTTCTTCTTCTTCATCATCATCCTCACCTTTTCCTTTTATAAGCATAAGAGGGTCAGTTGTAGTTTTCAACTTTTCTATCTTTCTCTTGCCTTTCCTTATAGCTTGGGGTAGCTTGATTTCAAGCTCAATTCTAGTATTGGCTTTATCATAAATGCCAAAGGAAGTAAGCTTAGGATCTATAGGTTCATTTACCAGTGCTTCAATAATGTCCTTGGCCTCATCAATATTCACCTCATAAGGAAGAGGTTTCACCCATGCAACTCGGGGTCTGGCTACTTGAATGTATACCTTATCATATTTAACCATGAGGAATACATCATCTTTGTAATCTTGAACCAGTTTGGGTGGAATTTAGAACCTGTTGTTCATTCTTTCCTTGAAATCTTCAAAATAATTATCCATAACTTTTTCAAAGCTTACACCCATGTTAGCAATAAACTCATTAATCTGATATAAAATTGGAATATCTTTTCTCCATACAACTGAGCCCTTTGATGGAAAGAATTTTTGAATATAGAAAAATAAGAAAATTAACTGAGAACCAAATTTGCAGGGGTTATTTTTTGAAGTCCTTATGCTATCCATGTTTTTGTTCAGTTGTTTCAACAATAATTCTGACAGGTCAAATTCAAGATGTTAGATACAACACTGACCTTCAAACCTCTACCATCCCATTCAGCTAGGGTTTGCTTTTGTAACTCATCTTGACCTAGGGTTTTCATAGTTTTTGCTTTATTTAGCATGGGGAGATTGGTAATCTTATGAATCATCTTCTTAGTGATTAACATTGGCTGCTCTAACCATAGTTTCCCATTGTGAACATGACTAAGTATGTACCTAATCCACTTAATTTGGAAACTTCTTGGCATGTGCGAGATATGGGTTAACCCTTTGGTCTCTAGATGATTATGCTCAGGTTTCAAAGAGCCATCAACACTCATTTCTTCTAGGGCATTGTCCATCTCTAGGTTTCCAATCTCTTGAATAGAACATTTGAAATGTGTACGAATGTCATTTATGGGAAGTACCTTTGGTGGAGTTTGTGATTGAGTTGCATTCGGGTTGAGTGATTCTACAATTGCTAGAACTAGCTTGAAATTTGTCGCCTTCCACTCCACACCTTTAACTAGCATTTTTGAACCTCTTTTTGCCTTGGTGCTACTGCTACTCCCGGATGCCATTACTGGTTGGTAGGTGTAAGAAAATTTTGAACAAATTCTCCACTTGAAAATTGCTTGAAATTGCATGGAATTTTCTTTGGAATTGTTTTAGATCTCTTAGCTCTATAATCACAGTGAAGAATGAAATCAAATACTACCCTTTTGACAAAAATTTTGCCATAAATTCTTGGTACAAAGGTAGTTAAGATGACATAGTGCTTGATAGGCTATGATTCACTTGCTTGGTAGAATATTACAATTTGGTGATTGAACAAAACTTTTTTTTACTCCCGACCTAGTTTAGTAAGGTCTTCAACCAACTTTCCTCGATAGATGCAAGTTGGCGAAAGATATGCTTTCTTTGATCCTTGTGTATTTGAAATACTGATTTTATCATTTTGCTTTCTTTTATTTTGGGACTGCTTGAGATATTACTAGAAGATGCAGTTCCATATCCTTATTTATGGATCTAACTAGAGATGGTGAAGTCACCCACTTCTTGAGTGACATTGCCATAATTTGAACTATCTTGCTTGGTATTTTTAGGAATCCACTGTTGCCTCATCTACTTCCAAATGTTTTCAGATTTAGTTTTATTTTCATCTTCAAATTTTCCTATGTTCATGTAGTTTTTAGCTATATGACCGAATTCTGTACATGTATAGCACCTTATAGTAGTGTCCTTCTTCCTTAGGTGATGTCTTGCATAGTTAATACCAATATGTTCATATTCTCCACAATAATGACATCTGCACTGGGTATTGTAGTCCCATCCAAATATTTCTTTAACAAGTTGTTTAGCTAGATTGAATGATTTGGATTTGCATTGGAATGCCTTTTGACCATGCTTCTTGCATTTGTGACAACTTCCTTCAAATTTTGGTTCCTCCTTGCATTCATTAGCTATATGACCATGCTAACTGCAACTATAGCATTTACCATTAAATTTACCTTTTCCATTGCTCCAACACTTGTTTGATGTGTGACCTAACTTACCATAGTGATTGCGAGTAGGTCTTTGATTCCTTTGGGCACCTTGTTTGGAAGTTTCACCTTTTTCCTTATAACCAAGTCCAACTTTACCTTTTTGTCTATGAAGATTTTGCTCACTTTGTTGATTTAATTGAGTCATGTCTACTTGAGATTTCATCATTCTCTTATTGATTTTTTTTTTTCAGCATTTAGGTCATTTTCCAAACTTTCATTGATTTTTTTTTTAGATCTTAAGTCATTTTGTAAGCTTTCATTGATTTGTCTTTCAGTGATTAAATCATTCCTCAAGCTTCCAATTTTAGATCTTAGATTCATAATTTCTTCATTTACATTATACAGTTGATCCACAAGATCTTCATGCTGATTGAATTGATTATTTCTTGTTTGCAAGTCTTCAATTGCCTTGTTTCTCTGTTCCAAAAATTCACATAGCCTGATTGATTGGATTTCTTGTTCTCTTTTAAGCTTTCTTACTTCTTCCTGCAGAGAGCCATTCTTTGCTAGGAGTTCCTTGATTGCCTCGTTAGCTTCATTTGAACTACTTGATGGTAAAAGGTCTTCAATCTTTTCTTCAACATACTAATGGTCATTCATTTGTCTTGCAAGGTCCTTCCTTCTCTTCAGGGATTGAGAAAGATGCTCCTTTGCTTCTTTGAGTTGAGCCATGGCCATATCCAGATTTAGCTTTTCATTTTTAATAGCTTTGTCAAGCCTAAATATCTCCATTGTCCTTGATCTTTGCTCAAGTTGTCAAACTTTTATCCTAAGAACCACAAAAGCTCTAATACCAATTGTTGGAAATATTTAAGATATGATAGGTTAATAAGAGGGGAGGGGTGAATCAGTAACTCAAAAACTTTAAACAATTCAACACTTTAACCATATATACTATTCACCATTCATTCATCTAATCTACTGCATATATGAGAAATCAAACATCCATAACACATGTTCACAGTGATTTGGTAACCCAGAAACCTTCCAAATAGAAAGTAAAACTAGGGTGGAGATGATACCCACAAAACTTCATTACTACAGTATGAGATAGGCCTGTTAAGGCTTACATTGACCACTTCTGGTGATCTGCCCTATTAGGAGCACAAAGGACTACTAGGTCCACCTTGTTAGAGGATTTTACAAACATGCACTGAAGTATGCACTCTGTTTGGAGATTTATAAAAAGAGAGCTAAGTCTACCTTGTTAAAGAATTTACAAAACTAATTCACCTATTAGAATGAAATAGTGGATCTACTTACAAACTTGATTACTGATTAGATCCTTGAAAGATAGATCACCTCTTGTGACTGATGAATCTTTATTGCTCCTTGTATACCTTACTGAATATTCCGCTCTTCTATTGATTTGCATTCACACTTCTCAAAAAATTACATGTCTCTCTTGATACTCTCATGCATCCATTGTAAATGATATAATACATTACATATATACCATTTCAATAATTACAATTACACGGTCAGCCAAAACACAAGTGAAGAAAACATTACTGAGTCAGCCCAGTAGTAAATAACTCAAGTTCACTAAACTAACTCAGTGACCTTCTCATACTTGGCATCCATTGCATTACTCAGCATCATCATGCACTCAGTAGAAGTGAAGGCTCAGTCCATACTAATCACTCAATGTACTTCTGAACTTAGTAACCACAGGTGACTCGGTAGATGTAGTGTCACTCGATAAAAATTGAATTCTTTGTTTACCTTGCTTTCACTTGGTAAACACTATACTTTCATTACTCGATAAACATTGTGCTTCCATCACTCGGTAAACACTATGAAGATCAGTAGATACTACTAGGCTGCACACCCACTCGATAGCTTCAAGAATGCTTGGTATGAACTGCTTGACTATGCACTCAATCAGTAGCTTCAAGAATGCTCGGTATGAACTACTTAAGTGATGAACCTACAAGGTAACCACTGAATGCTTGGTATACACTATAAATTGAGTGATGAATTTTGTAATCATTCAGAATCAAGTAAGTGTTGTCACTAATGACAAATACAATATAATGCCAACACCATCCACACCAGGGTTTTCCCTCTGATCAAGGTTTTCCCTAGTTAGCATATCTGGTGTTATTGTGTATGAGTATCTTGTTGTGGTTTTAGTTTATATTTCTCATATGATTAAGTTTATTTAAGGTTGATAATGGTTCTAATAGTTGGATAACTAATTCACTCTTCCTCTACCCCTCTTAGTTATATCAATAGACTATATATTCTAGCAATTTGTATCAGAGCTTCAGATCCTTGAAGGATAAAATTAACAACTTTGGGAGATTGATGATTAATCTTTTTAGAAGGGATAGTCCTAGATGTGATGGGGCAAATTATGATAGTTGGAAGGAGAAGATGAAGACTCATCTATTTTCCATGGGTCTAAGGTATTGGATCTTGACAAAGAGTATGGAGACAATCATTGAAGAAGAAAATCTTTAAGGATGCAGTGAAGTAGAGATAGATATATTTATGTGTAACATGGGAGCTAGAGAAGCTCTACTATCAGCTCTTCAAGAGAATGAATACAAATACGTAGGGTAACTTGAAACATCTTATGAAATTTGGAAATTATTATAATATACTTTTGAAGGTGATACACATGCATAGAGAATGAGATTATATAATTGGATATGTGCATTTCAAGATGCTAAAATGATGGAAGATGAATCTATAAGAAGTTATATTATTAGAATATCATAAGTTGGTGTAGGAATTTAGTTTCATGGTGGAACCAAGGAAGAAGATGAAGCAATATGGAAGATCTTGAAAATTTTGACACCACCATTCAAGCAAGTAGCTTAGATGATTCAACTAGTAATGCCTTGCACTAAAGATTTTAAAATTGAAATGTTGCTTGGAGGATTAGAATTTGTAGAAGTTGATCTAAGATTGTCCAAAGATCTAGCTAGAGTTGAAACAACTTTCAATGCCCTGAACAGTCGACCTAATCTAACAAGGAGTGGAAGCACATGTGGAGATTTTTTTTGGAGTAGAAAATATGATGAAGAAAAGACGATTGAGGAAGGTATAGACCTTTTTGTGAAAAGAGAAAAGGATGGTAAAAAAATATTTAAATGTTGGACTTGTGATGAATTTGGTCATTATGCATCTAAATGTTATAAATGAGAGAAAATTTATAAGGGAATGTTTCAACCTAGAAGAGATAGAAATTTTTTGTATGCAAATGAAGATGAAAAAGCTAATGAGAAATGTCAAAGTGGAAGTGATGATGAATTAGGATTTGTGGCTATCAAGGAAGATGATCTGGATATAGAGATTACAAAAGAAAGAGCTCCAGTTTCCCAAGTGGAAAATAAATTTTATTGGATAATTGAGAGTGGTTGTTCACATCATGTGGCTAGTGATATGAATAAGTTTGTTAAGTTTAGGAATCACGATGGAGGCATCGTTAGAGTTGGTACCAATGTAGCCTAACATATAACAAGAATTTCATCCATTACTCTTGATGGTAAAACTAACACTGATGATGCTGATTTTGTTGATGGATTGAAGCATAACTTGTTGAGTGTTGGATAGTTGGTGGACAAGGGTTATCAGTTGTAATTCACTAAGAATATTTGCATTATTAAAGGAAGAGATGGTAAGATGATTGGAACTGGCACAAGATCCAAAGGTAATGTATTTTAGTTGAATACTACTAAAATGAAATGTTTGGAAGCTAAAGTGGATAAGAATTGTGGCATACAAAATTTTGTCACATAAAATTTGATAATATTGTGAAGATTACTAGCACATTTGTAGTCAGAGACTTTCATAAGATTACAAAGCCTACTAATGTTGTGCATAAAGATAGTATTTTTGCTAAATAGAAGAAGGTATCATCTCCTAGCAAGAAGTTCACTACCACAGAGAAGGTGGAGATCATTCACAAATATTTGAGTGCTCCCTCAAGAACAATAGGATTCTATGATGAAAGGTACTTTATGATTTTTGTTGATGACCTCACTAGAATGATGTGGGTAGCATTTCTTAAGAAGAAATCTGAATCTTTTAAGAACTTTAAGATATTTAAGAATAGATTTGAGAATGAATTTGGAGTTAAGATAAAGTGTTTGAGATCTGATAAAGGAGGAGAATTCATCTCTAGAGAGTTTAACATATTTTGTGAAGAGAATGGAATCAAAAAGAAACTATCCTCACCTAGAACACTTGAACAGAATGGGATTACTAAAAGAAGAAATAAGTATGTAGCAGAGGAAGCAAGAGGGATGCTATTTTAGAATGATTTTTCTAAGACATTTTGGAGAGAAGAAATCAATATAATAGTATATACTTTGAGCAAAGTATAGATAAAAAAAGGTATGAACAAGACACCTTATGAACTATGGTTTGGTCATTCACCATCAATTAAGCATTTCAGAATATTTGGGAGAAAATGTTATATAAAGAGAGATGATGACATTGGTAAGTTCAATCCAAGAAGTGATGGAGGTATGTTTCTTGGCTATTCATTGAAAAGTAAGGCATACAGATGTTTTAACTATAGAACTAAGATGATAGTTGAATGCATGAATGTAAAGATTGATGAAAAGTTTGGAACTAAGGAAAAGATGGCAGATTATAATTTAGATGAAGAAGAGGATAATTTTGGAATTTTTAGATAAAATGTAGAAGTTTTATTAGAGAATAATAATGATTTGCAAAATGATGTGTTAACTATTGAGAAAAGAGGAGAGCAGAGATCTAAACCTAGAGATGAGATAAGAGTGAGATACCAACTCCTACCTCTAATAGGAATTTGACAAAGAATCACCCTCTAAAATAGATTATTGGAAGAAAAGACAAAGGTGTGATGGCCAGAAACAAAGTACATGAGGAGATATGTTTGATATCTCAAATTGATCCTAAGAACACATATGAAGCATGTAAAGATGTTCACGAGATTCAAGCAATGAAGGAAGAATGAGACCAGATTGTAAAGAATGATAGATGGGAGTTAGTTACCAGACCTAAAGACAAGAATGTGATAGGAATCAAATGGGTGATGAGAAACAAGATGAATGAGCAAGGAAAAGTTGTGAGGAATAAAGTTAGACTTGTTTACAAGGGATATTCATAGCAAGAAAGTAGAGACTATGAGGAGACATATGCACATGTAGCTAGAATGGAACCAATAAGGATGTTTTTGGCTTATGTAGCAAATAAGAAGTTCAAGGTTTATCTGATGGGTGTTAAATCAGCCTTACTAAATAGAGAACTTAAAGAAGAGGTATATATTGATAATCTTGAAGGTTTTCCTTTATCAAAAGGCAAAGACATGGTTTGCAAAGTAAAGAAATCTCTATATGGTCTAAAGTAAGTGCCTAGAACCTGCTATGCAAGGTTGGACATTTATTTGGCAAGGCTTGGATTTGCTAAAGGTATGAAAGATAGTAACTTGTATTTGAAAGAAATTGAGAATGGTTTTCTAATAATACTAATATTTATTGATGACATCACATTTGGAGGTAATGATGAAGTAATTGATAAGTTTTCTTAAGCGATGAAGAATGAGTTTTAAATCAGCATGATAGGAGAAATAAAAGTTTTCGTAGGATTACAAATTGTGTAGAAAAGTGATGGTATTTTAGTTTCACATGCTGAGTATTTGAATGATTTGTTGAAAAGGTCTACTTCAGAAAGATGTAAACCTATTGGTACACCTATGTTAACTAGTCCCAAGTTATCCAGCAAAGATGAAATGCCTGCAGAAGAGAAGTAGAAGTACATATCCATGATTGGATTTTTCTAGCATTTGACTCACACTAGGGTAGATATAGAAAATGAAGTTGGGATTATAGCTAGATTTCAAGCTGATCCTGGGGAGTATCATTTTGTAGCAGTAAATAATATATTCATATATCTTAAAGGAACATATGACTAGGAAATTTGGTATGATTGATTAAGTTATTTCACTCTATGTGCATATAATGATGTGGATTGGGCAAGCAATATGGATGACAAAAAGAGCACCAGTGGTGGAGGATTCTTTCTTGGAGGAATATTAGTTTCTTGGCTAAGCAAGAATAAAGATTAAATCTCTTAGAGTATAGATGAGGTAGAGTATGTTGCAGCAATAAATAACTATAATCCATTTATGTACTTGAAGCATATGTTGAAGGATATCAGAATTGAGTTTGAAGAACCTATTATCATTTATTATGAAAAGACAAGTACAATGAGTATGTCTAAGAATCCTGTAATTCATTCTAAAACTAAGCATATATCTATTAAGTATCATGTGTTTAGAGAAAAAAAAAGTAGAAAAGGAGATCAGATTGGAGAATGTGAGTACTAAAGATCAAATTGTAGATATATTTATGAAGCCTTTTCCTAAAGATACATTTAAGTATTTGATAGGTAGGCTTAGGGTTATACCCCTACCTAATTCTAAGTAGATGATTCAAAGATTGCATCAGTCCAATGGTACAAAGCACTATTGTTAGTCTAGACTGAATGTTGATGCTTCCCATATGGGGGAGTATCTGTAATGAGGAGAGTTATTTATGACTCTTGGTATTTGGTTTGGAATAGTGTCTTTGGACACTTGAGTTGGTCGAAGACTTACAAAAGTATAGTAGCAATTAACAATTGGTATGTTATAACATTGAGATTGAGGCTTTTGAAATTGATGTCAATGGGGGAGAGTATTCATGAAAAAAATCTCCTAAGTTATGGGGGAGAAAAAATCCTAAGCATGGGGGGGAGATATCGCTTTAGGGAGATTTAGAAAGATCCATGTAAGGAAGAAGGAATATGCACCTAGTGTATTGTAAATTATTTAGTGTAAAATAAAAAATTTTCATCGAAGAAGCAAAAATATGCACCTATTGTTGTTGAGAATTTTTTTTAGCATGTTGACAATTGAGACAAGTCAGTAGTAGCAACTAAAAATTGTTTGGTATTCTTGGAACTTAGATGCTTTTTCATCTATGTTGTCATCACTATCAAAGGGGGAGATTGTTAGCATGAATTTTGATTATATTAATTTACAGGAGTGGCATGAGCATTGGAGAGTACTAACATGTTGCATTCATGACAATGTTTGTCATTGATGTCAACATAGCATGGTTTCTATAAAGACTAGTAAAGTAGAAGACATAGATCTAGCAGATGGTAGGGAAAATATTTTTATTGTCTCTTGATGTGTAGTTATGGACATGTTTGACATAATGTCCTAATGGTGTGGTTGAGTGTGCAGAGTCTAAGTCGAAGACATATAGAAGTTGTACTAAATTTACAGAGAGCAACTCAAAGGCTAAGTATTGGGAAAGTAGTTCTTGATGTTTGTTCGCTATCTTACATCTGAGATACAGTAAAAATATGCATAGTTAGGTAGTGATAGAGGAGAGTCAACTAATGATGCCAATGAGTACACAAGCCCTAGTATTGTATGTGTGAAGTTTTGTATAGACTATGAGTTGATAGTACTATTGTAATTGTAATGAATGAATTAATTATCTTATTATAATTAATTGGGAAAGCCTTAAGGCTAACTCAAGATTTTTTTTGAAGATATGGTTTAAAGGAAAGATGTTTTCCTTGTTTGTAGTGTGATGTATGAAGAATCCATTGAAGTGTTAAGTGTGAAAAGGAATATAGTGTTGAAGGAATGTCTATAAGAGATCTAAGGGATTATTGGATGTTAGTTTTGTGATCTAGTTACAAGAATAGAAGGTGCAAAGGTCTAGTTAACAAGACAAAAGAAGAGGAAGGAAGTTCATTTCATTTCTATGATTCTGCAAGGAATAATATAAAGATCATTTGGATAGTGGGTTCATTGGTCTTTCCCTTGGAGCTATTTGGGCAGTGGGTCTAGCTATCTTCTATAACTCCTAATAGGGTTGGCAAAAATTCTAATAGGGTTGGGATCTCTTAAAAGGGATTCAAAGTCTCCCAAAAGGGACTCATATATACTAAATTTATTCATAGAGTCCTAATAGGTTCCATACTCTAACAAGGAATATTTATGCTAGTACATCATCTTGTGGGTACCATCCCCAATAGGGTTTTCCCTTTGATCAAGGGTTTCCCTAGTTAACATATTTGGTGTTATTTTGTATGAGTATCTTGTTGTGGTTTCAATTTATATTTCTCAAATGGTTAAGTTTATTTAAGTTTGATAATTGTGATAATATTTGGACAACTAATTCACCACCCCTCTCAGTTATATTAGTGGACTATATATTCTAACAACATTGGCATCGCTTATTTGTGTCTTCTCTTTGTTTTTGTATTTCTCCCCCTATCTATTATCTCCAATCTTCATTTTTCATATTTGTCTCCTCCTTATTCTTTCTTCTTTGATATTTCATTCTCCTCAATTGATATGTTCTCATTCTCCTCAATTCAAGTCATTCTCCCCCTTTCTCTACTATGTTCATTATACCCCTTAATCAACTCATTTAATTCTCCCCCTCTTTTGTCATCAATGAAAAAAGGTTCTACGACCTATCAAATACATCTTCGTATTAACCCTTTGTGGTGGAAATATGGTTATCCCATGAAACCTTCATGTTAGTGAGAGTAATGGTCTCAATATTTATGTCTACCAAGAGTGTTTCTAGTTAACTCAATGTATGGACTAGTTCTCTAGCAACTAATGCATCTTCATCTACGAGATGTGCGTAAATAATCCATGTCATAGGGGATAGAATGCACTGTACTTCTATTAATTTTATTTCTCTTTTATCTTATTCTTCATTGATCTAAAGAATGAGGTGTAACGTCCCTTGTATCTTGGATAGATAGTCAACTACAAAATCAATGAAAATATTATAGTTACCTTTTAGTGCTTGTAGCTCATGCTAAACTTGTTATATATTTTTCTCAAAGTATAGAAAGAGTGCACTTGGATCATATTTATTTTTCATAATAGGTGCTCAAGCTTGCAATATTTCTATCATTTTGGATCTAGCCTCTTGTAGGGTGGCCTTCTTTTGTTCTACCAAATTTTACAATTTTTTTATCCTTTTGGCTTCAAGCTTCTTTTCCACTAGTTCTTCAATACTTCCATGATTATCCTTGATATTATAAACCAAAGTAGTGATTTGGTTTATGAGATCAATATTAGGATCATATTTGGCATCTGAAGCTAATTCAAAAATTATATTTTTGTTAAGTATGTTCTCTCTCTTTTATTTCTTGAGTTCTCCTTTCTTTTTAGTTGTTATTGATTCTCATTAATTTATTCTAGATCCAGGTCTTTGATTATTTAATTCTTCTTGGCAATATTGGAATCTAGTTTCTCCTTATCTCCTATTGTGATGATATCCTTCTTGAATAATTCTCTATCATCTTTTGTTCTTGAAGATGATGACAGGGATGACAAAGATGTCATCATATGTTTGATTGGCCTTCTCTTCTACCTAGAGTACTCACTACCTATCATTCTAGACATGCTTGATTCTCTCTTTTACCCTATTTTTCCATGTGTCCTACTCTCAAACAATCTTGAGCTCAAGATTTTAAGCCTATATGCCATACCTCCTCCTCCTCCTTCTTTCTATTTTTCTTCTTCTTGCTTAATCTATGGAGACTTTTCCTTAGGGATTTGTTCATTTGGTATCTAGACAAGTTCAGGTGGTTCCTCTTTTTCACCACTGTCCTTCTCTAGTGATGAATCAATAGTTATAGTGGCTTTGTTGATCATCTCATTAATCTATTGATGATTCATAGTTGTAGGTGAGTTAACTCTTGCATCAATAGTCTATGCATACACATGTGTAAGTATTGTGGCATCTAATAATTGTTCAACATTTCAAGCTTAATTTATAGATACCTTATCCTTCATTTGGAGTTTAATAGACTCTCCTTAAATCACATTTTGTTTCTCCTACTTTTTTCCCTATTGTATTGTTAGCATGAATGCTAATGATACTACATTGGGGGAGTATCCTAAACATTGAAGAGTATTCATATGTTGCATTCATCACTATGTCTGTCATTGATGTCAACATAACATGGTTTCTATAAAGACTAGCAGAGTAGCATATAAAGATCTTGATGGTATAGACAATGGTTTTATTTTCTAGTAATAGGCAATTATAGACATATAAATTAGTGTCCTAGTGATGTGGTTAAGTGTCATAGAACCTGAGTCAAAGATGTAAAAAAGTTGTACCTAATTTATAGAGAGTATTTTAGAGATAGAGTATTGGGAAAGTAGTTCCTGATGTTTATTGGCTATCTTACATCTGAGATGTAATGAAAAGATGTGCAGTCAAGTAGTGATAGAGGATAGCTATGTGATGACATCAGCAAGAGGACAAGCCGTAGTGTGAAGTTTTGTATATAATGTGAGCTGAGAATACTATTGTAATTGTGATTAATTAATTATCTTATTTTAGTTAATTGGTAAAGCCTCAAGGACAACTCAAGGAATTATTATGAAGATAAGGTATAAAGGAAAGATATTTTCCTTGATTGTAATTGTGATTTTTTATCAAGTGTGAATTGCTAAAAGCAGCAGAGTGCTTACTGAATCTATGTAAGTGATCCAAGGGATTATTAGATGCACAGTTTGAGATCTAGTTACAAGATCTAAAGGAACAAAAGTTTGGTTAATAGGAAGAGACAAAGGAAGTAAAATTTAGTTCTATTATTCTACAAGGAATAATAAAGAGATCATTTGGATAGTGGGTTCATTGGTCTTTCCCTCGAACCTTCTTGGATAGTGGGTCCAACTGTGTTCCACAACTCCTAACAAGGTTAGAATCTCCTAATAGGGATTCAAAGTCTCCTAATAGGTACTCATATGTATTGAATGTTGTAATAGAATCCTAATAGGGTCTATCCTCTAACAAGGAATATTTATATTAGTATACCATCTTGTGGGTACCATCCCCACTAGGGTTTTCCTTTTAATCAAGGGTTTCCCTTGTTAACATATTTGGTGTTATTATGTATGAGTATCTTTTTGTGGTTTTAGTTTACATTACTCATATGGTTAAGATTGTTTAAAGTTATTATTTTTGATATTAGTTGGATAACTAATTTACCCCCCTCTCATTTATATCAATGGACTATATATTCTAATAATTGGTATTAAAGCTTTAGGTCATTGAAGGAAAAGATAAACTATTTTGGGAGATCAATGGTCATATGTTCAGGAAGGATAGTCCAAGATTCAATGGGGCCAACTATGATAGTTGGAAGGAGAATATGAAAACTAAAATATATTAAATGGGTCCAAGATATTATATCTTGACAAAAATCCTGAAGACAATCATTAAAGAAGAGGGTTTTGAAGGTTGCAATAAAGAAGAGAGAGATCTATTCATGTGTAACATGAGAGAAAGAGAAGCCCTACAAACAAAACTTCCAAAGAATGAGTATAGTTAGGTAAAATCACCTATAACATCTCATGAAATTTGGAAAGCATTACAATCTACTTTTGAAGGTGATGATCATGAAAAGAGAACAATGGAAGTTGAATCTATAAGAAGTTATATTGTTAGAATATCAAAAAAATTTACACATATTTAGTCTCATGGTGGAACCAAGGAAGATGATGAAGTCATTTGGAAGATCTTAAAATTTTTGACACCACCATTCAAGCCAATAGCATGGATGATTTAGCCAATGATGCCTTGTACTAAGAATTTAACTAAGGAAACATTACTTGGAAGATTAGAACCACAAGAAGCAGATCAAAGACAGTCTAGTGAACTTGCAAGAGTTGAAAAAACTTTTAGTTCCCTAAACATTCGACCTAATTTGATAAGGAGTGCAAGCACCCATTGAGATTTTGCTAGTAGTAGTAGAGCTGATGAAGATAAGAAGATAGAGGAAGGAATAACCCTTATGGTGAGAAGAGAAAAAGATGGTAAGAAAATATTTAAATGTTGGACTTGTAATGAATTTGGTCATTATGCATCTAAATGTCCTAAAAGAGAGAAACATTATATAGGGAGATTTAACCCTAGAAGAAATAGAGATAGAAATTGTTTGTATGCAAATGATGATGAAGAATCTAACGAGAAAGCTCAAAGTGAGAGTGATGATGAATTAGGATTTGTGGCTATCAAGGAGGATGATCTTGATCGATAAATTAGAGAAGAAAGAGCACTCGTTACCCAAGTAGAAAAGAAGTTTTATTGGATAATAGACAACATGGTTGTTTAATAACTAGTGATATGAATAATTTTGTCAAGTTTAAGAATCATGATGGAGGTATTTGTATAGTTGGTAACAATGCAACCTATCATATCACAGGAATTGGATCCATTACTCTTAATGGTAAAAAAAACACTAATGATTTCTATTTTGCTGATGGATTGAAGCATAACTTGTTGAGTGTTGGACATGTTGGTCATGTTTTCACTTTAGGTTTATCTAAATACATCTCTAACTGAATGTTTTAGGTTTCTTCTATAAGATGTAGGGCTCGGTGCTTTTAATTTTATTAACCCTAGAGTAATCCTAATTTTTTGTTTCACTAAATGTCACCCTAGAAAAGCTTTTGGGTTGTGTGCCTTTTCAAATTAAAATATGCGGGAGAAATCATTATAAATTTCTCATTTCTTTTTCCAACAACTTTTTAAAAAAAATTTCATGTTGTTCCTAAAGTTTCCAAATTTTTTTAACCCAATCTTTTATCTTTTTTTTTTGTGGGTTTATGTTTGTATTTAAAAAATCAAGGAAATACCATACCATTGAATCTTCTCAAGATTGATGGTGGTCACTTTGTTGCTATGAGAAATCACATGCATTTTATTCCTAGTAACATAGTGACTAAGTAATATTCACCCGCAAGACCCAATTAATAAAGGAACAAGGTTTTAAAGCAAGTGGTTCATACCATCAGATCTCCTCATGAAGATTGAAAGTGGTCTCTTTATCACCATGGAAACTAAAAGGTTTTTATCCCTGGTGACATAGTGACCACTTGTAAAAGGAAATACTATAGGATTACACTTAAAGACAGTGTCATAAATTTACATATTATTAATAGCCTTGTCAGCATTCAAGATCAATGTTTGTCACTTTGCTACTATGAAATTTTGCATGAACTTTATCACTAGTCACATAGAAACCAAAAGGAAATACCATGGGCCCACTCTACTTACAATGAAGTTATCTTTTGATTTCTATTGTTCGATGCAGTGGGCATCAATGATGTTCTCTATGTTGCCAATCAGAGTTCCTCAATTTTTACCCTTGGTGACATAGCAAGAACATGACACCTGTCCAATAGCACAAGTGGGTCCAATGTAAGTTGCTAGTAGTAAAAGGAAAGGTTTATGTGGAATGGTTCAATTGGATTGATCACCAACTTGGAGGGTTGA
Source organism: Cupressus sempervirens (assembly GCA_028749045.1). Classification (NCBI taxonomy): domain Eukaryota; kingdom Viridiplantae; phylum Streptophyta; class Pinopsida; order Cupressales; family Cupressaceae; genus Cupressus; species Cupressus sempervirens. Next base: position 100,999,524 of record CM053787.1, read on the forward strand.
AGCTGATTCATCAAAGATTTTATTCCTCAATCATTAGTTTTTTTAAAAATCAATGGCTTGTTTTCAAAATTGAAAGGTCTTGCCACCCTATTTTCTCTACAATCCATTTATGAGAATTAAGGCTCCCTGTGTGACGTAAAGCAATAGATATAGTGCAAGATTTAGATATTTTCTTCACGTAGAGATATTTATAATTTTCTAAGAGATAAGAACCTATTGAAGAGCTATTTTCCACATGCTTAAATCATGAAGAATTTTTTATACCATCAATGCACTTTAGTATTTAGAAAGAAGAACATAGAGAGCTAAGTAAGTATCTTAGTCTGTAATCCAGTTCAAAGCATTTTGGTCTTATGTATTTTTATCAAATATGCCTCCAAAGAAGGGGTTTTTGGGGAAGGTAAAATGTGCTAGTATGAATATAGATGAAGATTTCCTAGAACAATTAAGTAATCCACAAACAAGTCAGCCCCAATAAAAAATTTGATTCCAATGAACCCTAGACTCCGAATTGTAGATGGTTTATATGATAAATGAAATTGTACTAGGGATACCATAAGATCTAAAATATGGCTCTAGTTGTTTTAGAAATGGTTCTCAGAGAGAAATTTGTTTGTCCCCCATGGAAATATCTAGGATTTTGATTTTTGTAAGTTAGTAGTTGTGAGGTTTTCATTGATTTAGACCTTCTCACAGCCATAGCCCTAAATTATGACCTAGTAGCTAGGATAGTGAGGAGAGTAGATGGGGAACATTTGATAAGAATTAATGCAAAAGAAATTCAAGAGGTTTTTGGGTTGGACTCAGTCATAGATTATTATGAGATCATTTACTTCTAGGGATTTGAACATGAATACTTGTCTTGAAAGGATCAGGTTAGACAAGGTGTATTGCAAGGACACTTGGCTACAATTGGAAACATAAATTTTCTTTTAGCATCAACTAAGGAGCCTTTTAAGAAAAATTTTTTCAATACAAGGGCCATTGAAATTTACACGATTTTATGTAGGGTTTATGGTGAAGATGAACAAGATTTTATGCTAATAAATTTCATGTACATGATGACACATATCTCTTCTTTTGGTGTGGATATGATCTTTGATTTTCCATGTTATTTAGCAGAGGAAATTCACATAGCACTGGTTGGAAATGCAAAGAGAAAAGTTCAGAAAACATTTGTACATTATTCATTGTTGATGCATATGTTCTTATTTAAAGAGGTTACACAATTTGAAAAAGAGATGCTTTTAAATAAAGAATATGAGGGAAAAGCTCTGCCAGTCTAGTTATGGAGTGCAGATATGACCTGGGATGTAGTAGAGGCTAGTTTATTAGATTTGATAGGTAGTTCACATCTAGGTTGAGAAACCTCATATTAAGGGACAATTCCATAATTCCTAAGGCACCACTTGATTTTATTAGGCCTATGGACAACCCTAGGAATTTGAAGGTGTCTCCCAATTGGACAAACATCATACCTTACCCTATATCTATAGTTTTTAGAGAGAATGTGATGGAGGCACAACCCAAGAACATAATGGACACAACAAAAAAGGGAAATTATATTTACTAAGAAAATAAGCTAGTACAAATAGTACAGAGAAAATAAACTTCAAAACATGCCCTAAGGGCTTACAATAGCATAAATCTGGAGATAATTTCTCCTTTCAGTATCTCCTCTCAAACTCCACTCCGAACTGCCTTTTACAATGCCAAAAATCTCCTTAAATAGACCCTGGAGGGTTAAGGACTAGGAGTAAATTCTAGAAAGTGCTATTAGGCATCCACTGAACAAATAGAAGGTTCCAGAACCTGCGTTAGAAGTCAGTGCAAATTTAGAAGAATCTAGAAATGGTAATCGAACTTCCGGGAGGCATAACTTTTGAACCGTAGCTCCGATTGATGAACCATTTACATTTTCAAAAAGCTCTTGAAGTGCTCTATAGCCTTATGGACCAGCTTCACTCATCCCCCATCTTTAAGCCCTTTTCAAGGTCATTTAATGCCCCTAACCTGACTTTGAAGCATTCTTAGGAGGTCTCCAAAACCCAAAAAACTACAATAACTTTCAAACCGTGGGGCTTTTTGACTTGATTCTTTTTCTAGAATGCTCTAAATCACAATTAAATTCATTTGGCCAATTCACACCTTCTAGGTAACCAAAATGATGGCCCAATTACATGCTCCTATTTTTTTGGGATTTTCAAACACACTGATAGTGGAACTGTGAGAGCTGGAACCTTTATTTGACCCAAATGGGTATCCAAAAATGAAAAAACATGAAACAGAAACTAAGTCTAAGTATATTTTTTTGGGTGACACAGGATTGCCCTTATACCTCTAGATGCTCTTGCATCAGACACCCAGGGTAGATTGAAAAGTGACCCTGTCACTTTATGAATGGTAGAGGAAATCCCAAATGGGAAACCTCAGCTGCTAAAATCCAAGTTGAGTCCTCGATCGGTCGTCCTTTCCATTTGACCAAATACTCTTCATACTACCTATTTCTGGTACTCCTACCCACATGATGATCTAGAATGTCTTCTATCTCCTCCTTCTTAGAAGCAGGAATCAGACATGGCTCTAACACCAGCTCCTCATCTGCACCATCATCATGATACTCTGTTAAATCTGCAATGTTGAAAATGGGAGAAATTTGAATACCATCTAGAAGCTCAGATTCATATGCATTTCTTGAGTCATGTTTCTTCAAAACTTTGGAGGGGCCAAATTTCTTCATTTTCAGCTTGTTGTAAGTATCGGCTGGAAATCTTTCTTTTCGTAAGTGCACCATGACTAAATCTCCCACTTGGAATTCCTTATGTCTTCTCCTTTGATCAGCCCTAGCTTTATACTCTCGATTCATCTTGGTAATGTGTGCTTGAACCTCCTCATGTAGACACTTGATATGTTCAGCAAATTCCTCAGCTTCAGTACTTGTCCTCTCCCCTTGTTCTATCTTCCTCAGCTCTGGTGCAATCCTTGGGCTACTCCCATATACAACTTGGAATGATGATTTTCCAGTACTCCTATTTACAGAGTTATTATAAGCAAACTCGGCCTGTGGTAGAATCAAATCCCATCCCTTGGGCTTATCCCCAACTAAACATCTTAGCAAATTGCCCAGACTTCTATTTACCACTTCTGTTTGGCCGTCAGTTTGTGGGTGATGCGTGGAACTGAATTTCAAGTCTGTTCTCAACTTTTTCCACAATGTCCTCTAGAAATACCCCACAAATTTAGTATCTCTGTCAGAAACTATACTCCCTAGAAGACCATGTAGTCTTACCACCTCTTTGAAAAACAAGTCTGCAATATGGACAACATCATGAGTTTTGTGGCATGGAATGAAATGTACCATTTTGGAGAACCTATCAACCACCACAAATACTAAGTCATTACCCTTTTGTGTCCTTGGCAATCCAAGAAAAAAATCCATACTTATGTCCTCCCATGGTCTTGATGGAATAGGCAATGGCTGATATGGGCCAGTATTGTGACTAAACCCCTTGGCAACTTGACAAACCTGGCAACTCTGTACAATATTCTTCACATCTTGTGAAATTTGAGGCCAAAAATAATGTTCTCTAAGAATGGCAATGGTCTTATCTCGACCAAAATGTCTTGCCATCCCTCCACTATGTTTCTCCTTAATTAGATTTTCCCTCATGGAGCTTCTTGGAATGCACAATTGACTACCCTTGAACAACATGCCATCCTGAATCAAATAGTCTAACCATTTGGTTCTATCTACAGCAACAGGTTCTTTACAAGCTTTCCATGCTTCAGGAAAATTAGGATCCTCAGGGTACAAATTCTTGAGTTCATCAAACCCAACTACTTCAACCTGCATTACTGTAAGCAACAACTGTCTCCTACTTAGTGCATCTGCAACCCTGTTAGATTTTCCACTTCTATGCTTCAACACAAATGTATAACTCTACAAGAACTCTACCCACTTCATATGCCTCTGATTCAATTTACCTTGGCTATTTAGGTACTGTAATGCCTGATGATCAGTATACAAAACAAATTCCTTTGGCAATAAATAATACCTCCATTTCTTTAAGGCCTGAACTATTGCATAGAACTCTTGATCATAAACAGAATACTTCTTCTTTGCATCATTCAATTTTTCACTAAAATATGCAATAGGCTTACCTTCCTTGCTTAATACAGCCCCAATAGCACTGCCACTGGCATCACAATCTACCTGGAAAACCTTTCTAAAATTTGGAAGTGCCAACACAGGCTGTTCTGTTACCTTCTTCCTCAGCAATTCAAAACTTCTCAGAGCTGTTGTAGTCCATTTGAACTCTTTTCTATCCCCTCTTATTGGATCAGTTAGGGGTGCACATATGCCACTAAAATTCTTAATAAACTTCCTGTAAAAACTAACCATACCATGAAATGATCTTACCTCAGTAGCAGAGCTTGGAGTAGGCCATTCCAAGATGGCTTTTACCTTCTCTGGATCCATTTTGAGACCTCCAGGTGATATAACAAACCCCAAATAGACTAACTCCCTTTTTACAAAGATACACTTCTTCAGATTAATTAATAGTTTCTCTTCCCTTAACCTTTCAAGGACACTACGAATATGCAATAAATGTTCTTCCAAAATCTTGCTGAAAATTAAAATATCATCCAAATAAACAATAAAAAATTTTCCCAAGAACTTCTTAAGTACCTCATTCATGAGCCACATGAAGGTGCTTGGGGCGTTCGTCAATCCAAAGGGCATGACTAACCACTCATAAAGACCCTCTTTAGTCTTGAAGGCTATTTTCCACTCATCTCCTTCTCGAATTTGTATTTGGTGATAACCACTCTTCAGATCTATCTTTGTGAAGTACTGAGCTCCACTCAAGTAGTCCATAAGATCATCCATCCTTGGCAAAGGAAACCGGTACTTGATGGTTATCCTATTTATAGCTCAAGAATCTGTACACATCCTCTACTCTGCATCCTTCTTTGGTGCAAGTACTATAGGTACTGCACATTGACTCAGGCTCTCTCGAATCAAGCCCTTCCTCAACAGCTCCTAAACCTGTCTATTTAGCTCCTCTGTTTCAGTAGGAGTCATCCTGTGAGCAGCCTTGTTAGGCAAACTAGCTCTTGAAATCAGATCTATCTAATGACTGATTTGCCTTATTGGTGGCAATCCATCTAGAACATTATTAGAGATAATATCTCCAAACTCCCCTAGTAAATCTAAAACTTCAAGTGGTATTTCACTACTACCTTCTTTATCTTTCCTAGGAATCAAAGCATAGCACATATGATGATGTTTCATGCCATCTAAAAACTTCCTTCCATCAACAAGACAAATCCTAGCACTGCTACATACCTTTTCACCTTCCTTTTCATGGGCTTCAATTTGTGGTGAACTTCATCCTTTGTCAGAGAGTATGTGTTTGCATGTCCATCATGCACTACATGTCTATCAAACTGCCATGGTCTACCCAATAATAGATGGCAAACATCCATCGAAATAACATCACAGAGAAATTCATCATGGTAACTTCCAATTTTGAATTTTACTAAACATTTTTCACTTACCAGGACCTTATGATCATCTTTTACCCAAGCAATCCGATAGGGTTGGGGATGTTTCTCCCTCTTGAGCTTCAGCTTAGAGACCATCTCTTTTGATACCAAGTTATCAGTGCTACCACCATCAATGATCACGTCACAACATTTATCCTCACACTTGCATCTGGTACAAAACAAACTTCTCCGTTGTCCTAGTTCAATCTCACCACTTAGTAGGACTCTTTCATTTACCAAGGTCTCTCCTCTTTCTCCATCCTCTGAATGTGATGATTGTGCATCCTCATCCACATGAGAAACCCTAGCTTGGCCCTTAGCTCTCCTATCTGTCCTTCCTTGTCATTGAGGGCATTCAAAGGCATGATGACCTTCTTCATTGCAATGGAAACAGGTACCACAGAAGCCTCCTCTTCCTTGTCCATGTCCTCTACCTCTTCCTCTCTGATTTCCAAAGTCTTGTTCACGGGAGCGGTTGAAACCCTCATTCCTCTGGTTCCTGATAGTACCCTCATCTTCATTTTTCTTTTGGGTTTCATTGCGGCCTCTAGATGACCTACCACTTCCCCTTCCTCCTTGACTACACCCTCTTTTTCTTCCTTCAAACCTTTCATTTAGCTTCTCTTCAACTCATAGGGAAAATTGGTATGCCTCTTCAACGCTAGTCATTCTTACCAGACTTAATTCCTCCTGGATGCTAGGTCGCAACTGACTGATATAACAAGCAACCTTCTCCTTATTTTCTTCTGCATGCCTCGCTCTAATCAAGAGTCGGTAAAATTCCTCTGTATATTCTTGGACTGATCTTCCTACTTGCTTTAACCCATGCATCTTCTTAAAAAATTCAAGCTCGTAGTCCACAGGAATGAACTACTTCTTCAATTTGTCCACCATGCGATCCCATCTTGTGATCTTCTCCTTTCCTCTTCTGTTTCTTTCCAAATGAACCTCTTGCCACAAGATTTTGGCATGGCCTTTCAGTTTGGCCTTTTCAAACTTAACCCTATCTGGGTCCCTTATATCCTCATACTCAAAGTATTCTTCCAGTTCATTGATCCAATTGATCAACTCATCTGGTTTCAAATTTCCTGGAAATACACCCACTTCAATTGTAGGTCTTTTCCTAAACTTAGTAATTGCCCTAAAAAGCCTTTCCTCTACATGATTTAGAACTTGCCCATCAAATTCCTCTTCTGGTCCCATTACTTCTTCTTCATTGTCATCCTCATTGTTGTCACCTGCAACAACATTTGATCCTCTACAGAGCTCCTCTTGCAATGCTTGTACTTGCCTTTGGAGGGCTCTAACCTCCTTAGGATTAATAGCTCTAGCCCTTCCACCACACTCTCTTCATGGAGGCATCTTCTAACTTGAAGCCACAACCACACAGTCCTAGTGCAAACTGCCTCACAGTCAGCGCTCTGTCTACACACTCAGGAAAACCAACTCTGATACCACTTGATGGGGACACAACCCAAGAACAGAATGGACACAATAGAAAAGGGAAATTATATTAACTAAGAAAATAAGCTAGTACAAATAGTATAGAGAAAATAAACTTCAAAACATTCCCTAAGGGCTTACAATACCATAAATCTGGAGATAATTTCTCCTTTCAGTATCTCCTCTCAAACTCCACTCCGAACTACCTTTTACAATGCCAGAAATCTCCTTAAATAGACCATGGAGGGTTAAGGACTAGGAGTACATTCTAGAAAGTGCTAGTAGGCATCCACCGACCAAATAGAAGGTTCTAGAAGCTGTGTTAGAAGTCAGTGCAAATCTAGAAGAATCCAGAAACGGTAACCGAACTTCCGGGAGGCATAACTTTTGAACCGTAGCTCCGATTGACGAACCGTTTACATTTTCAAAAAGCTCTAGAAGTGCTCTATAGCCCTATGGACAAGCTTCCCTCATCCCCCATTTTTTGGCCCTTTTTGAGGTCATTTAATGCCCCTATCTTGACTTTGAAGCATTCTTAGGAGGTCTCCAAAACCCAAAAAACTGCAATACCTTTCAAACCGTGGGGCCTTTTGACCTGATTCTTTTTCTGGAATGCTCTAAATCACAATTACATTCATTTGGCCAATTCACACCTTCTAGGTCACCAAAATGATGGCCCAATTACATGCTCCTATTTTTTTGAGATTTTCAAACACACTGATAGTGGAACTGTGAGAGTTGGAACCTTTATTTGACCCAAATGGGTATCCAAAAATGAAAACACATGAAACAAAAACTAAGTCTAAGTATATTTTTTTGGGTGACACAGGATTGCCCTTATACCTCTAGATGCTCCTGCATCAGAATGGATTCTAAGGAACTCCCCATGTACTTCCTTACCAAGTGCCTCTAAAGGTAGGAATAGCTGAAATGTTATGGTAAAGAGGTGGGTTAGAGGAAGCACAATTGATTGGTTGGTTTAGAGGCTCAATTTTCCCATCTTGCACTATTGCTCACCAGGTCATAATCACCAAGGGTGGTTGTTTTTTTTTTGTATAAATTTTTAGATCAATATAAAATGGCTATTTCTCGTGTTTGTTTAAATGATAGTGAGGGATTATTTGATATATTCAGATGGAGGGCTAAAATTGGTGCCAAGATCCATTAGCCCTATTTCCCTAAAGACATAATCAGAAATGAATTATCTCTCCAAGAGAAAGAGATTAAAAAGGAGAAGTGGAGAGTTTATTCTAGGGATTTGGATTTTATTAATTTTTTTGATAAGGATTATAAGCCTCTAGAGGATGCCAAGACAAAGGTAGATAAACTAAATAAATTAATGATCACTTTTCTAGAGATCATGGAGGAAATCAATGCAAAAATTTTATTTATTTTTTAATGCTTATCTCGATAAGGGCCAAGAGGTCATGAGAAAATTGTCTTTCACCCCTATAGTAGGATCAAGGCAATTGGTTATTCAGAGGAGACCTATTGACAATGTCATCTAGAATAAAATATCTACAATTGAAAAGGGTAAACAAATAATTGGGTCAACTAGTGCCATTTTGGAGGAGAGGCTTGATGAGCCAATGCCTAAGAGGAAAAAGATAGAAGAGAAATAGGTACCCCAAATAGAGGAGTACTCACCTACCTAATGCCCATTACATATTGGAGATGAACAACTCACTAAGAAGTAGATGGAACAATTTGAATCCCAAGGGGGGGAGGGGGGGGTTTATTCACTATTTCGAAGTTGGAAGAGGGGAACCCTTAAGAGCCTCTATGCCTAGTCTAGAATTAACTGTTGCTGATTACAAAGGAAGGGAATTGGACCCTATGGTAGAGCAAGATAGCGAAGAGTTTCTTTTTTATGACAATTTTGTCAAATCTAGGGCTTTCTACTAGTTTGCATGGAGTATGAAGCAAGATGCAATAAGATGAAAGAAAAGCATCATAAGATGGAAGAAGTAGCTCTACAGAACCAAATAAAGGAGGAAATGATGCAAGAATTTAAGAGCTTGACCCCTAAAGAGGGGAGGAAAATTATAAAATCATCTAGGGCTTTGTTGCTGCCAAATTGGAACACTACTAATGTAATGGTTTTTAATTCTATCACCAAAAAATTAAATGCGGATGAAAAGGTGAAGAAAGGATTGAAAGGTGCCAAGTTTAGTGAAGATTATGCTACATTAGTGATCTGGTCAATGAGAAAAGGATCTAGAGTTATCTTTTCGCAGCCTAATGATACTGGCTTAATAGGAAATTTGATTGTAAAAATGGTGGAGGATACTACAAGTGAAGAGGCTATAGAGCTAGGTGTTGGAACAACCAACTTCACCCTAGCTAGAACCCTGATGGATAAAAGAGAAAGGTTAGAGCTATAAGAAAAATATGAAAAGGTTCTGGTAGCATATAATAAAGAGGTAGAAGTTGAGAATAAGTTGGTAGGGCACCAAGGACACTCTAGTAGGCCTAGAATCACATATTCTTATCTACCAATAGAACCTTTTAAATCCACTCCTCTTATTGAAATTCCAAACACACCATAGAGACCTCAATATTATACAATAGAGGATTTTGAAGAAGAAAAGAGTAAACTGTGGGCATTGCATGTAGAGCTAGATATCCAATATGAGGATAGATTGAGGAAAGCTATTATGTAGTTAACTGATAAAATTGTTTGGCCAACATATTATGAACAATTAGCAAAAATAATAAACATATGGGATGAGCTAGAAGTAAATGATGGTGCTCTAAAGCCAATTGTCAATAAGGGGAAAAAGATGGACAAAGATGTCACGCTTTTGTGTTTTTCACTTGTTACTCTATCTTGTGAACATATAGAAAAGATTTATGAATTGACTACTGATCTCTCCGAGTTTGATGATAGGAGAATTGCATTATAAAGGAGAATCATTAATTATCTTGCAAAATATAAGAGTAAAATTTTTGGACTCTTCCACCATGCCCTAGATAGAAAGGATAAGTTGAAGAATAAAGAGGAATGGGCCCAAGAATTGGATGACCTATTATGTCTTAGGATTAATAGAGTCATAAATGAAAAGGGAAATGCATGGTGGGCAAGTACAACTAAAGAAGTTGTAAAACTCCGATTATTTTATGATTCTTTGAGAGAAGATTTTGTTGACATTGACAAATTAGGAGAATATGTGATCAAGAAACAACATGATATTCTAAATTTTAATTGGCTAGCTGAAACACTTTTTGACAAGTGGATGGTAGATTTTGTTCATGCAAAATAGTTGGAATTTGGTAAAACCAATGATGATGAAATGGAACGGGGTGATTTTAGAATAATTGACATGTCAATGAAAGTAGAAGAGGACAAATAAAAGAAACCAATTGCAATAGTAAGCACAAAGGCCCAAACTAATGACTTGGTAGTAGGAGAATCAGATGTAACTATTTTTTTTGTCAGTAGTTGATGACATGGATAGAGAGCCTTGAGTTGAAGTGAGTCTACAAACCTAAGAACTAGGTCCACCACAAGAAGGTTCATTGGTTACATCCTCAAAGGAACAACAAGAGCATTTAGTCTAGTCATGAAAAATCCTTAGCAACAAAAAGGTACGGTAGAGGTGGTCCCACAAGAGAATATTCATGATAAAAAAACTTTCTATTGCAAATTTTTTTGTCTTTTTTGATAGTAAATTTGTAAATATTTTTTTGTCTTAAATACAAGTTTGAGTACTTTCTAGACCTAAAGCTTATTGCATCTCACATTATATAAGTTAGATTCCAAGACTAGGGAGGGGATTTGAGTCATTGTATAACTTTTAGTTTTGTTAAGTTTAATTCAGTGCAGTCATTGATGCAATTTTGTGATGTATTTTCTTTGCAAATTTGAGAATAAATTAATTTTCTAGGATCATGGTGTCTTGTCTTGAGTTGTTTTGAGTTCTATTCCAATTTTACATATTTTCAAAGAGAATTAATACAAAGATGGACTATCACCATATCTTTTCTCTTTGAATCTTGTCTCCTTTGTTATTTACTAGTTATTTTGAGATTGTATGGGTAAAGCCTTTCTCAATTGAATGCAACTAGGATAGGGTGTATATCAGTTCATGATTTATTTTAATTCAATGGATTAAGTAAGTGCTTTAGTGAATATGATAGGATTTCTAGGTAGTAAGAAGTATTTTTGTAAGAATGCATTTTAGTGAGAATTTCTAATAATATTGATTGTAATGTAGTCAATTAGGTCAAAAGGTTGGATAGACTTTGAATACCAATGGATGAGGCACCGATCAATTATTTTATTTAGAATATGAAGATATAATGGATAAGAATCAAGCACAATATTAAAACCAAAATCAATTTACTTTAAATGGATGAAGAATATAATCATAGTTGGTCAATACTTGTTTGCATTTAATCTCTAAGTTATAGTTAGCTATTGTTACTGAGAATTACTTGTAAACCTAAGAAGAATTGTGACCAATCTATTGTGGAGGATGAGTATTATAATATAATGACATTGAATGAATGAAATGTTAAGGTAATATCAAGATTTGAATATTTTTATCCCTTAGGTGTACCCACCTTGGTTTTGCAAAACAAAAAGCGTAGAAAATCTTTGTGATTTTGTTGAAGTTGGGTTCAAATATGAAGACCATCTAGCTGATCATGGAAAGTAGCTAGTCCTTAGGTTATTTTGATCTTTACCATCTTGGTATCAAGTATTTAGTTTCTTAGTAGTGTAAAAAAACCAACAAAATGGTGACTCTACTAGGGAGTTGTTCAGCACATGGTTATGTGTGAAAAGTACTATAGTTTCTTTTGTCTTGTTTGCATACGTGTTTGTCTATTCCTTTTAAATGATTTCTCAGGGTTGTATTGGACTTTTCTAGTGAAAAACCTTGAGAATTTAAAATGGGAGAAATTCTTTTGGACGACAGGTGTAGACTAACATATACTAACCTTGTAAACATGTCTTATCTATTAAGCAAGGGGTTCAGTCATATGTTCTTTAATATTGGTTCTTTTATGTGCCAACCTATTTCATACTATCTCATGATAATTTCTCAAATTCAAATGCTATTTCATGTTCTATTTTCCTTAGGATAGGGTGGTGACTTGGTCAAGTTTTTGAAACTAGTGCTTACTAACAAATAATTTCCACAAACGGTAGATAAGACAAAAAGTAGATGAGTTATTATGAGAGCCAATCTAGAAGTACCATTATATACTGGTTTACCTCAGGGTGGTAGGAAGAACCATACCAAAAAGAAAACATATATTAGTCCTACTTGGAAGCCAAGGGGTAGTGTATCAGTAAACTCTCAATACTAGCCTGTGATAGGGAGATAATCTTCTTCACTTAGCTTTGAATTAGAAAATTCAAGACTCCTAGGAGGCATGTTTAGTATCCCATTACAAGAAGAAGAAGCCTATAAAGACAAGAATATATCATCAATGGGAGATGAATTTCATAGACTAGATGTGATAGATGAATTGAATCATAGGTTGGGATATAAGAATATCATGGGAGATCCTTTCAACCCTAGATTAGTTCCATATATGGAAACAAATCTCATAGATCTTGATGATCTTGCTAATTCATAAGAAACTTTTGAAGATCCAAAAGAGGTATACTTAGTTATAGGAGTTCTAAAGAAATGGGTTGAAAAATAAGAAGCCAAACATGCTTGTTTGGAGAAAGAAAGGGATCAAGCCACCTTGAATGCTCTTATTGAAAGGGATACTTTTCTTAGAAGGATGACTACCCTAAAAGAGTAGAACAAAAAGTTGGAAGAAAGGACTTTGGTTCTTTATGCTGATGTTTTTGGAGACATAGATGGTTTATGGTCCAAGCTGCTAGAACAAGAGAAACTCATATGCTAGAGACAAGAGCCTTTCATATCTCAAGCTCAACCTTATAAACCTATTCAACTAGATCATGTAGAGCATGTTGTTAAACCAACAGATAAATAGAAAGGTAAGGTTGTAGGGATCTAGATAAAGAACCTCAAGCTATACCAAATAAGTCTATTAATACTCCCATGACTAAGCTAGATCTTGATGTAGAAAAGGCCAAAAAGGAGGAGGATCTTATACAAGAGCTTGAGAAAGTTGAAAATGAAGCTTAGACAATAGAAACTAGAAGGAATATTCAGTTTATCAAATCTAATTTTTCCTTAGCTTCATGGCCTAATTTATCCACCTAAGCCAAAACCTATCTCCCCACCTATGGACCAGTAGTCTCTAATCAGAATCTTTCTTAATCTGCCCCTACTTCATCATCTACTACTAGTGCTTAGATCTTTGTATTTCAAACACAACAATCTCAGAGTATTGTCCATAACTAGACTAATGCAACAAGCACATCAAGTATTATTGGTTTTTAGAAGAAGCCTGTATACATGGAAAAATATAGAAAAATGTCATTCTTAGGTATTCCTAGTTTCTCACACCCAATATCATTTGATTTAAGAGACAAAGTTGTGAAGTTTTTAGGAAATAATATTGTTACTGGTGAAGAACATTTGAGAATTTTCATATATATATTAAATGATTTTGAAGTTGAACATGAGGATATAATGATGTAGTTGTTTGTGCACTCATTACCTAAAGATGCAAGGGGTTGATTTAGAAGACTACCAGATGATGACATTAGTTCATGGAGTGATTTAGAAAAGTTATTCAAAGAATAGTATGGAGATAACACTAATTTTATATTCATGTTGAATGATTTTAACAAAATTAAAAAGAGCCCTAATGAATCTACCTTTGATTTCAATGTAAGGTTTTAGAAGGGAATGTACAAGCTATTGTAGGTAATGAGATTAAATGAAGATGTGTGCCTCACAACATATTTTAATGCCTTTGATAGTAAAATGGTTTATCAATTGAGAGATAAAGATTCCAAACTTTAAGGGAAGCTTACAAGACAATTGTGAATATTGAGAATAATAGGAATGCATTTGGTAAGCTAGAAAGGAGATATGATCCAGAGTTGTTCAAGCCTAAGAGCAATAAGAAAGAAAATGATAAATCCACTATAGGTAAGAAGCTTGAGGAAGCCACAATAGGTCAAGTGTTAGATTTGTTGAAAAAAAGAACCCACTAGCTTTGAATGCACATAAACAAAATGTTGGTGAAAAAGCCCTAGTAAACAACAATCATATCAATAAGCAACCAAGAATGAAAAATTACTTGTATACTACCCAATGGAAATATGCTAAACCTATTCCTAATAAGACTAAAAATGTGAAAGATAAGGGTATCCTAGACCCTCTACAAAGGAATTCTATTAACATGAATGAAGATGTGTCATGGTGCATCATATGCCAATCACCTCATTCCTCAAACTATTGTCTAGTAGCCCAATCATTTGTTGCAGATTAGAATGTGCAAACTGAGGAAGAAGAAGAAGGAAAGAATCATGATGATGTAAGTTGTAATATGTTCAATATGTGTGATGACTATGAAGATTTTAATGAGCATGAAAATGACATTATAGATCAAAGAAATCTCTACCAATTACACTATCAACAAGTATTCTCAAATAATGAAGACTATGATGAAGATTAGGTATGTGTTACATTCTTAGATGTTGATCATATAAATCTGAGAGTGCTTTCTAAAGAGGAGATTGAGAAAATCACAATAGAAATGATCTCTCAAGTTCATAGTAATTATAATTTGAGAAGTATAATGGTTAACAATGAAGTTGATAAGCCTTGTGGTATATTCATAAAAGATATTACTCATAAAATGAAGGATTATAGTAAAAAAGATAGGACAACTACAACAAAGGTCAAAGATAGTAAGGCCAAGAAATGGGAACCCAAAAAGAAAGTACAATTTTAGGTAAATGAAATAGTTAAGGCAAGTGTGCAAGAGAAGAAGTCAAGATCTGATATTATCAAGCAAATAGTGGTGCCTACTATTCAAAAGATTTTAGCTCCAAGTATTCTTGTAAAACCTACTATATCTGAACCAATTGACATGATATCTCTACTATCCCAAATAACTGTCAAAGTGCCTTTATCTAAATTATTTAGAATTGATGAACATAAAAGTAAAGCTTTAACATGGTTGGGTGGAATGGCTAACAATAATAATACTACTAAACAAAACATCATATAGAAAAACCTAGTGGTAGTTGAAGATAGTGTGATCATGTGACAAATTCCTCAAATGTTCTTAGATGAATTGTCTATAGCTTATTTGGAGGATATTGACCCATTTTTTATTAGTTTGGTTATAAAAGGTAGAACTCTAAAGAATTACATGATAGACTCAAGAGCTTCCAACACCATTATGCCTTTCAATGTCATGGAAGCCTTAGGTTTTCAAGTAGACACCAAAAAAGGCAGATGTAGAGGCATGAATTCTAGGGAAGTTCCTTTCATAGGTACTATCACTACATTACCTTTCAAATTAGCTACATACCTAGATGTAGAATTGACAATGTTAGTCCGTGTGGTTGATATTCATCCACACTATGGAATGTTGCTATCTAGAAAATGGAGTGTTGTTATGAGAGGTAGCTTACAATGTTACTTATCCTATGCTACTTTCCATAAACATGATACAGTTGTTAGGGTAGATAGGGAAACAAGGGTCAATTATATTTTTGGAGATGAAATTGATAAGGATTCCACTTATTTTCTAGATACTAGTTTAAATGCATTGAAGGAAAAATTGATTATCCAAGAAGTTGAGAAACTTCCAACTATGATTGCATATGAGGTTGAATGCTACATGGATTCAAAGATTTTGTGGAGCATGTATTTTGATGGGGAAACTTCTAAAGAAGGTTTAGGGGCAAGAGTAGTATTTGTATCTCTAGAGAAGAACACTTTTAGATATTCATTTAATTTAAATTTTTCATGCACCAATAACATAGAAGAATATGAAGCACTCTGGCTGGGATTAAGAGTTGTAACTCACCATGGAATAAAGAAGTTACATGTTATTGGTACTCTAAATTAGTAAATTCCTAAGTGAGAGACACTTATGCCTCCAAGAATAAGAGATTGAAACAATATAGAAATGTTGTGTGGGATCAAATTGAGTTATTTGATGCATTTGGTATCTCTTTGATCGAGAGAAGTCATAACAAGATGGTTGATTTTCTAGCAAATGTAGCTATTAAACCAAAGGATGTATCATTTTCTAGAATTTCATAGATCTAGGGAAAAAATCAACCTTCAATACTTGATAATATAGAACATTGGAAAGTTTTTGAAGAACGTGGAGATATCCTAAAGTTTTTGTCAAGTGAAGATAAATATCATGGCCAAAAATTAGATTGCAGTGCCCTAGTTGAAACATCAGATGGTAAGGGGATAATTTTTGGCCAAGAAATTTTGTAACTAAAAACTAATTAAGTACCCAAAGGGTTAGTAGTTTTAGAAAGCATGTTTGATAACCAAGATAGGGTGAACTCTAGAATTAGATATCGTAAACGACAAGAACTCGAAGAGATAAACCTTGGTACTTCTAAAGCTACAAAGAAGGTTTATATTGGTCAAAACCTATATGTTGAAAGTAAAAAGCCTCTGATTGATTTTCTAAGAAGTTATAGACATGTTTTTGCATGGTCTTATGATGACCTTATGGCCTATAGAGAAGACTTATTCCAACATGTCATACCACTCAAAGAAAATGTTAAACCTTTTAGGAAAAAGAAAAGACCAGTAAACCCCACCTTAGCTCCCAAGATGAAAGAAGAATTAATGAAGCTAAGGGATGGGGGTGTAAGAATTTGGCTTAGGCTAGAATTCACCCAAGATCAAGGAACTCAAACACAAGCACAATAGTAGACCAATAGAGAGAGAGTATGATCAGAATGATGATATATTCATTCAATATGCCATCTTAGCCAACTTGAGAGTACACTAGGAGTACCTATATATAAAGGTCTCAGGAGAGCTTGTAGAATGCATAGAAGTTAGTATCACAATAAGTCATACAACTGGGCACATGTCCACTAAATATGGGTTATCCTCCATTAAGCACAAAATTAAGTGCAATGATGTGAGGATAAGCCTACAATGGTGTAGCATGCAAATCAGTGGTGTAGACAACATGTGCTAAATTAGGAGTGTAAATAATTGTGTTGTCAATATGACAACTCAATGAATGATGCAAACTCCTATGTTGTAGACACCATGTGCATAAATGAGTTGTGTACATCTATGAGAGTACACAAACTCCTAAGTGTCTCACCTAAATAAATAATAAAATAATATAAAATAATAAAATAATGCATTAACTTTTAAAAACTTAAGTAAGCGTAAATAGTAAAATACTTATTTACACCAACACCTCCCCTTAAGTGCAACTTAGGGTAATTTCCTTAAGCTTATGAAAACTAGGATGAAGTACATGATGGGTCCCAGCTACTAGGCCATGTTAGGTACCCATGTACATAATGATATGCAATCTCTCATAAAGTGGAGAAAGAGGGAAAACCTCATGGGAAAAACCCTCCCCCAAAAAGAGATATGAATAGGGGTGCATGGATGGATGGAGTAATCAAGACCCCCCACATTATGACATACATCCAGTATATACATAAGAGAATGATGAGAAGAGGAAGAGAGACAAGATAGGCTCCCCCCTCCAAAGAAGAATGTCAAACATTGACTGCTCCAATGAAGAAGCTGATCCAAGATTATAGAATGGTGTTCCTCCCCTTAGGAAGAAATAATGCCAAGGGTACAAATGAGACATTTTCACTGTGTGTGGAAAGAATCCCATGGATAAGTGATGTCTTTGAAACCTACTCAACTAGCTGAAGAACTTGCCTCAAAGAACTATCTATCTCTACAATTGATGAAGAACCCTGCTGCAATTGCTGATCATAAGTATCCACAATCACTTCAATCTATGTTGATCGATCATGTAGAGACTGAACAAGAGGTTTAGATGGAGCCCTCATGACAACTAAAGAAGGTTCTTTTTCATCAAGAAGAAGATGCAGATCATCAATACTATCCCCCAAATCTATCACTGAAGCTATACCTAGAAGATTGGATGTACCTTGCTATGCTAGACCTATCACTATGGAAATGTATGCATGCAGACTAAACTACTGAAGTGAACTCTCACTACAATTGTTGATAGAACCCCACATGTCTGAATCTATTGAAGCACTATCACTAGTCTCACTATCAGTTTCCACACTATATGATGTGTGAAGAGGATTAGAGGACAAGTTGGATGAACTTTTCTCAAAATGAACATTCTTCTCCACAAAAATCTTATGGGTCTCTGGATCTAGAAGTCTATATGCCTTCACACTGTCTTCATAACCAATGAAAGTACAAGGCCAAGCTGACTATGCCTTGCAACTCCTAGAAGATGTGTTTGCCCATGTAGGATAACCGAAGACTCTAAAGTGTGTCACAATAGGTTTTCTACTGCACCATGCTTCAAAAGGAGTCTTTCCATCTAAGGCTAGATGAGGAGACCTATTAAGAATGTGAGTGGCACTAGAGATTGCTTTGACTTCAAATGATGGATCTAGATACTTGGCTTTTATCATCCAACTTTCCATAGATTTGAGAGTGCAGATCCTCAAAGTTGCAACATCTGTCTTATGTGGATTAAATGTTGGCAGAGTCTAAAGATCAATGCCCTCGAGTTTGCAAAAGTTTATAAGTCTTCTATTCAGTTACATCCTTCCATTCTCCATTTGAAGTACTTTGATGGCTTTCCTAGATTTAGGTTCTATATGAA
This sequence comes from Cupressus sempervirens, assembly GCA_028749045.1. Taxonomy (NCBI): domain Eukaryota; kingdom Viridiplantae; phylum Streptophyta; class Pinopsida; order Cupressales; family Cupressaceae; genus Cupressus; species Cupressus sempervirens. Next base: position 101,018,235 of record CM053787.1, read on the forward strand.
TCTTGAAGTTTAGAAAATTTTCCAACACTTCATTCTTATTATGAAGAAAGTAGACGCAAGTGAACCTTGAAAATTCATCAACAAAGGTATGTATGAAGCAACCCTAGTTGAATGCAAAATGACCTACTAATACCATGTGAACCATCTGTACAACACTTGGTACTCTTGAAGACTTCCCTTTCTATAACTTCCCCTCTAGATGCATATCCATAAAATCTGTTGAACAATCACCCTTAGAAAATTTGATTTGGGGTAGACCTTTGATGATTCTATATGTGCAAAGTTGCTGAAGATAGTGGAAGTCAAGATGACCATATCACTCATGCCATAATTGCATGTTTGAATATGATTGTGATAACAAGGCCTTTGAAGGAGAGTTGGGCACAAAATGGGAGAAAGAGTATAACATTTTGTTATGATTTACTTTCCCCACTGCAACCAATGAGTCATCTTTAAGACTATGCACCTTTATTGAGTCTGAAGGAACTCAACTCTTTGTCCATCTCCAAGGTGAGTAATTTGGTAGATTGATAGGAGATTTAAACTTAGGTTTAGAACATAGAGAACATCTTGAAACTCTCCATTTTCCATCTCCACATTTCCTTTTCCTTCAAATACCATTTTTCTATCATTCCCAATGAAGATGTGTGGTACCTTTGAGTGATTCAATGAAGAAAAATCCTCCTTTGAAGAACCCATATGATATGTGGCACCCGAGTAAAATATCCATTCCTTTGAAGGATTTGAATTTTCCATGAGTGCTTGCCCTTTTCCCTTTGAATCTGAAGAAGAAACTTTATCCTTGTAAGCATTAGGCAATTGAACATTATTTCTCTTCATGATATTTCTTAACTCATCAATCTTTATGAGGTAAAACTCATTCTCTTCATGACCTGATTTCTTGCAATAAGCACACTTCTTCTTCTCCTTATTGTTGTCCCCTTTCTTGTTCAAATTCAAGGACTTTCCTTGTTGATTGGATGATGGTGTTGTCTTTTCTGCATCCTCTAATTTGTTCTTCCACTTCTTCTTACCCTTTCCTTTATTTGAAGACTATCTAGCTGAATTTTGAGAACCCTCATTGTTGGCCTACAATGCTTTAGAATGAGGTGATTTGAGAATTCCCATTGATTTCAACTTCTTTTCTTCATCATCCAATAGTTTAACATATTCATCAAAAGTGACTTTCTTATAGGCAGACCCTAAGGTGGTCTTTGAGGTGTTAAAAAAAGATACAAATGTGGAATACTCTAATGGTAGCTTGTTATGGATGAGATAAATTAGTCTGTCATCTTTGATAGAACTCCCACAATTAGTAAGCCTTTTCCTTAGTTTATTCACCTTGATGATGAAATCCTATATTGAGTCATATGACCTAGGATATAAGGAGACAAGCTCATCTTCAATTTTGAAAACATCATCTTCAGACACTTTACCATAAAGGTTTTTGAGGGTATCTCAAGATTCCTTGGATGTAGAACACTTCTTAATTTGATACATGATCTTATCATCAACCCCCAAACATATATCACTTAGAGCTTTCCTATCCATTGCTACCCAAGTTGAAATATCACTTGTTGATACATTATCACCTACTGGTTTAGGAAGAGTACCATCTACACATTGTGAAGTCAACATTTTGATTGACCATGTAGCATAGTTACAAGGATTTAATTTAGGAAACTTTAAGTTTCCCGTAATGCAAAAAATGAAATATAAGTGCAGAAAAGAGAGAACACAACACCAAGAACACCCCCCCTTTTCACTAAATCAAGAACCCCCAACCCAAAATAGATGCTTTGGGGACATTATCAGTAGTGTGATTACAATGGGCCACTTGCCAATTTTGGCCTTTATGAACTTCTAATTTTTCTTGTTACAACCTCTTAATAGATTACAAATCTAGAACTTTATAATGTGCTACAATTCTAAAGCAATACAAAGCAAAGAAAGGCCCGATTGCTAAAAGTTACAATTTTGTCCACACAACCCTATAATTTGACTCTAGATCTAGAAAGTAGATGAAAAATAATGCACTTTAAAAAGAATAGAACCTATTTTTGACTCTAGATGTGCCCATATGAAGCATTCAAATTTCTAAAAGGTAGGATTATGCAGGTATAGTTACCAAACAATGTAATTTTTGACAAATCCATGCAGCAAAACCAAAAAAGAGATGCACCACTAAGTTGTTAGGAAATTCTACCAAATTTCAAAAAAATGGCACCTGATTTGGAGTCTAGATGTCTAAGTTATGGCCTTTCGAAGTCAAACTACAAAATCAAAAATCAATCTGGAGAGAGGTTGCATCAGTAAATGATAGGGTTGAATTTGACAGTCGTATGACCATCACAATAGTTCAATTTGGGCCTAGAATGATGGTTAGATGGCTGTCAAATTTAGGCTAGTGAAATGATGATGTCAGCATACTTGGGCCTTCAAATGATGTCAACATGTACGAATTGTTGTGTTAGCTATATGGATCCATACATTCGTACTATACAGATTGTATGGTTGAGTTAGGAAAAAATACCATGTCTAGTACATAATTCATTGACTAGGTTTCCACATGGGCATACAAACTAGCTAATGTGGGCTTATTCAACACCGACTAGATGATAGTGCACCATTCACAAGTGGGCGCAAAAATTCTCTATGTGTATCTTAAGTCTACCACGTGTACACTATAGTCTATGTGGCTTTCACATAGATTCAAACTCTACCAAAAACTCTTTGCTATTGTGTTGGAACCTTTGACAACTGGTGGTATATGCTTTGATGCTGCTAGTTTATCCACTAATCTGGTGAACTATTCAGTGACCACCAAAAACTTAAATATGCACCGAGTATTTGAAAATGGATGTCGAAGATCAAGGTTTGCGAGTGTCTAGTTTAGTTTTTTTTTATCCCACATGCATGGGAGTAGCATATGTGGTGCTGTATAAAACAAATGAGCTATAGGTATAAAAACACAAGGCTTAGTAGAGTTTGAAGTGACCCGCCAGTGAATGGCCTGCTCGGTTGGGTCACCAGATTATATAGTGTACGGTCGTCCACTGCGAGGCAATGTGTATGCCTACATAATAATGGAATATTTGACTGCAATAAAAGGAATATTCTCCTACAAAATAAATATTTTGCCAAAATTATAGAGCTAAGTCGGGGTGTCACTGCATGGTTTGGATAAAAAAATCTCTCTTCCTGAATGACTGATTCCGAAAATTAAATTCAAAAAATACCCAAATAGGAAAATAAATTGTAGAGAGGAAATAATATTCAGATCTGAAACACAAATTAATTAGATCTAAAAATGATCATAACTGAATTGCAAATTGGGGTCTCCGAGTTTTGATTTGCAAAATAAATTTTGCCTCGTGATCAACTTTCACCTAGCATAGGAAAATTTATAGTTGATCTTCACTAAATCGATGCTCCAAATGCAACAGTGAGGTCAGATCTAGCTATAGACACTACCAATTTCTGTGGATCCTCTAGATTTGGGTTGAGGTGTTGAAGCATGAATGGTCTCAAATGGCTATGTACAGAGAATCTCCCTTAGCTCTGATACCATGTAAGAATTTGTCTTAAGCTAGAATTCACCCAAGACTAAGGAACTCAAACACAAGCACAACAATAGACCAATAGAGAGAGAAAGCATGATCATAATGATGATATATTCTCAATATGCCATCTTAGCCAACTTGAGAGTACACTAGGAGTGCCTATATATAAAGGCCTCAGGAGAGCTTCTAGAATGCATAGAAGTAAACATCATGATAAGTCATACAAGTAGGTACATGTCCACCAAATATGGGTTATCCTCCATTAAGCATGAAATTAAGTGTGATGATGTGAGGATAAGCCTATAATGGTGTAGCACACAAATAAGTGGTGTAGACACCATGTGCATAATTAGAGTTGCATACATCTTTGAGAGTACACAAACTCCTAAGTGTATCACTTAAATAAATAATAAAATAATGCAAAATAATAAAACAATGTATTAACCTAAATAAACATAAGTGTAAATAGTAAAATACTTATTTACACCAACAGTGGGAATAATTCAATCAATTAAGCACTCCACTTGGGTATCAAACTTAGTCCCTAATAGAAAAAAAGAATGGAGATATAAGGCTATATATGGACTTTAGGAACCTGAATATTGCTTCCTTCAAAGAAAACTATGGATTGCCAAATATGGAAGCCATGTTGGAACAAGTGAATGGTTCTGAATTAATGTCTACAATGGATGGAATCTTGGGATACAACCAGGTCTTAGTAAATGAAAAGGAATAATTCAAGACAACCTTTACCACTCCATGGGGCCCTTATGTTTATGTAAGAATTCAATTTGGTTTAGTTAATGTAGGAACAACTTTTCATAGGGCTATGGATGTGGCCTTTCATTATATATTGACAAGTTTATGGTAGTGTATCAAGATGAACTCACAACATATTCTAAGAAGGTTGAGGACCATTTTAAACATCTAGAAAAAAAAATCATCAAAGCCGTAGAATATGGGGTATCCTTGTATCCAAAGAAGTGTACATTTGGAGTAACAGAAGGAAGATTGTTAGGTCATATAGTATCAAAGGAGGGTGTGAAGATATATCCTAAAAGAGTAGCTTCCATTGATAAAGTTCCCAAGGAAATGAATGTAAAAGGAATACAATCATTGTTTGGGAAAGTAAACTTTTTGAGAAGATTTATTACAAATTTTGCTGAGATTAGTAGACCAATATCTAAAATGCTCAACTATTATCAATTGGGATGGTGAATCTTTAGAAGTTTCTCAGGACATCAAGACTACTATAAAAAATGCCCTACTCCTTAAGACTCCTGATTATACAAAACCAATGCATATATTTTTATTTTCATCCTTTCATACTATGGCAGTAGTTCTATTGCAAAAGAATGAAGGAGGGTATGAGCATCCTATTGCATTTTTTAGTAAGTTCCTTCAACCTACTGGATTGAAGTATGAGATAAATGAGAAACAGGCTTATGCCTTAGTAACAGTTGTCAAAGCTTTCAAGTGTTATCTTATAGGTGGCATTATTATTGCATTTGTATCAAGTGCAACTATAAAGGATATATTTTCTCAATAAGAAGTATCTCTCAGGAGATGCAAATGGATCAATAGAATTCAGGAGTTTAACATTGACATCCAAATTACCAAATTGGTAAGAGGTCAAGGACTAGAAAAAATCATGGTCCAATCAAAACTAGATGCCAATCAGATAAATGTGGTAGCAGATGATTTAAGATTAGGTTATGTGATATGGATTACTATGAATGGTACACCAATGTCATACACTATTTCCAACTTATGAAAGTTCCTTCCCATTTCATAGATAATGAAAAGAAGAGCACAAAGTTGCATGCAATAAGATACATTATTGTTAGAAACAATCTATGGTGGAGAAACTTTGAAGGAGTATTACTGAAGTGCATTTTGCAAGAAAAATCTAAGGAGATATTAAATAACATGCATGCAGGAATTTATGGAGGACACTACATGGCTAAAACTACTTCCCACAAGGTGATGAGAGCTAGATTTTGGTGGCCTTCTCTTTTCAAATATGCTTAGTTACTTGTTATAAAATGTGATACTTGTCAAAGATTGCAGGTAAGCTAAAAATTTCTAGAAATACTCCTTTAAAACCAATTGAAGTCCAGACACCTTTCTAGCAATGGGATATATATTTTATTGGTGAAATTTCTCCTAAGTCTTTATTCTTGGATTTTGGTAGCCATTAATTATTTTACAAAGTGGGTAGAATCTATTCCTACAAGAAATGCTACTAGAAAAGTGGTGAATACTTTTCTTTTGAACAATATCATTTCAAGGTTTAGATGCCCATAGAAGATTGTAACTAACAATGAAATATGTTCTGGGTCAGAGGAATTTATAAAATTTTGTGATAAATATGGCATAACAAGGACAATATCTTCCCCTTATCATCCATAAGACAATGTACAAGAAGAATCTACAAATAAGAGTTTGTTAAAGGTTGTAAAAAGAACTCTAGATGACAACAAAAGGGCATGTCATTCCAAACTATAGTTGGAAATCTAGGCTAATGTAGCACCTTTTTTTATTGTGTATGGAATCTAGGCAAGAATGCTCGAAAACAACCTAGTAGGCCTATATAGTTATATTCAAATGTATAATGAAGATATCATTGATGAAATGGAGGAAAGAATAGATGAAGTGGTAGGGTTAACAAAGACTAGAAAATAAGCTTCTCTTAGTAATGCAAAGTTACAATTACAAGTCAAAGCATTATATGACAAAAAGATAGTGAGTAAGAAATTTGAAATTGAAGACCTATGTCTCATGTGGAATGCTAGGATTTAGGATGAAGGGAAGCATGGCAAGTTTGATCCAATATGGCTAGGTCCTTATCTAGTGGAAGCTACATGGGGAGAAGACTCTTATATTCAAAAAGATTTATCAGGCAATATTCTTCAACTGCCAGTTCATTGAAAATTCTTGAAGAAGTATGTTTTCTAAAAATGCTTGTCTTCCATGAATAGTAGTTTAGTGTGTTCTGTATATTTTGGAAATCCCTATAAGTTCTTGTGTGGCCTTTTATAGTTTTCCATTATGTGTTGTTTCTCTTTCAGAAGTTTTCATAAAGTTTTGTTTCAAGAATGTGGTCTATTTCTTTTGAGGATTCTCAACCCTCATATGAACATGCACATTCATCGTCCCCAGAAAGACCCACTATTGATCATGTTTTCACTTTAGGTTTATGTCAATATATCTCTAAGTGAATATTTTAGGTTCCTTTTGTAAGATTTAGGGTTTGGTGCTTTTAATTTTATTAACCCTAGAGTAACCCTAATTTTTTGTTTCACTAAATGTTGCCCTAGAAAATCTTTTGGATTGTGTTCCTTTTCAAATTAAAATATGTGAGAGAAATCATTTTAAATTTCCCCTTTCTTTTTCTAGGAACATTTTAAAAATTTGTTTGCATTGTTCCTAAAGTTATCAAAAAAATTTAACCCAATATTTTATCTTGTTTTCCACGTGTTTATCTTTCTATTTAAAAAATCAAGGAAATACCATACCATCAAATCTTCTAAAGATTAATGGTGGTCACTTTGTCACTATGAGAAATCATGTGCATTTTATTCCTAATGACATAGCAACTAAGTAATGTTCACCCTGGGACCCAATTAATAAGGGAACAAATTTCTAAAGCAAGTGGTTCATACCATCGGATCTCCTCAAGATCGATGGTGGTCACCTTTTTGCCATGCGAAACTACAAGTTTTTTATGCCTAGCAACACATCGACCACTCGCAAAAGAAAATTTTGTGGGATCACACTTTAAAATGGTGCCATAAATTTACATATCATTAATAGCCTTGTTAACATGTTAGGATGGTATGATGTTAGATTTCATTGAGGATTCACATTGAAGGAATTGTACTATTGATATACACTGTCAGACCTCTTAAAGATCGATAGTGGTCACTTTGTAGCTATGAAAAGTTGCATGAACTTTACCACTAGTGAAATAGTGACCAAAGGGAAATACCATGGGCCCACTCTGCTTACAATGAAGTTATATTTTGATTTCTACTATCTAATGCAAGGAGAATCGATGATGATCATTATGTTTCTAATGAGAGTTTCTTGATTTTTACCCTTAGCAACATAGAAAGAACATGACATGAGTCCAACAACACAAGTGGGTCCAATGTAAGTTTCTAGAAGTAAAAGGAAAGGCTTATGTGGAAGGGTTGGATTGGATTAATAGCCAAATTAAAGGGTTGAAGCTGAGTCATCAAATATTTTATTCCTCAATTGTCAGATTTTAAAAAAAATTGATGGCTTGTTTTCAAACTTAAAAGGCGGTGCCACCCTATTTTCTCTATGATCCATTTATGAGAATTAAGGCTCTCCATATGAAGTAAAACTAGAGATATAGTGCATGATTTGGATATTTTCTCTACACAAATGTATTTCTAATTTTCTTAGAGCTAAGAACATATCGAAGAGCTATTTTTTGCCTGGTTAAATCATGAAGAATTTTCTATACCATCAATTCACTGCAGTATTTAAAAAGAAGAAAATAGAGAACCAAGTATTGAGTAAGTATCTCAGTCAGTAATCTAGTTCAAAGAAGTATGGTATTTGGTATTTTGATCAAATATGCATCCGAAAAAGCATTTTTTGGGGGAAATTAGAATATGCCAGTAGGAATATACATGATAATTTCTTGGAACAATTAACTGAATCCACAAATGAGTCAACCCAAATGAAAAAAATGATTCTTGTGAACCCTAGACTCAAGATTTTAGATGGTTTTTATTATAAATGAAATCAGACTAGGGATGCCATAACATCTAAAACAGGGCTCCAGTTGTTTAAGAAATGGTTCTTAGAGAGAAACTTGTTTTCTCCCCATGGAAATATCTAGAATTTTGATTTGGGTAAGTTAGTAGTCCCTAGGGTTTTCATGGATTTAGACCTTCTCACAACCATTGCCCTAAATTACGACCTAGTAGCTAGGATAGTGAAGAGAGTAGATGGGTAATTTATGATAAGAATTAATGTGGAAGAAATTTGAGAGTTTTTTGGGTTGGATCAAGCCACAAATTATCATGAGATCATTTACTGCTAGGGATTGGAAAAGGAATACTTGTCTTGAAAAGATCAAGTCACAAAAGGTGCATTGCGAGGACACTTGGACACAATTGGAGACTTTACTTTTCTTACAACATCAACTAAGGAGCCTTTTAAGAAATAGTTTTTCAATAATAGGGCCATAGAAATTTAGATGACTTTATGTAGGGTTTTTGGTGAAGATGAACAAGATTTTACGCTACTAAAGTTCATGTACATGATGACACAGATCTCTTGTTTTGGTGTGGATATCATCTTTGATTTTCCATCTTATTTAGTAGAGGAAATTCATGTAGGACTGGTTGTAATTGCAAAGAGAAAATTTGAGAAATCATTTGGCCATTATTCACTGTTGATGAATATGTTCTTATTTAAAGGGATTACATACTTCAAAAAAGAGATGGTTTGAAATAGAGAATATGAGGGAGAAGCTTTGCCAGTCTAATTATGGAGTGCAAATATGACTTGGAATGTAGAAGAGGCTAGCTTTGATAGATTTAATAGGTATTTCAATCTAGATTGAGAAACCTCATATTAAGGGACAGCTCAAGAATTCCTAAGGCATTGTTGGATTTTATTAGGACTGTGGACAACCCTATTGGTGTAAAGGTGTCTCATAATTGGGTAGACATCATACCTTATCCTATATCTATAGTTTTTAGAGTGTATGGATTCCAAGGGACTCCCCATGTACTTCCTTACCAAGTGCCTTTGAAGGTAGGAATAGCTGGAATGTTATGGAAAATAGGTGGGTTAGAAGAAGCACAATTGACTAGTCAGTCTTGAGGCTTAATTTTTCCATCTTGCACAATTTCTCACTAGTTCATAATCACCAAGGGTGGTTGGTTATTTTTGTATAAATTTTTAGATTGATATAAAATGGCTTTTTCTCATGTTCAATTCAATGATAGTGAGGGATTCTTTGATATATTCAAGCAGAGGGCTAAGACTGGTGCCAAGAACCATCAACCCTATTTCGCTAAAGACATAATAAAAAATGAATTCTCTCTCTAGGAGCAAGAGATTAAAAAGGAGAACTGGAGAGTTTATTCTAGGGTTTTGGAATTTATTAATTATTTTGATTATAAGCCTTTAGAGGATGCCAAGACATAGGCAAATAAAGTAAATAAATTGATGATCACTTTTCTAGATATCATGGAGGCAATGAATGAGAAAAAATATTCTTTAATAATTCTTATCTTGATAAGGCCTAAGATTTCATGATAAATTATCTTTCAACCCTATAGTAGAATCAAGGTAGTTTGTTATTCATAGGAAACATGGTTATAATGTCATCTAGAATAAAAGGTTTGCAATTGAAAAGGGTAAACAAATAATTGGGTCAACTAATATCATTTTGGAGGAGAGGCTTGATGAGCCAATCCATAAGAGCAAAAAGATAGAAGAGAAATAGGTGCCCCAAACAAACGAGTACTCACCTACAAAATTCTGATTACATATAGTAGATGAACAACTCACTAAGGAGTAGATGGAACAATTGGGATCCCAAGGGGGGGTGGGAGGGGTGGTATCACAATTTTGGGGTTGGAAGAGGGGAATTCTCAAGATCCTCCCATGCCTAGTGTAGAATCACTTATCCTTATCTACCAATGGAGCCTCTTAAATACACTCCTCTTATTGAAATTCCATACACACCATAGATACACTACAGAGGATTTTGAAGAAGAAAAGAGTAAACTGTGGGCATTGCATGTAGAGGTAGATATCTTGTATGAGGATATATTGAGGAAAACTATCATGTAGTTAGTTGATAAAATTGGTTGGCAAATATTTTATGAACAATTAGCAAAAATAATAAACACATGGGTTGAGCTGAAAGCAAATGATGATGCTCTAAAGCCAATTCTCAATAAGTGGAACAAGCAGGACAAAGATGTCACTCTTTTGTGTTTTTCACTTGTTATTCTATCTTGTGAACATAGACAAAAGACTTATGAATTGACTGATGATCTCTTTGAGTTTGATGATAAGAGAATTGTGTTATAAAGGAGAATCATTAATTATCTTGCAAAATATAAGAGTAAAATTTTTGGACTTTTCCACCATGCCCTAGGTAGAAAGGATAATTTGAAGAATAGAGAGGAATGGGCCCAAGAATTGGATGACCTATTATGTCTTAGGATTAACAGAGTCATAAATGAAAAGGGAAATGCATAGTGGACAAGTACAAGTGAAGAAGTTGTAAAAGTGCAATTATTTTATGATTCTTTGAGAGAAGATTTTGTTGAGATTGAAAAATTGGTAGAATATGTAATCAAGGAACAACATGATACTCTAAATTTTAATTGGCTAGATGACACACGTTTTGACAAGTGGATGGTAGACTTTGTTGATGCAAAATAGTTAGAACTTGGTGAAACCTATGATGATGAAATGGAACAAGATGATTTTCAAATAATTGACACATCAATGAAAGTAGAAGAGGATAGAGAAAAGAAACCAATTTCAATAATAAGCACAAATGTCCAAACTAATGACTTGGTAGTAGGAGAATCAAATGTAACTATTTTTTTGTCAGCACATGATGACATGGATGGAGAGCCTCAAGCTGAAGTGAATCTACAAATTTAAGAACTAGGTCCACCACAACAAGGTTCATTGGTTACACCCTCAAAGGAAAAACAAGAGAATTTAATCTACTCATGAAAACTCCTCAAAAAAAAAATTGGTGTAGTAGAGATGGTCCCACAAGAGAATATTCATGATCAAAAACTTTTTATTGCATAGATTTTTGTCTTTTGTGATAGTAACTTTGTAAATATTTTTTGGTCCTAAGGATAGTTTTCAGTACTCTCTAGACCTAAAGCTTGTCACATCTCACATTATATAAGTGAGATTCCAAGGGTAGAGAGGGGTTCTGAGTCATTGTATAACTTTTAGTTTTGTTAAGTTTAATTTAGTCCAACCATTAATGCAATTTTGTGATCTATTTTCTCTACAAATTTAAGAATACAATAATTTTCTAGGATCATGGTGTCTTGTCTTGAGTTATTTTGAGTTCTATTCCAATGATACATAATTTTCAAAGAGAATTAATACAAAGATGGACTATCACCATATCTTTTCTCTCTAAATCTTGTCTCCATTGTTATTTACTAGTTATTTTGATATTGTATGGGTAAAGCCTTTCTCAATTGAATGTAACTAGGATAGGTTGTATATTAGTTCACTATTTCTTTTAATTAAATGGATTAAGTTCATTCTTTAGTGAATATGATAGGATATCTAGGAAGTCATAAGGATTTGTGTAAGAATGAGTTTTAGTGAGAATTGTTGATAATATTGATTGCAATGCAGTCGATTAGGTCAAAAGGATGGATAGACTCTGAATCCTAATGGATGGGGAACTAATCAATTATTTCAGTTAGCATATGAAGATATCATGGATAAGAATTAAGCATAATATTAAAACCAAAATAAATTTACTTTAAATGTATGAAGAATATCAAATATAGTCAATACTTGTTTGCATTTAATCTCTGAGTTATAGTTAGTTGTTGCTACCTAGAATTACTTGTAAATTTGGGAAGAATTATGAACAATCTGCTATGGGAGATGAGTATTATAATAGAATGACATTGAATTAATGAAATTTGAAGGTAATATCAAGCTTTGAATCTTTTTATCTCTTAGGTGCACTCGCCTTGGTTTTGTAGAGCCAAAAGAATAGAAAATCATTGTGATTTTGTTGAAGTTGGGTCGAGAACTGAAGATCATCTAGTTGATCATGGTAAGTAGCTAATCCTTATGTTATTTTTATCTTTACCATCTTTGTATCAAGAATTTTGTTTGTTGGTAGTGTAAGAAAAATACCAAGCAGTTGGTGGACAAAGGTTATTAGTTGTAGTTTACTGAGAGGACACACACAATCAAAGACAAAGATGGTAAGATGATTGGAACTAGCACTAGATCTAGAGGTAATGTATTTCATATGAATCCTACTAAGATGACATATTTTTCAGCTAAATTGGATAATAATTGGTTGTGGCACAGAAGATTCTATCACATAAAATTTGATAATATTTTGAAGGTTAGTAGCACTTTTGCAATCAAAGACTTGTCTAAGATTGTTAAGCCTACTAAAGTTGTGTGTAAGGAATATATTTTGGCTAAGCAGAAGAAAGTATCATTCCCTAGCAAGAAGTTCACTACCATAGAGAGGTTGGAGATTTTTTACACAGATCTAAGCGGTCCTTCTAGAACAAGAAGACTCTATGGTGAAAGGTATTTTATGATTTTTGTTGTTGATTTCACTAGAATGATGTGGGTAGCATTTCTTAAAGAGAAATGTGAATGTTTTGAGAATTTTAAGATATTTTAGAATAGATTTGAGAATGAATCTGGTGTTAAGATTATATGTTTGAGATCTAATAGAGGAGGAGAATTTACCTCTAGAGAATTTAACATATTTTGTGAAGAAAATGGAATCAAAAAACAAATATCTAGACCTAGAACACTTGAGAAAAATGCAATTGCTAAGAGATGAAATAAGTTTTTAGTAGAGGTAGCTAGAAAAATTCTATTTAAGAATGATGTTTCTAACACATTTTGAAGAGAAACAATGAATACAATAGTACATACTTTGAACAGAGTATAGATTAGAAAAGGTTTGCAAAAGACACCTTATGAACTATGGTTTGGACATTCACCATGAATCACATATTGCATGATATTTGAAAGAAAATGTTATATTAAGAAAGATGATGACATTGGTAAGTTTGATCCAAGAAGTGATGAAGGTATGCTTCTTCGCTACTCTTTGAAAAGTAAAGCTTATAGATGTTTCAACTATAGAACTAAGACAATAGTTGAATGCACAAATGTAAGGATTTATGTGAAGTTTGGAACCAAAGAAAAGATGGCAGATAATAATTCAGATGAGGAAGAAGATAACTTTGGAATTGTTAGACAGACTACTAAAGTTTTGTTTAAAACTAACAATGACTTGTAGAATGATGTGCTAACTTCTGAGCATAGAAGAGAATAGAATTCTAAACCTAGAGAAGAGATAAGAGTTGAGATGTCAACTCCTACTCCTTACAAAAATTTGGCAAGAAATCACTCTCCTGAGTAGATAATTAGAAGTAAAGATAAAGGTGTTTATTAGGAATAGATAATACTATGGGGGGGATTAATCAATATTATAAAAGCTTTTTCCAACAATTGAATATTGTTAATTACTTTATAACTTTCATATGAAAGTAAGCCAACAATGTTAAATAGTAAATATAACCCTACACATAGAGAACTCATAACACCATTATTTTTTTACTAGGGAAACCTTGGCCAAGGGAAAACCCCAATGGGGATGATACCCACTAGATGATTCACTAAATAATAGGATCTAGTTAAGGATGTTGACCCTATTAGGAGTCTATGAAGTACATATAGTTTCTTGAGTCCTTGTTAGAGGACTAGACCTTGTTAGAAGCCTCAACCCTATTAGGAGTTGATAGATCAATTATAATGTATGGAAGAAGAGCCCACTGTCTTAACATGCAATTATACAATTTAGTTCCTTTACATAATATATATACATATAATACTTTCTTGCTGCTATAACTAAAACTTACTCTAATCTTTACATCAAATTTTGCATCACATAAGCCCCTATTAGGATTTGATAGATCAATTACAATGTATGCAAGAAGAGCCCACTATCCTAACATACAATTGTACAATTTAGTTCCTTTACATAATAGATATACATACAGTACTTTCTTGCTGCTATAACTTGAAATTAATCTGATCTTTACATCAAATTTCCCATCACATAAGCCTTGAAAATTGTTCTCACAATAGTTTTCATGTCACATATAATCATGCAACTTCCACAGTATTTATGCAACACATGTATTCTCTATGCACCACATCTATTAGTGTAAGAATTTGGTATAGCTCTAATACTACGTAAGAATTTTCCTTAGGGAAAAATTCACCCAAGATCAAGGAACTCAAGCACAAGTACAGAATAGACTAGAGTATGACTAGCATAATAATATAGTATTCAATTCAATGCATATTCAATTTTTATGCAAGTACACTAGGAGTTCCTTTATATAAAGGCCTCTAGAATGCTTCTAGAATGCCTAAAAGTTAGCAACATCATAAGGCATACAACCAAGAACATGTCCACTAGAAGTGGGTTACCCTCCATTAAGCACACAAGTAAGTGTGATGATGAGAGGATAAGCCTACAAAGGTGTAGCATGCAAAATTATGGTGTAGACACTGTGTGCTTTATTAAGAGTGCTAATAACTATGTTGTCTACATGAAAACTCAGTTAATTATGAAAAATCTAGTGTTGTAGACACCATGTGTTCAATTAGAGTTGCTTGGTCCAATGTTGTCAACATGACAACTCATAAGAGTACACAAAATCATAAGTGTCTCACCTAAGATATAATAAAATAATGCATTGACGTAAGTAAACTTAAGTTTAAATAGTAAATATTTGTTTACACCAACACTCCCCCTTAAGTGCAACTTAGGGGAATCCACTTAAGCTACAAATAGGTTCTCCTTTGTGTCTACAGTTATGTGTGTACTATCCACTTGCATGAATTTGGTACCAATAACAATGTGGGGTGGAGATAGTGCTTGATGTGTCCCTTCTACTTCTTCCTCTTCCCTAGAAGGTGCATTTGCTTGTACATACATTGGAATGGTAGCCTTTGCTTGCACACTCTCCTTAGATATTGAGGACATATATTTCATTATGGCCTTTGTTGTTTCTTGCCTAACCTCCTTATAAGACCCTCCCGTCAGAAGAATTTATCTTCTTTTGTTCCTCAACAAGGGCTCAATACCCTTCAAAATTGTCTCAGATTCCTCTTTTGATCCAACATCAAATAACTTGTTTATGGATGAGATCCTCATATTTAGATCTTCTTCTACTACCCTTCTCTTCCTATTGATCAACCTATTGTATAGGTGTTATGGAATATTATTTTGAATACAATCAAATCTTTTATTCCTCAAAATCATATTTCTAATTAAGGCCTTCTCTAATTGCCTCCTATCCATACTATTGTAAAATCTATAAAATTTATTCAACTAAATAAACTTATTATAATTTATAATCTACATGGTTAGATTTTCTACCTTTGGTTTTCATGCTTTCTTACCTACAGTTGTCTTGGCTTCCTGTGCATCTTGCTCAATAGGTTTATCTTCATCATCATCCTCTAAGCTTTCAGATCTACTGATTTGCATGGTTTTCCTCCTTTTTCAAGGCCCACTACTACTCTACTTCACTCATTTCTTTGCTTAGGGTGTAGGTTCTTGCTTAACCTTCACATGTCTTCCTAACTTCCTCTATGCAGTAAGTGCTTCCACCTCAGACCACCTCATTGATTACTCATAGCTTGCTCTTATAGGTTGCACTTACACAACTACTGCATATGGTGAAATAGGAGGTTGTGAACATGGTTGTGCCATTGTAACACCTTTTGAAGGTCCTACCACTACAATAAGTGTTTCTCCCAACACTTCCATCTGTCCACTAGCCTTCATCTCTAGCACAAATCCCTTTATCTCATTGAATTCCTATCTGGTCATGCCAGATTCCTTGAGTATGGAATCTATCTCCTTCTCTACTTTCTCTTTACTCTCCTTTCTATGGAGCTTGGACTCTAAAATCCTTGACCTTTGATCATATGTCCCCCATCTAAGACATTATGTATCCTCCTTTGACTTGAGTATGATTTGCAGATACCCTTGAATAAGTTCTATGCTGATCACATAGCCCATAAGCTCAATAAAATTCACTCTAGGTATCATTGCTTCCATGTAGGTGTTATCAGTTTTCACCATGAAGCACAACTCATCCTTATACTTCTCTACCATAGAGGGAGGTATCTTATACCTCAATTTCATCTCAAACTGATATTTCTTCATTATTCTATCAATATCAATGTCTCTAACATTTTTAGGTTTAGATTTGTAGCTTTGTGTTACAATCTTCATTGTGCACTCCTTGCTATCCCAACTAATCAATATAGGAAAATTCTTAGTAACATAAAAGAATAAATGAGTCAATGGGGATTCAAATCTAAATACTACACTATTAGTTTTCTTGATCTTCGCAATATTGTTCAAAAGTTGAACCCTAACAATGTTGCACAAATTAACTTTTCTCCTTTCAATGACCATCACACATGTTATATGAATGAATCCAGATGGTATATATATTTTACCCTTGATCAATGGTTCAACTTGTACCCTAAGATTTTAGTCAAAAACTTGATGTCTTTATCCTGAATAGGATCAACCCTAATATTTCTTCTGTCGAACTTGGTTTTCAAGTTTGTCTGCACTAATTTCCTAAAGCATTTCTCATTAATAGGATTACAATCTTCATTTTTGAATCCTATAACATTGTGGATTAGGTCATCATCAATAAAAATCTATGCATCACCTAACTAGAACATATCATCATGAACTCTTCTTAGTATAATTCACATCCACTCATGATTGTAGAATTCTATGTGGAACATATACTTCACCAAATTCAAATCTTCAAGGTGTACATACTTAGACTTTAGGGATAAATCATTTTTACACATGACTCCTACATCATTGTAAATCTCCTCATCACCTATACTCTCAATTTTTCAATGTATATAATTCCTTATATGCTCTACATGTAACACATTTTCTGGAACTTATGAAAATGTGCCTATATGATCATCAAGTAAAGAAATAAATGGGTGTTTCTTGAACTCATACCTTGGTCTATCACTAACATCATGCACTCTCTGACTAGCCATTCTTTAATAACTATAAATACTTCATGAAATTGGATTCAATACATCATAAAATACCTCAAATTCATGATTTTAGGGCTTCTACAACTTTTGACTTCACAAAATTGCTTTGCACTTCAATTGTTGTCAAATCACTCTTCAATTCACTCAAGACACTTCACATGAATAAATGGTACATCAAATCTTGTTTGTGATCCTCAAATAATTTCAAATCATAGTGTGTAATAAATGTGTGTCTACCACAAACTGAGAATACTAGCTCTATTTACTAGTGACCTTAATCTTACAATTCCCACTTACGGTGATCACATCAAGACTTCCCCACAGAACCAAAGCTTCCTCTCTATGTCTTCTAACTTTTTTTAACTATGCAATCTCTAACTCACTCTCAAACATTAGTTTTGACCACTAATGCTTTGCTGGTTACTGCAATAACATAATTTAGATAGGTTGAGTCACAAAAAATCTATGACTTCCACTTTCCATCAGGTGCATCAAAGAATTGGTCTTCCAATATTGTATGTGAACTCTCTAGATTAAAAACTCTCACAAATGTTTCTTTGAAATCCACAATGTGTTCCTTGATTTCTTCTTTCTGACTATTGTTGCCTCCATTTTCATTCCTTCTATCATTCATGTTGTTTCTTCTATGATTAGGGTTCATGTTAAAGTTCCCTCTATCCATTATATAGAATCTTTCTATGTGTCCAAATTTATTGCACAACTGACATAGAAGTGCATTCCTCCTCTAATTGTTTCCATGCTGACTCTCAGGTGCTCTACAATTCCTTGCAATATGTCTAGGATTGTTACATTTATAACAAATAAGTTGTTTCCTCTCACCATTAGGTTTCTCTTCATCATTATATTTTCTTAATGATCTACTTCTTCCATTACCTACAGGGTTAGTATTTCTAAACATTCTACTATTCTTATTATCATTAACAAAATTAGGTTTCCTACATTTTACTACCTTATGTTCATAACCATGACAATTATAACAATAGAAATTAGTAACGAGTTTAAAAGACTTACCTATACAATCTCTCTTCATATGTCAAACTTCATTGCATGTGAAACATCTACCTTTGAATTCATGTCTTACCTATTTGGATGAATCATCTTTCTTAGGTTCTTCAACTTTCTCTATTGTTCTAAGTTCATCAAATTTCTTTGTCAATTCACTTTTCTCAACTTCACCAAACCACTTGAAATTTTTTTAAAGGATTTTTTCTATAGAATATGGTTCTATCCTAATCTCATTTTTCTTTTTTGATTTCTCACCAAGAAGATACCCAAGGTCTGTCTTTCCATAAGAAGGTCTTTGATGAAATATCTATTCATCAATTTTCTTAGAACTTGTGTAAAGTTCCTCTAACTACTATTTTCCTTTTGTTAATTCTCCTTTCACAATGATGTTGTATTTTTCCACCTTTGCATGCTCTATCTTAATAGAATCTAATTTAGATGTCACTTGACTTAACTAGGATCTAAGGTCTACATTCTCAAATTTTAGATTAGGTTCACTCTTATTGCCACCAGTCTTAAGACTCAAGTTCAAAAAATTTCAGCTCATGTTTCAAGATCTCATTCTCCTTTCTAAGATTTCTATATCATCATTAAAACTAGTCTATGCCATATTTTAGATCATCAATATCATCTTTCAGTTTTCCAATGTAAACTTTTACATCTTTGTATCTATATTTCAAGTTGTCTCTCTCTTTAGTAAGAAGGTCAATCTATTCAAGAGCTTGTTCAACTATTCCATATTCACTAAGATCTTACTTAAGTTTTTTAGCCCCTTCAAAGTAACTATGCTTTGATACCAATTATTAGAAATATATAATACTAAGAGGGGGGGGGGGGGGGGGGGGGGGTGAATTGGTATTCTAGAAGCTTTTTCCCAAAATTAAATATTGTTAATTACTTTATAACTTGTTATGAAAGTAAACCAACAATGTTGAACAATAAATATAATTCTACACATGGAGAACTCATAACACTATTATTTGTTAACTAGGGATACCCTGGCCAAGGGAAAGCCATAATGGGGATGATACCCACTAGATGATTCACTAAACAATAGGATCAGGTTAAGGATATTAACCCTATTAGGAGTCTATAAAGTACATATAGTGTCTCAAGTCCTTGTTAGAAGCCTTGACCCTATTAGGGATTGATAGATCAATTACAATGTATGCAAGAAGAGTCCACTTCCCTAACATGTAATTATACAATTCAGCTCCTTTACAAAATAGATATACATACAATACTTGCTTGCTGTTATAACTCACACTTGTGGTGTTCTTTACATTAGATTTTGTATTACATAAGCCTTGCAAATGGTTCTCATGATAGTTTGCATGTCACATGTAATAATGCAACTTCCAGAGTATTTGTGCATTACATCTATTCATTGTCCAACAGATCTATTTGTGCTAAAAAAGATCTTTACTTATACCTTGTGCATTCACAAATTATTACTCAGTTGGCTTCCATGTCTTCACATGCTTGAAATAATATTAAATAATATTCACATAGTTAGCTTAACATGACTAAGTAATTATTTTTAAATCAAAATAATTCCTAAAGTCATACAACTCTTTTTTCAAAAATGCTCTATTCTATATTGTTAAATATTAACATAGTTAAACTTATTTTAACTTACACTATATTGTATGTACATGCATGCACACTGGTACACACCATCATAAAATTTTTACAAACCTTCCTCAGTTGTGCATCATCTTAAATTTCTATGCATCATTCATATTGATAATATCTGTTAATTGTATTCCTGCAAACTATCTAATACTTAGACAATTTTATATCTTTGAATGCATAAATGAAATGCTAAGTATATGTTGCCATAAATGACAACCCACAAAACATTTAACTAACTATATTACTGATAGTGTTATGATAAGGAACATAGTTAATGAGGAGATGTGCTTAATATCTCAAATTGAACCCAAGTGTGCAAGTGAAGTAGCCAAAGATAATCATTAGATCCAAGCAATGAACGAAGAATTAGATCACATAATAAAGAATGATACATGGGATTTGGTTCATAGACCAAAAGGAAAGAATGTGATAGGAACAAAATGGGTTTTCAGAAATAAGATAACTGAGCAAGGAGAAGTTGTGAGAAAAAAGGCTTAACTTGTTTGTAAAGGTTATTCAGTGTAAGAAGGAATTGATTATGAAGTAACATATGCACCTATAGCAAGAATGGAAGTAGTAAGGACATTCCTAGCTTATGTAGCAAATAAGAAATATTAGGTTTATTAGATGGATGTTAAATCAACCTTTCTTAATGGAGAATTAGAAGAAGAGATTTATATTGAGTAGGCTAAATGATTTCCTTTATCAGAAGACAATGACATGGTATGCAGATTAAAGAAAGCTCTTTATGGTTTGAAGCAAGTACCAAGAACCTCATATGTGAGGTTAGAGAGTTACTTGGAAAAGCTTGGGTTTGCTAAAGGTATGATAGATAGTAACTTGTATCTAAAAAAAATTGAAGATGGTTTATCGATCATTGTAATATTTGTTGATGACATTATTTTTGGAGGCAATGATGAAGCTAGTGATAAATTTTCTAAAGATATGAAGAATGAAATTGAAATGAGCATGATAAGAGAAATGAAGTTTTTCCTAGGATTGTAGATTGTGTAGAATAATGATAACTAGTTTAGTTTGGAAAGTTGTAAACCTATTAGCACACCTATGATAACTAGTCACAAGTTATCTAGCAATGATGAGACACCTACAATGGAGTAGAAGAAGTATAGATCAATGATTGGAGGTTTGTATTGCCTAAATTTTCCCTCCCACCAAAAAGTTGATTTCAAAATTCAAGCATACCCAACAATCATAACATTCAAAAATTAAAACATTTGAATAATATAAAAAATATGTTAAAACCTTAAGTTATGTTTTATTACCTAAGTAGTTTAAGTGGTTGCATGCATTTTTAACCCTGGCGAGCCTTCTCCTTTCATCCATTCAATATTTCAGGATCTATGGTGGTTGTTTTATCATTGTCAGAAACTACATGGCCCAAAGTCTTAATGAAAAAGTAATAGTGTGCCACATATCTAGGGTGGGCCTTTCCTTCTGTGTGGATGGTGGAGTTGTCAGATGGGATCTATCTAGAAAGGTCTTATTCATGATGTATACAAGTGTGTCAGTTTCTTAGCAAATTTTTGTGCACCATCAAATTTAAGGTGTTCAATGGTGCAACACATGGACATGTGGGATTTGTTTAATTTGTGGGCCATAGACAAAGTGGAAAAGGTGTCAGATGAGTTTCCATAGGGTGGTTTTTTTCATTGGATGAGGTACTAACACGGGTTAATTGATCTTCGAGACCATCAAATGAAATGGAGATTGAGCATCATTGTTATGTCACTAGCCAAATATTTAAGGCCATTATTTGTGGTGACATAATGATGGGTAAACACATGTCTTAGCAGGCCTAGTTAAAAACTAAATAGTCATAATTAATTTCATGGTTTTGGGGGACAAACAATAGTTAAGTTTAAAAGGTGGTAAAATCAAAAGGATAAGGTGATCAACTCATGAAGACATTGTGAGTTCATGAAAGGAAATAATATCATTGGTCCACGTGGCTCATTCCAATTGCTTAACCTAGTTGACTGCTGATTCTCGATGATTTACCAAGCCAATGATGAAAGAAAGTAGTTTTTACTACATGATCTGATCTCCATGATCGATCCCAACCACTCTAAAATGCATGTCACACTAGAAATATATGATAGACATGCTTCTTGTTAGCTGGTTGTCCATTTGAAGAGTTTTAGCATTAATGGTGCCTTTTCATGTTAGCTTTAGGGTTTGATGATTTTCATGCCTCTGAAGTTGTACCGGATCAAATATATCATCTAGATCGCATCCAATCACCGTCTAATAGTCTTAAATGCATTGATGAAGTTATAAAGCAATTGAAAGGATATACTTGAACTATAAAGCCACATTTCCAAACCTTGGTAAAGGGTCAACTCTTCTCTATTTTTACTTTAGCATTGCTTTGGCAAGCACATTGTAAATTTCCTTTTCTATTGAACTTCATGACATTCTTTCTTATCTCTTTTAACCATTGATGTACTGTGTGAGATTCATTTGCCCCTCATAAATGTATTGTGGTTGTCTGTCATTGGCATGATTGTATCTCTTTTGGCATATGAATGATATATAGTGAAACTCTTCTTCCTTGTGTTGGTAATCTATTTCTCTTATCTGCATGTGATTATTTGATTAAATGAGTCTGAAGCTATATATTTTGATGTCATGATAATTAACTATGCATGTAGGTTGAATGCTCTATTTTGGCGCATCATCCCCTTGGGATAGATTAGGTAAGTGTTTCATGCATTCTTTCTTCCCATTTCCTCTCCAAGTGTAGTTTAGGTGCACCTTGATAGCAAAGGAAGCTAGGATTCTCTGAAGACCTAACCTAATTTTCAAGTCCCACAACTTAGAAGTTGTTTCCATGTTTCACAAGGTTTCCTTTAAGTAAAAACTTTAGGCAAGGGTGCAAAATTTTGTGAAATAATTTTTTTGCATGACTAGTGGGACATTCATATTAGTAGATCTCAAGTTCACTGGTATCAAAAAAATTCAAATTGATGCTAAATAGATAGTGTTGCTCTCAATGTTTCAGGCCTTCAAGAGGCTCATTTTCAAGTACTTGGTGAATCCATCTCTACATTCTTGTTTCTAGATCAAAGTTTCTATGATTAATTCTCAAAGCTCACACAAGGGTATGTTCTAGAGGTAATTTTCAATACACTAAGCTTTCATTTTCAAACCCTAGAGGAAAGAGTAATAGGTTATCCCTATCTCCAGTTAGGAGTGCAATAGTAACTCATACACCTGTAAGATCTCTTTCCACTCATATTGATAGATTATAGCCTAGGGTGCCATCACTTCATTTGAATAGTTCATTATTTCATATGGCACAACCTAGAGCACATGCTTTTTGCACCTTCAAGGGTGGAAGTCCTCTCCTCTTGGGTCAAAGACATGGCATACTAGTATTAACCCTTAAGAGTATACCATATTTTACTAGTAAAACCTTTATTTCCCCTATAGAGTATTGTGAAGAAATATCTAATGTCTACAATATCCATGGATTAACTAAAGATGATGTAGCAGTTAGGCTTATAGCCCCATCCTTGAAAGGAAAAGCACTCCAAATGTATAGAGGGTTTCCTCACAACTCTATAACAAATTGGGATGGGTTAGGAGAAACTCTATGCAAACATTTTGAAGACAAAAGTGACAATCTTTAACTCCTATCATAGTTAACTACTATAAAGAAGGCACCCCATGAATGTATGACTAATTTCAACTATAGATTTCAAAAGGCATGGGATGGAATACCAATCCTAGTGAAGCCTACCCATAATAATTCCTTCTTGCATTATCTAAGAGCCCTAAAAAATGATATTATCACTACAATCCAAGCCATGGGAGGGGATACATTATCTAATGCTTATAAGATAGCAATAAGGATAGAGAATATTTTGATATAAGGAGGTAAGCTAGCTCAAAGGCCTCCTATTCCCTTCTTCCTTGATATGCCAAAACACCAACCAAAAGTAGCCCCTATTCCCACATCTTCCACATCACAACCCTTTGGTGTAGCCCCTTAGGCTTCCACATCATCAAATTAATAAGGCTCTTTAAATGCTATATCAGACTCCTTTGAATGGTAGGCCTCCAAGTTAGACTCAACGGAATACTTCTTTTTATTAGAATAGGGAGAATGGTCATGCTTCTACTTGGAATGCAAATCAAAGTAGGGCCTTAGCCTTCCAAAACAATATGGCTCAAGATCAGGATTTTTATCCCTAGTACAATTACTCCTATGTCTATTGTATGTGACAAAAGGTTGAATCCTATTTAGCTTTGACCACTCAAGAATCTACAATAGGGAAATCATATAAGGTAGGTCAACCTAATGATGCCTTGCATTTGCAACAACAAGGTGATTGTTCTTTCATTAATCATCAAGTAGAGGAACATTGTCATGTGAATCAAGATACCATTGCTCACAACACTAGGGGCAAGAGAAGAGACATTGAAGATGATATCTCTCCTCCTAATTAGGCCCCAACATCAAACACAATGCCTCATGTACAAGAAATAAATAATCAATCAAATTCTCCTCAACAAAAAAGGCAAAATAATAGTAGAAAAGATGTGAATGGTCCTCAGGTTGTTCCATCTCAGCCTACTACCAATGTAGCTCCCAATATTTCTACCAAATAACCTAACACATCATTTAGTGTGATAGAGAAGATGAATAAAACAATTGTGAATATTTCCATGTGGGATGTTGTTTCTACTATACCTATGCAAAACAAGTTGTTGCAGCAAGAATTGGAGATCATTGAACCAAAGGATCTACCACCGAGCATGAAGAGTGCCACAAGTCTTGTACAACCATCAAAAGGGGTAATAAGAAGTAAAAAGATTAGACCCCCTCCATTTTATGTTTCTCTAATTATAGGGGATATGCTAGTCCACAATTGCATGATTGATTCATGGGCTAGTAGTTTAGTGATGCCTGAGTGTGGTGTTGATGTCCTAGGGATGAAATATGAGCCCATTGTTAGGGATGTACTACAATTGGATGGTAGTATTGTCAAGACTATAGAAATCCTTAGGAATGTTGAAATGGTTGTACATGCATGCCCCGTTTGTACTATAGTTCATGATATATAAATTGTTGAGGTTAAGCCAGACTTTTCCATCTGTCTCTCAATAGATTTCACTACCCAAATAGGTGGCTACATATCTTCTAATTGGTCATACATGGTTTTTGGAACTAGATAATGAACTAAAGCTCCAATCAAAGTAGAGCCCTTAGCCCTTAGTCATATTGAACCCTACACTCATAATCCCATCAATATGAATTTCACTACCCTAGAGATATATGAAAATGATGTAGTGCAAGAGCCTGCCACTTCTTTGAAAAGGACACCTTATTTTCTCTTAGATGAATGGGCTAATGCATATCAATTTGATCCTATATTAGAAACCATGGAAATAGGCCTTTGTACTTATTACATACTTCAAAAGGATACTCTTGTCTCTAACCTTGTGAAGACTAAGGAGAATACAAGTGGGATATGGAGTATGTACTTTGAAAAATCAAGGAATAAAAATGGATTAGGGGTTGGTGTGATGTTGGTTTCTCCTACACTATAAAGGTGCTACTTCTTAGTTAGGATTGAATTAAATTGTACTAATAACATAGCAGAGTATGAGGCCTTGATTCAAGGTCTCCTACTTCCTCAAAAAAGAGGAATTCAAGCTTTAAGTGTATATGGACATAGTGAGTTGATTGTCCATCAAGTGAAAAAATAGAATGTCACCAAGAATGGTTTGCTCAAATCTTATAAACATAGAGTATGGGATTTTCTTAAAGGTTTTAATGCATTTAATATTAAAATCATCCCTCGGAAAGAGAGTAGACATGATGATAGACTTGAAATAGTGGGTGCATCTTATGACGTGCCAAGGAGCCTTGAAGATAAGAGGAAGCATCAAATTATAGTGGTGGTTAGTGTATATGAGAAATATGTTAGCAAGTAATACTAATCTATTCAAAAACAAAAGCATTAACTAGCATATAAACCATAACATAAATGAGATACTAAAGAGGAAACCCCAATTGGAAATGTGAGCCAAATGAATGGACTCTCCCAATGGGATTTAGCTCCTTTCTTCGTAGATGGGTCTAAAGATTGGGATGTATGCTCAAGGTTCCCAAAAACTAGCTTCAATGGAGATGAAAAATGGCGAATTGGTAGCTTTGTGAGCTCTCAATTTGGCATCATAAGGGTATGGTTGATGGATTTTTGGCTCGCAAAAGGGAATTATAACTTTAGCTCCAAGATTGTGATGAAATGGCTTGGGAGGGGATTCAATTTATAGGCTAAGGGCTTGAGGGATGGAGGGCTAAGATGGAAGGAAAGATAAAAGCTTAAGGAGGGCTAGGATGCACTCAAAAGGGAGCACATGGATTGTGCTTGTTTAGCACCAATCAGGGAGTGACACATGTCACAAGGTGAGTGGATGGAGGAAAGGGGAAGGATGAGTCAAAAAAGGAGGCTCAAAGGATAATATCTTCATAAAGACCCTTCATTATGGCTTGTAAGAGCTTGTAAGAGTCTTTATGGCTTTTGTAAGAGCATTCATTGTTGGGTGGTTGAGATATTTTGGAGGGAGTTGAGATTGTTGACTTTCCTTGGCTTAAGAAAGTCTTAAGCTTGCTTAGGGAATGTGACAACATTAGGGGGTGGATTAGGCTTGGGTTTAGGATTAGATTAGGCTTGTTAGAGATTTGCAAGTGGATGGCATGCATGAGGGTGGGTGAGTTAGTGACTAAGCTTAGTTAGTATGGGTGGATGGGGTGGATTAGGCTAAAAAGAGGGTTTAGGAATAGTTTAGGGGCTTTTGGATTTGATGATTTTATTTATCAAATAGGTTTATTTAATAAATGGGGATTTAGGATTTAGATAGAAGAATAGGATTTAATTGATAAATAATAGGTTATTTGATTTATCAATTAGGACTATAGATGATTAATTAAATTAATCAGCTAGGGGATGGCAAAGGATTAATTAAATAGGAATTTAATTCATGATGCCTTTAGAGATAACTAAATAGGATTACCAAAGCAATGTAATCAAATTTAGGTTTCTATAGTTAGGTATGCTATTCTTGACAATAATATTAATTTTCAACTGTTTGCATCTAATGCACAAATTGTGACTTTCTTGCAGAATGAAGTAGAGTTTTTAGATAGAAATCAGTTAAGATTACATGATTAGTATGGGGATCAAATTATTAATCTTAGTTCCAAAAAGTTTCCTAAGGGTCTAATTACCTTAGAAAGTGCTTTCACTCTTGATAATTGAGCAAAAGATAGAGGTATAAACCTTGCTGCAAGTAAGGATGATCATATACAAATTATGGTTGCTAATGGAAAGACCCTAAATATGGGAAAGGTATGTACTGAAGTTGAACAAGAAAATTTTACTCATCTATGTTAAGAAATTAGTGATGTGTTTGGATGAACATATGATGATCTAAAGGGTTTTGACCCAAGCCTATTTTGGTATACCATAGACCTAAAGGGAGATGTCAAACTACTAAGATAAAAGAAAAGGCTAGTGAATCCTAAAACTGTACCATTAATGAGGAAGGAGCTATCTAAGTTGATCGAGGCTAATATTATCTTTCCTATCAAGCACTCATCATGGGTAGCAAACCTTGTCCTTGTTAGGAAGAAGAGTGCAGAAATTAGATTATGTGTAGACTTTAGGGACCTTAACCAAGCCTCCCTTAAGGATCATCATCCCCTTCCTTTGATGGAAATAATCCTATCTAGTATTAGTGGTTTAGAAATATTATCATTCCTAGATGGATTGTTAGGCTACAATCAAGTGTTGGTCAAGGAACTTGATAGATACAAGACCACATTTACCATAAAGTGGGGCACCTATGTTTATAGTAAGATGTTATTTGGGCTTTAAAATGTAGGTAGCACTTTTCAAAAGGCAATGGAGATGGCCTTTGAAAATATGATAGAAAAAATTGTATTGGTCTATCTTGTTGACATTATTGTATACTCAAGGAATGTGATAGATCATTTTGGCCATCTCAAGCAAGTTTTTTCAAGGTGTGGAGAGTATGGAGTATCTTTGAACCCAACTAAATGTTTTTTTCCACTAACAAAGGAAAGTTATTAGGAAACATTGTATCCAAGGATGGTCTAACTATTGATTCAGAAAGAACTAAGACTATTCTTGCTCTCCCTCTGCCCAACCACAAGAATGGGCTACAAATTTTTCTTGATAGGATCAATTTTATGAGGAGATTTATTCCTAATTTAGCTACTATGGTGAAACATCTTACAACCATGCTCAAGAAGAGCATAGTCTTTGCATAGACCAAGGAAGGGAAATAAAGTTTTGAAGAGGTCAAAGTAGCCATAGCCTCAACTCTTACTCTCATCAATCAAAATTTTGAGAAAGATTTCATTCTTTACACCTTGGGGGGTGAGTCAAGTATTTTTGCTCTTTTGACTCAATTGAATACTAAGAATGAAGAATAGCCCATTGCATTCTTTAGTGAAGGTATTAAAGGATATGAGGGTAGATATAGTTATGTAGAGAAACAAGCTCTTGTAGTCATAAGATCTTTGAAGAAATTCAAATATCTTCTATCCCAAAATAAAATCCATTTGCTACTGCCCTGTCCAAGTGTCAAGGACTTCCTTTTGAGCAAAGACATCAGTGCAAAAAGGGAAGGTTGGATTACTAAAGTGATGAAGTATGATGTGGACATCCAAGTCATTAAATTAGAAAGATGGAAAGGACTATACAAGCAGATGGTCTCATCTCAAGAATTAGATGAAGAAGTTTACTTGGTATTGACATATCAACAAGAAGAAAGATATGAGAATCCAAGGAGTTGGATAGATGACATTATGACCTTCTTATCAAGAAATGGATATCCTTAAGGATTGGATAGAGCTAAAAGAAGATAGCTTAGATTGTAGTCAATCCCTTATGCCATAGTTTATGTTATTCTTTTAAGGAGGGATTTTAATGGAGATTTGTTAAGATGTATTGATGTAGACCAAGCTAAGAGAATGACTAAGGAGCTTCATGATGGTCTTGATGGTGGTGAATTTTTAGAAAGAACCACTACCATGAAGATAATGAGAGCAGGTTATTATTTCCATCGTTGTTCCATGATTCCCATACGCATGTTAGGAAGTGTGAAAAATGTACCTTCTTTGCAGGTAAGCAAAGACTTTCAGCCCTTCCATTACATCTTATTCAAGTGGATCAACATTTTTTCTCAATGGGGATTAGATTTCATAGGTCCTATTAACCCTCCTTCTAGCTCTTGCCATAAATGGATTCTAGCTACTACAAATTATTTTACCAAGTGGACAAAGGTAGTTGAATTGAAGGATGCTACTAAGAATTCAATTGTTAAATTCTAAGATGGAGTCATCACAAGGTTTGGTACTCCTTCCACCATCATTTTAGATAATAAAAAATTATTTGGAGGAGCTCAAGCATGTGCATGGGTAGTAGATCATGTTATTTATTTGAGTAAATCTTCCAATTAGAATTTGATCAGTATAATGAAAAGAACCATAGAAGATAATCAGATGTGTTGGCATCAAAAGTTGAGAATGACCCTTTGGGATGACAAAATAACATCTAAGAAGGTCATTGGGAACTCCCCTTTCATGCTAGTTTATGGAAGAGAAGAAAGGCTTCCTATCTCATTGAAGTTTCCTTCTGTAGAATTATCTCATTAATTAGAGCCAATTGAAGATGGTGCTATGATAGTGTGGATAGTAGAAATAATAGAGTTGGAAGAGAAGAGAAACCAAGCTATGTAGACCTTGGAAACACATCAACAGTAGATGAAAATATCCTTTGACACAAAGGCTTAGATTATGAATTTCAAGGAAAGTGATCTTGTGTTGAGTGGGATACACATAGAGAAAAACCAAGAAGCCATTCAAAATTTGATGCAATATGGAGCGTTCCCTATGTGATAGTCAATTGCAAGTAGTCAAATTATTTCTAGTTAAGTAGGCCTAATGGTGAAATTTTGCATATTCTAGTTAGTGGAATACATCTTAAACCTTACTTCTTCTAAGGCTGAATGTTTCATGTATATAGTTAGAGTAGTTTACTTTTAGTTCTTTTCTATTTTCCAAGAAGTGTAGGGTACACATGGTGTTGTTTCCTCTGGAGATGACAAGTTTTTAGTTTTTCCAAAGGTATAGAGAAATAGGGGAAGGGTTATGGTGTTTCTATTGGAAATATAAGATAGGCTAGGTTACTGAGAGGGGAGGGGTGAATCAGTAACAAATAAAACTTAATCTTAATTTACTAATTAATCCTTCATATGTGTTTTGATCTAATTGCATGCATGAAAATCTAAAAGCATTAAAACATTCATAACACTTTGACACACAATATGGTAACCCAAAAACCTTCCAAATAGAAAGTAAAATTGGGGTGGGGATGATACCCACAACCTTTAGTACTATAGTATAAAGTTGGCCTATTAAGGCTTAAAATGATCACTTCTAATGATTTTCCCTATTAGGAGTAATACGGACTACTAGATCTACCTTGCAAAAGGATTTACAAATATATAGTAAAGTATGTACCTGGTAAAGAGATTTACAAAAGACTATTAAGTCTACCTTGTGAAATCCTTTAACTATCCCACCTGTTTAGATGAACCAATGGCTGATCTCTGATCTACAACTTTAATAGATAAATATTTACTTCTCCTTATACTTCTTGTAGCCTTCTTACTTCACACTTCTACTCTTGTACATATCTTTCTGTATTTATAGCATACTTATTTGGATGTAATACAATACATTACATATATACCAATCCAATTTATAATTCATCAAAGTCAGCTACAATAGAAGTTTCATCAAAGTACACAAAGTCAACTTGACTATAGGTACTTAGGTTCTAAAGACAAACTCAGTGAGGTTCTAACACTTGGCAATCATTGTCAATTCTTGGCATCATCATGAAATTGGAAAATGTAGAAGCTCAACTCATACTAATCACTTCCAAGTAGTCTAAACTCGGTCTACATTGGTGACTCGATGATCACTGTGAAACTTGGCATATAAACTGCATCACTTGGTTGACGCTGCATAGCTCAGTCAACACTATCACTACAAGCTTGGTATAAACTGAATCACTTTGTTGACACTACATAGCTTGGTCAACACTAGATTCACATCACTGAAGTTGAAAACTTTGTAAAAACTAGAGAACTCAGTTTGCACTAAGAAACTTGGTAAACACTATGAAATTTGGTTTACACTGATAATCAATAGCTTGGTAGATACTACTCAGTGTGAACTAAATATTGTTCTTGGAACTTGATAGCAAGTATAGAACTTGGTGGAGCCTAAACTACTTGGTTAACACTGTAACTACAAGATAAGCTCAATAGATGGTAACCATTTGATTAATTGTGTCTCACTAATAAACAAACTTGAATATAATGTCAACAATCTCCCCCTTTGGCATTAGTGACAAAAACAATTATCAATCATAACTAAATTCTCAAAAAGTTCAAAAAAATATTTAGTCTCCATCCTATGTCTTTAATTCAGTAACATACTCTATTTTTGAGATTTTTCAAAATGGCTTTTGTAAGAGATGTTTATTTGAATATCTGTAGATGTACATGTATAATATTATGATGCTCCCCCATACATCTATATTCAATATGCTTTTACATGTTATATACATATGTTTCATGTCTTTATATTACATCTTCTTATCTTCTCCCCTTGTATTGCATCATCACATATTCTCCCTTTTACATACTCTCCCCCTTTTTGACATAAATGCCAAAAGTGTATGCTACACGGTAATGCCAAAATGTGACAAGAAGGCAAAATTTACTTTTAAAATTAGTGACATTCTCTTGTCCCAATTTTGTTGCAACACCTTGCTTGCATGCAATGCATTTTAACTTCTATTGATAACTTCATTATGTGATCAGCAATGGAGAAGTTGTCGTTATGGATGAGATTTTTGCACGTGAAATGTATTTTTGCAATGCATCCATGTCTAGAAGAATTATTCCTTTTGTGTCTACAAGTGTGGCCCGTATCCTAGCTTCTTCCCTTACTAATTCTTCTTGCATATCAGTCAAAAATCAGATCTTTGCATAATGAGCAGAACTGTAGCTTGGGTCAAGTGAAAACTAGTGCGCACTTGCCTTTAGGTCTTCATCTATCTTGGAGAGTTTATCTTTGATTTCCTAATTAAAGATAGATGTATCACATAGTTTATTGAATAGATAAGTGACATTATTAGTAGAGGTTTCCAATGAGCTAAGAATAGTAGACAAGTCTACTTGATATATTGCAATCTTTTATGCAACTAGATCCAATACATTGTTTTCAAATTTCCCATTGAGATCTTCATTAAAATTTTGAACAACTTCTGCTAACTAAGCCAAAATAGGTTGAGAAGTATCAACCTTGGTGTTGAGTGCATCTACAAGTATGTTCTTTGCATCTTCTAGCACTTGATTTTCTCTTTTTTTCTCCTCTCTAAGCCTTCGTTGCTTAGCTTTTCTTCTACAAAATCTCACCTACTATATGCATTTGATCAAGATTTTGAGTAGAGATATCTCAATTTGGGATAACTATATCCTCATCAAGATCAATGTCCTCTTCTTTATCTTTTCCTTTGCTAGAAGCTTTAGTACTCTGTTGAGGCTTACTCTCAACTATCTTTATACTATCTACTTGTACACTAAGAATAGTAACAATAGTGGAAATAGAAAGACTAGCAATAAAATTAGATATGTAACTAATTGTAGAAATAGTTGCTAAGTAGGAAAATCCGATGAAGGAGGAAGCATTGACTACTCAGTAGATGAAGTGTTGATCACTTCAGCTAATGAAGTACTTAGCTAAATAGGTGCAAAGATTGGTTGAGTGCTTGGATTTGCAATGTTTACCACAACCAACTTAGAAAAAAATTTCTCTGAGGTTGATGGCTTTAAATTTTTTCTTGGAGAGTGAGGAAATGAGGCCATAACCATTGCTGCAATCTTCTCAGGGTTGATTTTCTTAATGCTTTGAATGTCAAGGAGATTTTCCTTGGTGGCTTGCTATTCTTTCTCCTCGTCATCTTTATTATCAGCATTTTTTTCTTCTTCATCATCATATTTATCACTAACATGAACAAAAAAATCATTCTTTTGATGAAGATTGTATATATTCTTCCATGCATTAGTGGTATTCTTCACCACATGTTCAATGTCATTAATCAGTATCAAGCAAGTGTTAAATTTCAAAGTGATTTTTTCTTCATTCTTCTTCATGGACTCTTTTAATTTTTTGTCATTAAGACTTGACATGAGTTGCCTTAGAGTCTACTCATATATATCCTTTTTAGTTTTCTTGGCATATTCCCATTTGGGCTTGATTCTTTCCATCAGTTCTTTGGGAATTTGTTGTTCAAGTTGATCAGGTGAATATTTCCATTTACCTTGCTTAGACATAATCATGTCTTCAACTTTCTTCTTCTCCACTACATTTTGGTCTCATATCTCAATAATTTAATATTTTCCATGCCAACTCTAGTCTTTCAATTTCTCTTGAAATGTTGGTGGAGGCCATTTGAAAACAACATCCTTTGCTTCTTCACCCAATTTAAATTTCTTTCTAGATGTCCTTCTACTAAATACTGTAGTATATGACTTGGTAGATCTAGTTATAATAACCTTACCTTTCTTCCTAATTGGTGCTTCTTCTAATTTAGTTTCATCTACCTCATCTTTTGCATCATCTTCTACCACATCATGTCCTTTACCTTCTATCAATGGGAGAGTAGAACTAGTTTGTCTCAATTTTTCTATCCTCTTCTTTCATTTTCTGACAACCTAAGGAAGCTTTATTTATAGTTCAATTATAGCTTTGGCTTCATCATATGTACCAAAATATGTAGCCTTGGTATCTACAGGTTCATTCAACAATACCTCAGTGATGTACCTGGTGTCATTGATGTTAACCTCATAGCCTAGAGGCTTAACCCACACCACTCTAGGTTTGACTGCTTGTATGTGTACCTTGTCATAGTCTACCATAAAAAAAATCATCCTTGTAATCTTCTATAAGTTTCTTGGGAATTCTAAATCTTTTAATCATCTTTTCTTTGAACGAATCAAAACAATTATCCATGATATTGACATGGTTTTAACCCATCTTTGTTATATACTCATTGTTATGATATAGTATAGTCACATCTTTTTCCTAATTTTTTGTTGAAAGAAGAATAAATTGGTTAAAAGTGAACCAAACTTACACTAGTTATTCTTCAAAGTTCTAATTCTCTCCATGTTCTTCTTGAATTGGTTCAACATTAGCTCAATAAGTTTGAAGGACATGTTCTTCACCACCGTGAGAGCCAGATCAACTACCTCACATGATATGTTGTTGAGACAACTAGAACTATATATTTTATGTGCTATTACAAGAATTCTACACTTTAGCTCCATGTCAGCTACATAGTTGATATTTATACCTCTTCCATCCCATTTGGTAAGAGTTTTCTTTTCTAGTTCTACTTGACTTAGGGTTTTGGTAGTCTTTTCCTTGGTCAACATTGGGAGCCTTGTGATTCAATGAATCATTTTCTTAGTTATGAGAATAGGTTGCTCTAAAAATAGCTACTTTTTATGTACACAACTAAGGATAAACCTTATCTATTTTATCTGAAAGTCTTGAGGCATATGTGGAATGTTGGTTAAACCCTTGGTTTCCAAGTGTTGATGCTTAGGTTTGAGTACACCATTCACACACAACTTTTCTAGAGTTTCATCCATTTCTAGGGTTCCAATGTCTTGAATCAAATAGTGAAATGTGAGTGAATATAAGTAACCAGTAGTACCTTTGGTGGAATCTGTGACTAAGCCAGGGCTGGATCAAGTGTTTC
The DNA here is from genome assembly GCA_028749045.1 of Cupressus sempervirens. Lineage (NCBI taxonomy): Eukaryota > Viridiplantae > Streptophyta > Pinopsida > Cupressales > Cupressaceae > Cupressus > Cupressus sempervirens. The sequence goes on from CM053787.1 coordinate 101,053,237, forward strand.
TACAATTGCCAGACTTAACTTGAAGTCTGGTACTTTCCACTCAACTCCTCGAACCAATATCTTAGATCCCTTCCTTTTCTACTAGAGGACGTGATGCTTAGTAGGGTTTATGAAAAAATGGAAAAATTTGACAAAAAATTGCACAGATCACTTAGATGCACAATTTATCTTCTACTTGATTTGATCTAAATGCTCAACAGAGTCATCCATGACTTGGTGTCCATACAATGACTTAGTTACTCCTAACCTCGCTCAATAGGGTCTTGCAACATGACCTAGCTTAGTAGGGCCTAAAATTTCCTTAAACACTTGGTGATCCCTTTCCATCTTGAATGTTGATATGGATCTTTGCTTCTAGCTTATCAGAACTGATGTAATATGTCTTCTTTAGAATCTTAGTTGTACTTATCTTTGTGGGAGATCAAGTAGAAATGCTTGAGTCGCCCAATTCTTGAGTGACATGTCATTCATTTCTCAAACTTACATTCTTAGAAGATTTTTTAATCCATTGCTATCTCATCTACTTTTTTAATGTTGTTAGCTCATGCTTTCTTTTGATCTTCAATCCTTCTAGTGTTCATATAATGCTTGACAAGGTCTCCAAGTTCTATAGAAATAAAACATCTTCTAGTGGTGTCTCTTTTCCTCATGTGATGTTTCATGTATTTTACACTAGTCCCATTCAACATTTCCTTCATTAACAAAGTGAGCTTGTTTAGCACTCAACTTCCACAAACTTTCCTTTGGCATCTGAGTGAACTTGGTAAATACTTTCTTCTAAACTAGGCAAACTCTAGAATGCTCAATAGACACTGAAAACTGTCTTCAATGCCCAAGTGACCTTGGCATACACTAATTAGTAATGATATGACATTTTGTGTAACATCAAAGACAATACACAATTAATCAATTGGTTCAACAATCTCCCTCTTTAGCATTGATGGCAACATAATATGTCATAATACAATGAAACTTTTAGAGCAAGAATAAAGTAAGGAATTATCCTTCATTTTATTCTAATTCTCATCCATGAGAACTCCTTCTATCAGTGTGAAATATTTCTACCTTTAGTTTCTCCCTCTATCATAAAACTTCTATCTGCTATGGCTTGTTCTAATAGAAAACTCTTCCTTTGATATCAGACCAAGTTCATTCTTCCTTTATACATCTCTTTCTCCTTTTCATTACAAAATTTTTATGAGATATGATAGAAAAATTCTCCCTCTTTGAAATATCATGCTAAAGAAAATGTTTAGTGAATATCAATGTACTTCAAGTATGGATTCATTTGCAATATGCCCTTGTTAATACTGCATCAACTGACTAATCTTCAACATGCTCTAGTCGATACATCACTAAACTTCATTTAGTGAGCTTCGGATAGGGGAATGACCCCTATCTTACCTCTTAGATACATAAATGCATCATTAGGTAATGCCTTGGTGAATATGTCAATGACCCCTATCTTACCTCTTAGATACATAAATGCATCATTAGGTAATCTCTTGGTGAATATGTCTGCAATTTGTTCTTTTGTATTCACATATTCCAATCTTACTTCTTTATCTTTATCTTCTTCCATAGCATGACACCAATCATCATCTGGTAGTGCATCTTTTACTTTTTTGGGTTTAATTTTGCTTAACAGACATGATTCATTTCATAGTATGTTCCTTGTCATTGGTTTGGCTTCCTTGTCACCAATTATTTGCTCAATAAGGTAATGTCTTCTCACATATTTGGATAGCCTTGGTTCTATCCGTGTTTCCATGTTTGGTCTTTCAGCTTCAAATTCACTGTTCACATCTCTTTTAGGTAGTTCTATATCTCTTTCAGGTAGTTCTATATCTCTTTTATGTGTACTAATTTCAGAGTTAGAATGTGCATTATCTTCATTCTGCAACTTAGCTTCTGAATGCAACTTGTCATTCATTGGTTGTGACTCTATTGATACTAAAACTTGTTGCTGATTCTCAATTTGATTGGCAGCTTCTTCTTCAATAGACATTCCTTCATATAACTATACAAAGTATCTATACTCTTCTGGTTTCTTGGATTCATTAATTTGAACTTTTGTATTCTCATCAAAGTTTACATTTGCACTCTCCATAGTTTTTTTAGTGTTAGTATTTAAACACTTATATGCTTTTCTAGTGGAGTATCCAAGGAATATACCTTCATCTCTCTTTGCATCAAACTTGTCATTTCTAGAATCTTTAAGAATATAACACTTACAAAAAAACTCTTTGAAATGTTTTACATTGGGTGAGTGACCATATCATAATTCAAAAGGTGTTGCATTTTTTCCTTTCTTGATTTGTACTTGATTTAGGGTATAGACAATTGTACTTATAACTTCTCTCTAGTATTTTAGAGAAACATTCTTTTCCATTGTCATGTTCTAGCATAGTCTATTACTGATATGTTTCTTCTCTCTACAATTCCATTCTATGGGGGAGTTCTAGGTGCTAGTGTTTGTCTCTTAATTCCTCTATCATTGCAAAATGTCTCAAATCTATTTGATGTGAAATCTACTCCTCTGTCTGATCTCAGACACTTCAGACTCTTCCCTATTTCCTTCTCAACCTTGGCCAAATACCACTGAAACATATGAAAAGCATCAAATTTTTTTTCTTGAGAACATGACAATCATCATTATGGAGTATTTATCAACAAACAACATTATATATCCATCTCCTTTGTAGCTTTGTACTTCTATTTGACCACATAAATTAGTATGGACTAACTCTAATAATTCTTTGGAAGTATAGGTTTTTCTTTTGAAACTTGACTTGGTCATCTTCCCTAGCTGACATTGTTTGAACATTGTGTTATTAGGCTTCTTTAGTTTGGGAAAACCTTTGATTTTCTTGATTATTTTGATGTTAATTAGATTATCAAAGTTGACATGACATAGCCTTTTATACCATAGCCACATATCATGAAATCTTACAATGAGACAAGCAACATCCTCCATATCTAGGTAAAACAAATTACTCCTAGCTTGGTCTCCTTTTCCTATTAGATTTCCATCAGTGTCATAGATTTTGGCAGTTTTGTTTCCAAATTCTACTTTTCATCTTACATTGCCTAACTATGATAGACTCGGTAGATTGTAGTTCAATCCTTCAACATAATACACATTATCACATGAAATTTTCTCTGTAAGCTTAATGGAACTTTTTCATTTGATTATACATGGAGCATCATTTCCATATCTAACACTATTTCCATCATACTAAGTAAAAGTAACAAACTTACTTTTATCTCCCATCATGTGATGTGAGCACCCACTATCTATGATCCACCTATCATTCTTGTTTACATAAGTTACCAGTACTATTGGCTCATGTTCATCTAACTCATCCTTCATTACTAGATAGATTACCTCATCATTATTTTCATCAGAATCCTCTTCTTCAACAATGTAGCACTTTTTGCCTTTTTCTTTGTAATATCTATTATCATCTTCTCTTCTACTCTTGTGCTTGTTGCCTTCTCTATAGTTCTTTTTCTGTGTGCACCTTGTAGCAATATGTCCTACTTCATTGTAATTAAAACAAATGATAGGAAGCTTACCTTTGAATTTATCTTTGTCTCTATGAAATATTCTGGCCAACAATGCTTCTAATTGTTCCACTTCTTCTTCATCTGTGCTTTTGTCACTGGATGCATATTTTATCTTACTTCCCTTCTTCTTTGGTTTCACTTGTTTAGTATCTTTCAACATCAGCTTGGCCTTGAAATTAGACTCAAGATTCTTAGGTTTGTAGATATCAAAGTTGAATAACTCAAGTGTAGTAAGTCTTCCCGCTATACCTTCAAGAGTTAGATTTTTTTATGGTATGCATCTTAATTCTTGGATGGCTAATAATCTAATAGCATAGATAGGGAGCAAGGTTCTTAAGAATTTTCTATTAATAGTATCATCATCTAAATGACTACTCAAACTTCTTAATGTACTTACTACTTCCTTTATTCTAGAAGCATATTGAGCAATGTTCTCACCTTCCTCCATTCTCATGTCATCAAATTTTCCTCTAAGGCTTTCTCCTGTTTCTCTTTGGACATTTTGATTTCCTCCATAAAAATATAATAAGTATTTCCACATCTTCAATGTAGAGTTACATCCTTTGATGTAATCAAATTCAGCATAGTTGAGGGTAGAGTCAACTCCAACATTGCCTAATTGTGCTCCTTCTTTTTCTTCATATCTTCGGTAGTAGGGGCACCAGCTGGATCAACATGTTCCACTTCAATTGAGCTTTGTGAATGATCACCTATTTATCCAAGATGAAACTTCATTAAACTTTTCCATGTAGCAAAGTTATCTCTATTGAGCTTGGGATCTTCTCTCTTGGACATCTTGATCTTTCTGCTTCTAGTACCTTTAAACAAAATCAACAGATTGCTTTGATACCAATTTTTTGAAATGCTTTAGAATATCTGAGAGGGGGTTGAATTAGTTATTCAAGGTTCAAATTTTCTAATAAATTTTTTTCACTAAGTATAGTGAGCCCATTTAAACTAACCATGCATCCAAGCTAAACATTCATCTTAGCAAATTACTAAAAATTCAACATGCAGGAATAAGACATGAAAGATCAACACATAACACAGTGATTTATGTGAAAACCCAATTTGGAAAAAACCACCAGTAACGTGCTACTCCTTTTTCACTCTTCTAAAGTGATGCCTTGTGAAAGGCCTACCCTATTAAAGGCTACAAAATACACTGTTAAATGTGACCTGATTAAGGGATTTCAATCACCTTGTTAGAAGTGAACTTGATTAAAGGACTTTAGAACATTCACTTGGAATGTGCCCCTATTAAAGGATTTACAACATGGATATTAAACCAACCTAACTCCATAGGATTTTTCCCTAACTGATACAATTGCTAGAGAGTAACAATAAGGGCTTTTGATTTGATACAACTCACAACATAACTTGTAGATTTCAGATCTCAATTTAGTTCACAAATTTGCATAGCTTTCAGTCTCTGCAACTCTGATAGCTTATCCTCCTTTCAAGCTTTGTCTCCTTGAGTCTCCATGCTTGTTGTTCCAATTCAATCATATCTATGGTCACCTATTGAAGCAGAGTCTTTGTACTCTATTCTTCTTTCTCAATGCCTTCTCCTTGACATGACATACTCTCTCTAACTAACAACTCTTGCTTCTTGACCTGTAACTCCTTAAATAGAAGTCTGGAATTATTTTCCCACTTTATTCTTCTTTCTTTTATTTTTGGTTTGAATGGATTAGGTAAGATATGATGTATCTACCCCTTATCTTTTTTCTTCTATAAACATCATGTAGAATCCCCCTATATTTGCCAAAAACTGGTTCACCTAGAATTCTATGTGACCAGCTCAACATTCTTATCTTCCATTTGGTTCACAAAATTCAAGGTAACAAACTTGTCAGCTTAGATCTAGGGAATATTTGACTTTTCAAATAATGTAGTAGCTCAACATTATTGACTTTCTGATGTTGGGCACATATTGTGTTACTCGGCACCTACTATGGATTCACTCAGCATCAACTAAGTTTTACTGACGCTTGGCACCTATTACATTTTTGTCTAGCTTGGCACCTAAACTTACTCGACACCTTCTATTTAACTCTACATACACTAGATTTTACATTTTCTTGGTACTTACTAAAAATTTTCTTGGCATGAACTAACTTGCTCAGCATCGACTAATGAATTTAGTCAAGCTTTGTAGACAACTTTGTTTCAACTTATTCTTCTAGAGTTTCTAAGTGTATCCAACCTCTATATCTTTAAGTATATTGTCAAATCATCATTTTACAATTGTCTTAATTGATCCTTGCACTTCACTACAAAACCATAACTTATCCTTTCCCTTAGGTTCTTTTGTTACATCTTATTGATTAAATCCACTTCATCAATCAACTAAGTGATAGTACTTGGATCTTATAAGAAATTGCCATTCTATCAAATAGAAAGTTTGACATCAGTGACAAAACAATGACTAAAAACATTCTTTATCAACAATGTCCCTTCTTCAACAATGATCATTTCTATTAGATTTCAACAAATACTTCCTGCCCAATCAACATCTTTGAATCCTTTAAAATCTAAATTGCCTCCTATTTTGTAGCATAAACTATATTCTTCAGTACCTTTTAGATATATCATGATTATTTTGACTAACATCATGTGATTTTCTTTGGGATTTGTTGAGAATCTTGCTAGCATATCGACTGCTAATGCAATATCAAGCCTTATATGCACCAAATACTACAATTTTCTAATCATTGATTTGTATGTGGTCTAATCTACCTCTTTGAAATCATCATTCTTGGAATGTTTATGTCTAGTATGTTGGAAATATAGATGGAGTAACTAATAGGGGGAGTGAATCAGTTACCACAAAAAATAAATTCACAGATCCCTTAAATGTCTAATAAAACTAATTACTACTATCACTTGGTAAACACATAGAAAATGTGGTAACTCGGTAAATGCAAAGTATGTCTTATTTTAGCAAATCTAATATCAATAGTAATAACTTGCAAACATGAGAGAAAAGAAATGAACACAAGAGACACTAGATTTAACATGAAAACCCAATATGGAAAAAACCATGTAACTAGTTACTATTTTTCACTCTTTTAAAGTGAGCCATGTTAGAAGCCAACCTAGTTAAAGGTTACAAAACACACTGTTAGGTGTGACCTTGTTAGAGGATTTAATCACCATGCAAGGAGTGGCCTTGTGAGAGATCTTTAAAAAAATTCAATGGAATTGTCAGCCTATTAGAGGATTTACAACTAGTTGTTAGACCAACTCTGTTAAGAGATTTTAGATCACTACTACAATGGCCAAAGAGAAATAATGAAATGACTTGTTTGAGATGCAACTAATTATTGAATCCAGATCTCTATTCTATTCACAAATACTTGATCCTTCCTGATCAAATATTACTTTGCTGCTCAACATAGATATCTACTCATCCTTCAATTTTGCTCACACACTTTCCTTCTCAATTCAATAAATACACTTGCATACCTTTGAAAATGACAACTTGACCTAATATTTGTATCATTTAGATTGTCAAGTCAACTCAATACAAATTACAATGACCAATAATCATTACCATAGTCAACTAGAACCAATACTTGAAATAATTAAGCTTCATATCTCAAAACAACAAAATCCTTTGATAGACAACCCTGCTCGGTACACACTAGTCTTTAAAAAATTTCCTATGTTAACCAAAAAAAGCTAGGTTAACACTTTGAAGTTGCACAAATCCTTTGGCAATTGAATGAACTTGGTTAATACTAACTTTGACCAACTTTCCTTCGTTAACCACGGGAACTTGGTTAACACTTCTTTCTTCCTTCAATGCCTGAGTGAGCTCGGTAGACTCTACCTAACAATTGATATGACATTTATGTGACATCAAAGACAATACACAATTACACAATTGTATCCAACAATCTCCATCTTTGGAATTGATGGCAACACAACATGTCATAGTATAATGAAATTTGAGAACAAGACTTTGTCAAATAAAAAGTTTCTCCCTCTTAGATTTTATACCATAATCTTCTTCTTTATGCAATAATCTCCCTCTATGAAGGAATTACATGGCTTCTTCCTCATGAAATGACAAAAAGAAATTTCAAAAAGATATGATAGTAAAATCTCCCTCTTTGACAACACATACCAAATTATTATCAATGTACCTTGAGTACTAATTCATAAGTTATGTTCTCTTGACTATGAAACATCAACTTATTGATCTTCAACTAGGTTCCTATTGATGCATCACTAAAACATCACTTAGTGAGCTTAAGATAGGGGAATGACCCCTAACTTGCCTCTTAGGTACATGAATGCATCCTTAGGTAATGGTTTAGTAAATATATTTTCAATCTATTCTTTTGTATGGACATATTCTAATCTAATTTCTTTGTCCTACACCAAATCTTTGACAAAATGATATTTTATAGCAATATGTTTGGTTTCAGAATGCATCATTGGATTCTTTGATATGTTAATTGTTTTGTTATTATCATAAAACATGACAAATGGTTCCTTGATTTCAACCTTCATACCTTGCAACAATTTTTTAAACCAAACAATGTTAGAATAATTTACTATTGCTGGAACATATTCTACTTTAGCCATGGATTGGGATGTGCAATTTTGCTTCTTGCTTGTCCAAGATACCAATCTTTTACCAAGAAAGAATGCTCCACCACTTGTGCTTTTTCTATCATCAATATTTCCTACACAACCAACATTAGTGAAAAATTTTGGGTCCAAATTTCCTCCAAGTTCATACCATAAACCATAGTCCTCAGCGGCTTTCAAATATCTTAAGATTCTTTTGATTGCCATCATATGATTTTCTCTAGGTTTTGTTGAGAATCTTGCTACTATTCCAACTTCAAGAGCAATATCAGGTCTTGTATGAACTACATATTTTAATTTCCCAATCATTGATCTATACAAGGTCAGATCTACCTCCTTTTAGTCCTCATCTTTGGTAAGCTTTAATCCAGTACACATGGGCATTCCAACTAGTTTTGAATCTTCCATACCAAACTTCTTGAGTATCTCCTTGATATACTTAGACTGAGTGATGTAGATACCATTCTTGCTCTACTATATCTATAATCCAACAAAAAATTTAATCTCACCAAACAGAGACATTTCAAACTCTTTGTTCATTTTCTCTAAAAATTCTTTGTATAGATCATCATTCCTTGTAAATAAACTATCATACATGAATATTTCTGCCAATACAATCTTGTTATCTCATCCTTGATGTATAAACTACTATTATCACTAGTTCTCTAAAAACCAATCTGTATAAGGTAGTTGCCTAATACTTCATACCATGCTTTAGGAGCTGATACTTGTCTTTTGATTCCTCTTTCAATGCAAAAGTTATTGAATTCATTGGAGATGAATTCACCACCTCTATCTGACCTTAAGCATTTCTATCTTTTCCCTATTTCTTTCTCTACTCTTGCCAAATACCATTTGAATTTCTCAAATGCTTTTGACTTCTCTCTTAAATACATAACAATCATCATTCTAGAGTAGTCATCAACAAATGGAATACTTTTTTTTTCTCCACTATAGCTTTCTACTCCAATAGATCCACACAAATTAGTATGCACAATTTCCAAGATATCTTCAAATTGATAGTTTTTGCTTTTAAAACTAGTCTTTCCCATTTTTCCAATGTGATAGTTCTTGCATAAACCAACATCTAGTTTCTTCAAACTAGGAATGCCTCTTACTTTCTTGAATTTTCTTGTTTTCACCATGTTATCAAAATTTACATGACATAACCTTCTATGCCATAACCGACTTTCTTCAACTTGAGCAATAAAACATGAGTGATCACCAAGATTAAGATAAAATAGGTTACCTTTTGTTTGTTTACCTGATCCAATTAATTTTCCTTTTCCATCCAATAGTCTTTCCTTGCCATGCATGAATTCTACCTTGAATCCAATGTTGGTAAGTTGTGCCATACTTAGTAGATTATGCTTTAGTCTTTCAACCTAATAAACATTATCACATACAATTGCATTAGTTACTAAGATATGACCCTTTCCTTTGATGCAACAAGGTTCATTGTTCCCAAATCTTACACTACCTCTATCATAATGTTAACAATGTTCAAACTTTGATCTATCTCTAGTCATATGATATGAGCATCCACTATCTATGATCCATGTATTATTTCTTCTAACATGAGAGATAAGTGCCATCTTATATCCTTCATCATCAGATTCATCTTTCACAATAATGTATACTATTTCATCTTCACTACAATCAGAATCTTTAGCCATAAAATAAGTTTTCTTATCTTTGTTCTTGTTTGATTTATGACCTTTAAAATCCTTTTTGCCTTTGTACTTGTAACTCTTATTTCCATCCTTTTTATCTTTGTTTGGGCACCTAGCAACAATATGACCAACTTCTTCACAAGAAAAATAGATTAATAAAATTTTACGTTTGTATTTTAATCTACTTCTAGAATATTTCTTTGCAAGAAAAGCTTCAACAACTTCAAGATCACTATCTGAGCTTTCTTCAGTTTCTTCTTCACTATCTAACTAATTTTCCTTTATCTTCTTCCCTTTTCCTTTGAGTGAAAGTTTGGACTCAAAAGTAGACTCAACATCTTTGGAAGCTAGAACATAATTGTCAAAGTTGTCTAGCTCAAATGCTATCAATCTTCGTACTAGGGCATCCAAACCTATCTTGTTACTTGAATCACATCTCACTTCTTGAATAGAAGATACTCTAATTGCATAGATGGGAAGAAAATTTATGAGAATTTTACATACAACAATTTCTTCTTTGATTTCTCCTCTAGATGCTCTAATTGCATTGACATTGGCTTTGACTCTTTCCACATATTTGGCAACATTTTAATCTTCTCTCATTCTCATTTGATCAAATTACCCTCTAAGACTTTCTACTTTGGCTCTCCTTACATTTTCATCACCTCCATAGATGTCCTTGAGTTTGTTCCACATTGCAAAAGTAGTTTTACAATCTTTGACCTCATGAAATTCTTCATAGCTAAGAGAAGATGTAATATCAATCATCATGATGTTATGATTCTTCTTCTCAACAAGATCTTCAACAAATAATGTACCAATAGGAGTTTTTTATTCTACATCAAGGTATTTGCATCTTGAATCACTGATGGTAGCTAGATGAAGCCTCATGAGTTCCTACCATGTTGAAAAGTTATCTCTATTAAGCCTTGGGATCACTCTCTTATAAGACATCTTGATCTTTAGCTTAGGTTCTTGAAACCTTCTTGCAAGCACCAAAAGCTCTAATACCAATTGTTGGAAATATAGATGGAGTAATTGAGAGGGGGTGAATTAGTTACCAAAAAAAATAAATCCATAGATCCCTTAGATGTTTGATAAAACTAATTACTATTGTCACTGAGTAAACACATAGAAAATGTTGTAACTTAGTAAATGTAGAGTATGTCTTATTTTAGTAGATCTGATATCAATAGTAATAACTTGCAAACATGAGAGAAAATAAATGAACACAAGAGACACCAGATTTAATGTGGAAACCCAATATGGAAAAAGCCACCAATGTAACTAGTTACTATTTTTCACTCTTCTAAAGTGAGCCCTGTTAGGAGCCAACCTAGTTAAAGGTTACAAAACACACTATTAGGTGTGACATTGTTAGAGGATTTAATCACCCTATAAGGAGTGGCCTTGTGAGAGGTCTTTAAAACAATTCAATGGAATTGTCACCCTATTCGAGGATTTACAACTAGCTATTCGACCAACTTTTTAAAGAGATTTTAGATCACTACTATAATAGCTAGAGAGTACAATGAAATGACTTGTTTGAGATGCAACTGAATTGCTAAATTGAGATCTCTATTTTGTTCACAAAAACTTGATCCTTCTTGATCAAATATTACTTTGCTACTCCACAAGGATATCTACTCATCCTTCAATTTTTCTCACACACTTTCCTTCTCAATTCAATCAATACACTTGCATATCTTTGAAAATCATAACTTGATTTAATATTTGTATCGTTTAGATTGTCAAGTTGGCTCAATACAAAATACAATGACCAATAATCATTACCATAGTTAGCTAGAACCAATGCTTGAAATAATTAACCTTCATATCTCAAAACAAAAAAATCCTTTGATAGCTAACCCTTCTCAGTACACACTAGTGTTGGAATGATTTCTTATGTTAACCAAAAGAATCTCGGTTAACACTATGAACTTGCACAAGTCATTTGGGAATGGAATGAACTCAATTAATACTAACTCTAACCAACTTTTCTTTGTTAACCATGGGAACTCGATGAACACTACTTTCTTCCTTCGATGCTCGAGTGAGCTCGGTAGACGCTGCCTGACAATTGATATGACATTTGTATGACATCAAAGACAACATACAATTAGACAATTATATCCAACACTGTAGACATAGGGGTTCCAACTGGTCTTGAGTCTTCCATTCCATATTTCTTTAGTGTTTCTTTGATATATTTAGATTAAGTAATTTAGATACCATCTTTCTTCTGCTGGATATGTAATACAACAAAGAATTTTATCTCTCCAAACATAGATATTTCAAATTATTTACTCATTTCTTTTGAAAATGGCTTGCACAAGTCATCATTTCTTGTGAATAATGTATCATCAATGAATATTTCTACCAACACAATCTTCTTGTCTAGTCCTTCTTTGATATATAGACTACTATTATCATTTGTTCTTTGAAAACCAATCTATGCCAAGTAGTTATGAAGTCTTTCATACCAAGCTCTGGGAGCATGCTTGAGACCATATAATTCCTTGTGTAATTTTTAGACCATGTCTCTTTTGCTAGGATCTACAAAACCTTCAAGTTGTTCAATGTAGACTTCCTCATCAAGAATTCCATTCAAGAATATAGATTTTACATCCATTTGATAAACTTCAATTTTTTTGTGTCTTGCATATGCTAGTAAAGTTCTAACACCTTCTAATCTTGCAATAGGAGCAAAATTTTTGTCATAATAAATAATTTCCTCTTTAGAATAGCCTTTTCATAGCAACTTTGCTTTGTTTATGAAAACTTCTCCATCTTCATTTAGCTCACTTCTAAATACCCATTTTATGCCAATTACATTTTTATCCTTGGGTCTAGGAACAAGAGTCTAGGTTTTGTTCTTCTCTATATATTACATTTCTTCATCCATTGCTTCAATCCAACTTTCATTATCTATAGAATCTTTAACATTTCTAAATTCAAATTCAGTAAGTAAACATGCACTTTTCAATTTGTTTCTTATCATTGTTCCATCCGATTTGTCTCCAATGATCTAATTAGGTTCATGATGCCTTGTGACATATCTTACTAACACAAGTTCTTTGGATTTGGAGTGTGTTTCACTAATTTCATCATGAACTTCAGTATTAAGCTCAACTCCCACTGCCTATGACTTGGGTCCATCAGAGTTGGTTTTCTCTTGAAGTAGCTTCGTAGCCTCAGACTGTGACTCAGGTCCTTCAGACTATGACTCAATATGCACTATCTATAACTCGGTATTAGGTTAATAGTAAACAAATCTTCTGTAATAATTTGGCTCCTTGTTAATTTCTTCTTCACATTTTTCTACAAACTCATCAATTCTCACATATGCACTTTCTATGATTTTATGAGTAGAAAAATTAAAACATTTGTATGCTTTACCTTTTCAAGAGTATCGTAGGAATGTGCCTTCATCACCTTTGACATCAAATTTACCTTTCCTAGATTCTTTCAAGATATAAATTTTTCTACCAAATAGTTTTAAATAACTTACATTAGGTTTGTAGCTATACCATAGTTCATAAGGAGTTTGACTTGAGTCTTTCTTTAGTTGTACCCCATTGAAGGTATGTATTGCAGTGTTGATTTCTTCTATCCAATATTTGATTGCAACATTCTTTTCTATCATCAGTGTTCTTGCACAATCCATTATGGATTTGTTCCTTCTTTCAACTATACCATTCTGTTAAGGTGTACCAAGGGCTGATACTTGTCTTTTAATTTCTTTTTCAATGCAAAATTCATTGGAGATGAATTGACCACCTCTATTTGATCTTAAACATTTCAACTTCTTTCTAATTTCTTTTTCTACTCTTGTCAGATACCACTTGAATTTTTGAAAAGCTTCAAATTTTTCTTTTGAATACATTACAGTCATTAATCTATAATAGTCTTCAAAAAAAAGAATGAAAAACTTATCTCCACTGTAACTCTCTATTCGAATAGTTCCACATAAGTCTGTATGAATAAGCTCTAAGATTTCTTCAAAATGAGAGTTCTTTCTTTTGAAACTAGTCATTCCCATCTTACAAACTTGACAATTTTTGCATAGACCCATATCAAGTTTCCTCAAGATAGGAATACCTCTTAGTCTTCTGTGTTTACTTATCTAAACTAGGTTATCAAAGTTTACATAACATAATCTTTTGTGCCATAACCAACTTTGTTCTACTTGAGCAATAAAATATGAACTTTCACTAAGATCAAGATAGAATAGGCTACCTTTTGTTTATTTTCTAGATCCAACCAAATTTCCATTTTCATCTAGTAGTTTAGCCTTCCCATTCATAAATTCTACCTTGAATCCAATGTTATTTAGTTGTGCCACACTCAATAAATTATGCTTTAGTCCTTCAACCCAACAAGCATTATCACATATAAGTTCATTGGTCAAAGAGATACATCATTTTCCTGTTATGCAACAAGGTTCGTTGTTTCCAAATCTCACACTACCTCCATCATAATATTCCATGTGTTCAAACTTTGTTTTGTCTCTAGTCATATGATATGAGTAGCCACTGACAATAATCCATCTATCATTTTTTCTAATATGAGAGATAAGTGTTGTCTTGTCTCCTTCATCATCAAATTCATCTTTTATAGAAATATATACAATTTTATCTTCACTATTATCATAATCTTTAGCCATAAAACAAGATTTCTTACCTTTGTCCTTGTATTACTTGTAGTTTTTGAATTCTTTCTTGCCTTTATACTTATTGTTTTTTTTTTTATCCATCTTTTCTTTGTTTGGGCACCTTATAGCAATGTGAAAGACTTCTTCATAAGAAAAGTAGATTAGAGGAATCTTACCTTTATAATTTCCTTTACCTTTTGAATATTTCCATTCAAGTAGGGCTTCAACAACTTCAAGATCACTGTCTGAACTTCCTTTTTCTTCATCACTTTTAAATTAACTAGCCTTTGATTTTTTATCCTTTTTATTCAGTGAAAGCTTGGCTTCAAATGTAGACTCAATACCTTTGGAACTAGGAATATAGTTATCATAGTTATCCAATTTAAAATTTGTTAATCTTCCCACTAGAGAATCTAAAGTTATTTTATTATTTGGATCACATCTCATTTTTTAAATAGTAGACACTCTAATTGCATAGATAGGAAGAAGGGGTCTGAGTACCTTTTTCACAAATTTTTTTTCCTCAATGTCTTCTCTAGAGACTTTGATCGTGCTCACACTTGCTTTGATTCTTTACACATATTTTGCAATGTTTTCATCTTCTCTCATTTTCATCTGATCAAACTGTCCTTTGAGACTTTTTGATTTAGCTCTTCTCACATTATCATTTTGTCCATAGATATCTTTCAATTTAATCCACATATCATAATTTTTAGTATAGCTTTTGACTTCACCAAATTTTCCATAATTAAGAGCAGATGCTATGTCAATCATCATGATGTTGTGATTTTTCTTTTTAGTAATATCATCAACCGATAATGTTCTAGTAGGAGTCTTGTATTCAATTTCAAGATACTTACAACTTGAATCACTAATGATTTCCAGATGTAACCTCATAAGTCCTTGCCATGCTACAAAATTGTCTCAATTGAACTTGGGAATCTTTCTTCTATAAGTCATCCTGATCTTTTGCTTAGGTACTTGAAACCTTCTCTGCAAGCACCAAATGCTCTAAATTAAATTGTTGGAAATATATGAGGATTAACTAAGAGAGGAGGGGTGAATTAGATACCACAAAAATAAATCCCAGACCCCTTGGATGTCAATACAAAATAAACTCTAAAAATTAAACTCTGTTGATGCTCAAAAAACCCATAGAAAATGTTGTAACTTGGTAAACACTAAAATAGCTCAAAAAATACTTAACATGAGAATCTTAAGATATTATCTATGATTACTATTACTTTAATTAAGCTTCAAACACATAAGACAAATAGGATGAACACATTTAACACCAAGATTTAACGTGGAAACCCAATTTGGGAAAAACCGCCAATTGCAACTAGTTACTTATTTTCACTCTTCTGAAATAAGCCCTATTAGGAGCCAACCTTGTTAAAGGTTACAAAACACACTATTAGGTGTGAACCTATTAGAGGATTTAATCACCATGTGAGGAGTAGTCTTCTTAAAGGTCTTTAGACAATTCAATAAAAATGCCACCTTGTTAGAGGATTTACAAATAGTTGGTAAGCCAACTCTGTTAAGAGATTTTGATCACTACTACAATGGTTAGAGAATAAAAATGACATGACTTGATTTGGATGCAACTAAATTGATGATTATAGATCTCAATTCTGGCTTGTATACTTAATTCTTCTTGATCAAATATATCTTTTAGGCTCCACAAGGATATTCTATTTATCCTTCTGATTTGCTTCCTCTTAGCATCAACAAATCTTCAATTATCTTCCATACATTCACACACACACACAGACTTTCTAAATCTCAACTTGACCTTATATTTATATCTTTCCTATAATCTAGTCAGCTATAATATAACTTAGAATAATTAATATTCATCTTCTTAGTTGGCTAGAACCAACAGACAATTCAATTTAACTAAATATGCCAAAACAAGAAAATCCTTCATTAGCCAATCCTACTCAGTAGACATTAACTTAGAAATGATTTTCCTATGTTAACCAAGTGAATTCAATCAACATTGCATACTCAAAAAGTTCCTTCGATAACCAAGTGAGTTCGGTTAACACTAGTTCCATCCAACATTTCCTTCATTAACCAAGTGAGCTTTATTAACACTCAACTTCCACAAACTTTCCTTTAGTGCCTAAATGAAATAAGTAGATACTATCTTCTGAACTAGGAAAACTTCAAAATTCTCGGTAGATACAGAAAATTGTCTCCAATGCCCAAGTGAGCTTGACATACATTGGCTAGTAATGAGGCATTTTGTGTAACATCAAAGAAACTACACAATTAATCAATTATTTCAACAAGTATGGACAATGGTTTCATTTTTTGGTCATGCACAATTACAGACATATACAACATAGTGTCCTAATGATGTGGTTAAGTGTGCAGAGATTGAGTCAAATACGTATGAAATATGTATCTAATTATAGAGATAGAGTCTTGGGAAAGAAGTTCTTGAAATATATTAGTTATCTTTTATCTAAGATGTAATGAAGAGATGGATAGTTAGGCAATGATAGAGGATAGTCAAGTGATGATGTTGAGAAGTACGCAAGCCTTAGTATCACACATGTGAATTTTTGTATAGACTATGAGCCAACAATACTATTATAATTGTGATTAATTAAATATCTTATTTTAATTAATTGGGAAAGCAGCAAGGTGGACTCAAGTAATTGTTATGAAGATATGGTATAAAGGAAAGATGTTTTCCTTGATTATTATGTGTGTAAAATAATTGTGATCATTGTTAAGATGTGAATTGTGAAAAGGAGAAAAGTGCTTACTGAATGCAAGTAAGTGATCCAAGAGATTATTAAATACGTAGTTCAAGATCTAGTTACAAGATTTGAAGGAACAAAAGTCTGGTTGACAGGATAGAGTCAAAGGAAGGAAGTACAATTTAGTACTATTATTCTATAAGGAATAATATAGAGATTATTTGGATAGTGGATGCATTGGTCTCGCCCTAAAAGCTATTTGGGTGGTGGTTCCAACTATCTTCTAGTTTCACCTATCTTCCAAAACTCCTAATAGGGATTCAAAGTCTCCTAACATGAACTCATATGTATTGAATATTGTAATAGACTCCTAACTGGGTCTATCCTCAAACAAGGAATATTTATATTAGTACATCATCTAGTGGATACCATCCCCAATAGGGTTTTCCATGTGATCAAGGGTTTCCCTAGTTAACATATTTGGTGTTATTATGTATGAATATCTTGTTATGGTTTTAGTTTACATTACTCATATGGTTAAGATTGTTTAAAGTTATTATTTGTGATATTAGTTGAACAACTGATTAACTCCCCCCCCCCCCCTAGATATATCAGTGTACTATATATTCCAACATGTTTCTCTTCCTCCCTTTGAGGAACTAACATCCTTTCTTCTTTCTTTAGTTCCTCTATTTGTCTCTGCCCTTGCACTCCATTATTTCTCTTCTTGTTTTGGTCTAAATACCTCTTTGCTCTTTGAATCAGATGGTTCCTTGGTGCTTCCTTGGATCTAACTTTCCATCAAATAGGTATCTTCTTCTTGTGTCATTTCATTCTAGTATAGGTTTATCCTTATGTAGGCTTGGTTGGTTTGATTAGTTATGATGTCTATAACATTCTTTATGTAGTTTAAATTTTGTCTATATACTTCCATACACAATGTTTTTTGAGAATCAGACAATTTGGGTCTCATTTTGATTAGGTAATTTTCTAACATTTCCTCATAATATTTCATTCTTGTAATCTATTCTTTATTTAATATTTTTATCCATTCCTTGGGTATCAACAATCCAATATCATATGGTTTCCTCTCAAATTCTCTCATGCTTTCTAATACAACCTTTATGTCTTTGTTCTTGTTATCTTTAGAAAATCTTGTGTTGGCTCATGATTTGATAGAATTTCAACCTCATAAATGATCAAAAAACCTAGGAATTAGCTAGAGACCATAATGGCTATTTTGAGAAGCAAAATAAAAGGACCAACTAAAAATATTTATTTTAATAAAAATTAAACTCTCAACATGAATTCCAAAATAAAAAATGATTTATCTCTAATTATTATAATTCTAAGACAATGAAAGAGATGACAAATGACTACTTTATCAAACCCTAGAACTCCATGAATCAAGTACAGGGTGACATTTCAAAACTTCAACAATAGAATATTAAAATGATTGATTTATATGAATTTTTGCACCATATCAGATATTCCAACTAGATCAGCTTTAGAGGATGACCAATGCCTTATCTATTGGGCTATTAACTCATAGGAATTAGACATCTACTTCTGGATCTATCTTAGCACTTTGTGAAAAGATTATTAATATTCATTTCTAGATCTCATACTTATCAAAATCTTCAATGAAGACCATAATGTTCTTCCAATTTATATTAAGAATTTACATAACCAATTATATTATTAGAAAATCTAAATTGAAATATAATTCAAAATGAATTACAACTAAAATTCAAGAAACTTTTCCATTAAATATCAAAAAACAAAATGGAGATAAAAGAAGAGACAAGATTTAAGATGAACAACCTACTTTATATATTTTCTATTAACTTCTTTGAAATTTTATACAATTCAATGACCATTCCTATTAGAAAACAACTCAACTAGACCAGCAACTATTAACTTTTTTCATTCAAACTTTCAAAAAAAATTACATAGTATGCATGGTCTAACTCAAAACATGAACAAAAATCTGTTCAAAATAAAAATCTTGGACCCTCACATGGAAATCCTTTTATAAAATAAGGATTGTAACAAGCTTCAGATGGGAGGACACATGTTCAAAATCAAGATACACATACTTTTTCATATAAGACAAATAGTTACAAAAAGAATGATGGAAATAGCCAAACTTTAAATAGTTGTCAATTTTGATGTTCAGGATGAAATTTGTAATTTGTAATCACAACATACCCACAATAGGTGAACCACAAAGATATTGTGTCTCTATTAGATAGTTTTCCTCTCTTCATTTTGTTTGACTTTTCTTTGCATGCTTAGTCACTATTTCCAAATGAAATTTCCTTTATGTCTGCTATCACCTCGTAGATAGTAATATATGATTCCTCATCTAGCCAAGTGGCTCCCCTAACTATAGTCAATTTATTTAGGAATTTATTCCATTTTTCATCAGTTAAATCTCTAACATTTACAATTGTCTTGTTTTTATTTGTCTCAAGCTTATATAGAAAGTCAACAATATAAAAAATTGTTGCTATGTTAGTTTGTCCATTGCTATAGGAAACAAACCTTTTGTGCTTCAAAATATTATCAAATGAATCTAACCATTCTTTCCATTCCCTCATATTATTATCATCATCAATTGTCTTCTAGATGAAACTAGGTATACCATTGGAAATGGTCTTTATTTTATTGCTTCATAGCCCTTTTTCACTCCCCTCATGATTTGTGATAGGGGCTTAACCACCTCGTGTGTACTATAAATTGAATGGTTGTATCAAGCATTGTCAGGTCGATATTTTGGTACAAAGACAACCTCACTCTAACAATCCTTTTTCTCTAAGACACTTCCTTCTAGAAACCTTTGAAGTATTCTCATCTCATGGCATTTCCTTTTTCTTCCAAATTCTTGTAGAGTTTACAGGTTTGTACCATGACAAGTTGGTCTCCACTACATTTGGTGAGTTGGGATTCAAGAAATTATCAAATAGGTAGAAAAACATGGATACCAGTATTCATCCAAACCTTAGGGTTTGATCCTTGTGATCATTAATAATATTTTCTAGTTTCTCCATTATCTACATATGCAAATATCAACATAGGTTAATTTGAAACTTGTTGTGAATGGCTTGAACTACTCTGTATTTTGTTTTGCTAGGGATATAACTTTCCCTAATTGTGTAGCACATATTATGCCCCAACACCATCACTAGAAACCTTATCTTTAGGTGTGGAATCTTGTTCATTGTACAAGCCATTCCATTCTGGGTTTGATTTCCTCTAGTGATTAAATCTTCTTGCCTCTTTGATATAGCATTCATTGATAGCTCAATGTTAGACACATTGAAACTAGTTATCCTCTCTATTAGGGATTTTGTGATCTTGTATGATTTGTCAAACCATATATACTACTCAATAATTCTAGTCAAAACAAAAATTACCCATTCTTTATTGAAGATATTGGGTATATCCACTGCTCTCCTCAATGTCAAACTCTCTAGATCTTTGTGTTTGTTCTTCACTACAATCTTGGATTAGAATGAGTAATTAAAATTTTGTATCTCCTTGTTAGCTATGTCCTAAATAACAACCTCAAGGTACACACTTATATTTTCTATACGTAAAACATTGCTG
This sequence comes from Cupressus sempervirens, assembly GCA_028749045.1. Taxonomy (NCBI): domain Eukaryota; kingdom Viridiplantae; phylum Streptophyta; class Pinopsida; order Cupressales; family Cupressaceae; genus Cupressus; species Cupressus sempervirens. Next base: position 101,074,068 of record CM053787.1, read on the forward strand.
TAAAGTGGTGATAATGTAGTTTCATCTTCCACATATATCTTTTTGTTGTGATGGTGTCATAATCTGGATGATCACTTTGTTGATTGTTGAGAAGATTGACTTTGTTAATTTATGCTACCATTATTTTTTCTTAATTCATTTGTTACTAATGTCCAATATTATGAGGCATTCTTCTTGAAAATAGTACTCTTATAAATTCTTCCTTAGGTTCTTAGGGTTTTTTAGTATGATAAAGAGAGAGACTGATTTCAATGATGTAAAGTGTCAAATTATTTTCCATCTTCTTATTTATGTCATAAAACTATAACATTAGGGTTATAATGGAAAAAATATATACCTGCCATAATACAGATGTCGTTAATGCTCCTAGTCTATCTACAATAACTAATTTATCACCTTTTGATATTCCATGAACATGTTGTTCTTCATTTCAACATCAACATCTTTTCTTTTAATGTATAGCCTTTATTGGTTTAAATTGGGAGACCAATTTATGATTGATCATTTATTCATCTAATCGATCTAATCTTAATGAGCTTAGTCAATTTGTGAGGTCTTGGAACTGACTGGTGAGTTTGTGGCATCTATCTTTGTTGCTTCAATCACTTCACTCTTCCTCATCTATTTGGTGGAAAAGTCCTTTTCTGGTAGTTCCACAATATTTTTGTTTTCTTTCATGACTATGGATTTTCTACCTCATCTTCTACTACTTTTGTAACCTCTTGCAAGATGATCAATCTTTTGGTAGATGTGGCAAGTCATTCCAACACCCTTCCATGGTTTGGTTCTATTCCTTGGTTTCATCCTTAATCTATATTATATTGTAGAATGACTTTCATTTTCACAAGTTGTGAAAACTGAACTAGGAAAACTATCCCTTCTAGTGGGACTCTTTTCCTTGGGAAACATTTAATTGTATGTAGCTCTTTTTCTATAGTCCTCAACTTTATGTCCATACTTGTTGTACTTGTTGAAACGTCCATCTATTCTTTAATCATTAAAATCACATACATTATTGTGTACTATGGGCATAAAGATGGTATTTATTGCAATACCCTTCAAAGGTATACTACTAAATAGGTGTAATCTTCTTAAACCAATAAATAGTAGATTTGTGCCCTTTCTTTCCACAATGATGTAATGTAGGAGCATCTTAAGTCAAAGAGAAATCTTGGTGTCACCTTGGTAGCTAATACTGGTTTTTCTCTTGTTTCTTCTTTGAACCTTTATTTTAGATCATGTATCTTTTCTGAGCTCTCATTATATATTTTTCATTTTTCATTTTGATCATTCATGCTTCTTAGCTATTTTTTGATCTTGAGCACTTGCTTTATCAATTCCAAGGATTTTTCCATATTAGGATGGATTCTTTCCTTGATCTTCAACTTCCTCTATCCTAAGAACTTCTTCTTAATCTCTCATTGAGATGACACCATATCATTCAAATTGAGATATAGAAACCTCTCTAGTTAGCTCTTCCTTCTACTTGCTTATTTGATCAATGGTTTCCTTCAACTAGTCATTTTTAGTCATTAATTCACACTTAGCTTCTTATAAGTCCTCTGAACTACTATGTTCTTCTAGTTTTTCAATAACCTCTTGATTATCACTAAGATTTTTTATTAGCTTCTTCCTCTTTGTCAAGGACTTTCTAAGTTTTTCCTTTAGGCCTTCAATAGTTTCTAGTGATTCTTCCAAATTTTTCTTTTGAATAATGTCATTACATCTTCCCTTAAGTTGTTAGACTTGTTACAATATGGATCTTTTCTTTGATATGAAATTTTAATGGTCCCAACTAGTAGTGAGAGGGGGGGGGGGGGGGGGTAGAGAATTAGTACCAGCTCCAAAACTATTGACTCCTTTAACCACTCCAAATAAACTTAGTCTAAACCACTTAATGACTAAAACTAAGATAAAATCAATAAAGTAGAAGAAAATAAGTGTTGGAAATCTTAATAGAAAACAAGATACTGAGGGGGGGCATGAATCAGGATCTATAAAACATTTTACTATTAAAAAAATTAATTTTATTCACACCTAATCCATCTCATATCTTATATCTCATACCACATAAACATAAACTTGTAATTCTAAATTGAAATATATCTAAGCATAACATCCATGAAAACATTAACTCATAACACAAAAAAATTGGTAACCTAGAAACACTCCAAGATGAAGGTAAATCTGAGCTGGTGATGAAACCCACAAATATTTACTGCTATAACAACAAATTTTTCCTGTGAGAGCTATAATTTTATCATATCTAATGATCTACCCTATGGGGGGTCTTCTTTGTTAGAATATTTTAAGACTACTAGGTCTTATATTGGTTAAAGGATTTTATACTTACAATAAAGTAAGGACTCTATTAGCAGATTTAAATAAGGTTAGTTAGAACCACTCTATTAAGAGATTTTCCCTAAATCAATCTATCAAAACTAGTTTACTACTTGATCCTTCAATTTTATATGAAATTTGTCTATGGATCTCCTCTCTTCAATATCTCAAACTGATCTCCTTATTTGATATGCTTTATTATGTCCCTCACTGCTAGGTTGTTCTATCTGATCTCCTTTTAGACTTGGCTTTCCTTTCTCTATTCTCAACTTGTTTTCTCCTTTGCTTCACCATACATCATACATTATGATTTAGGGTTAGAACCCTTTCTTAAATATATAATTGTAGAAAGTTATAGATCTGAATCAACAACCCATATTTCATCCTTTTGTCATTTTACCCTTCTGATTTTTCAATTTTTTTATTAGTTAATTTATTTTTCTTAGGATAAACGCCTTCTAAAAAAATGCATAATCTTCTACTTAACTATCTCTACAATATTTGAATGTCATGTAGAATTCAACATAAGTATTTGTGCAATTACAAAATCATATGTCAAAATTGGTTTACTCAAAACTTGAATGTGACACTCGATCATAACTAACATTTATGTTGTCATTCAGCTTCTAAATGTTGAACATTAACTAATTCACTTAGCATTAACTAACTTTACATATGCTCAATCTCTTCTTCTTTACTTTTCATGTACATTGACTTAGTCTTTATATGGGTTCTCTAAAACCTTAGATTTTATCAGCATATGAAGAAATTTAAACAAGTCCTCTTTATCTTAGCCTTCTTTGGATGGCTTGGTCACAGTAATGACCATCCCCCATGTTGGTGTTTTGACACATCATGGTTTCAAGCTACCCCAATGAGAACAAGATACATCCAGGGGCAAGTACTTCCCATTTTCAACATACCCTTTCAGACACTAGGCCAACTATAATGTTAGACCCTTCTTCTACTTCAAGCTCTATAAAACCTAGGTGAGTGGACCTATAGATTCTTCATATTGTACCAATTGTCAAAAGCATACACTAAATCTAAAAAAAGTAGATAGAACCCATAATTCTCCTATACTCATGCAATTACAAAGATGTGTAGTAGCAAATTGCAAATTCTATGAAATCCACAAGCTGAGTGAGGAAAATTCTTTTCAGCTCTTTCAACATTAAAGGGAAAGATATTTGATTAATGATGTTGATTTTAGCAAAACCCCAAATATGCAGTAGTTAAAACAAGTTGATCCTATAGCCAATTAGTGCCTTATCTATTAAGAAATTCCATGAATCACATACATACATCTATGATACTAGTGACAAATTCCATACATCAAGATATTAGATCTATCTTATCACTTTGTGAATTAGACATCAATGTTCATAAAGACCTCATTCTCATGAAATATCCTTCTCAAATAACTAGCAACCCTATCAAATACATCAAGCATTTACTTGGCCATTTGTTCCAATAGAAAAACATATTAGACATACAACCTTGAGGGGATAAAAATAGGTCTTAGTTCTTTGTCCCTAAACCACAAAAGATTGCAGATTATAAAGATAAGAGATGAGAATTATAATGAAACTAAGGAAATTCTTGCATATTTGTATTCATTTCTTTGAAACTATACATTTAGGGACATGTAAAACAATTCATAAAACCACTAAATAGATTAGAACTAGTTATATTAGCTTAACTACTATTGCTCATAAAAGAGAGAAAAATATGTTGAAGAATGGTATCACAGTCATGAAATAGATCAAAATTGGAACCCTTGGTCTCACAAATTTGAGAAAACTCAAGATTGGAACCCACATGGTATCACAACAATGAGAGATTTTTTTAGAACTAGAACCCATGGTCTCACAGTGAAAACTACCAACCCTTACAATGAATCAAAAAGAGAAAGATATAGGAGAAGAATGAAATCCTAGATTTGATCTAGAAGTGACATGTGTCAGCTTGAATCCTCATTCCCTTCTATTGTAAAACATTTCTCATATTTCTACCCATGAAATCTAATATGATTTTATCATTATTCTGTAACAAACTTGGAAATATCTTTAATGAAAGAAGAAAACCCTTGTGTTGCAAAAATATCTAAAATGCATCTAAGATGCTGATAAAACCTCCATATAACTGAATTGGATATGAGAAAATTCACCCATAGCTATATTTTTACTACCTCTTATGCACATTCAGTTCATCACTTTACTAGAAATCAAATCTGAACTTCAATACTTGAATGTGGTTGCAAACTGAGCATCTAGGACAAAACCTTTTAGAACCTGAGTAGATGGCTTCCTATGCAAAAAATAATTCCAAAAATGGAAGGTTTTTTCTCTCTTGATTTTAGTGATATATAATAGTGCTATACTTTCTTATCAAAAATACCCAAAATCTTAGTTTGAAAATTAGGCTCTTGTTAAGGCTCTTTGGTCTGCACTTGGTTTTTAAATCTTATGCAAAAATTTAAAGTTTTCTAAAGTTGAAACTTTAGATTATATCCCTTTTTAAAATCAAAAGATCTGCACATGAATTTTGAAGAGAACATTTAAAAAATCATTTTTTTTTCTTTTTGATTTCTTACCTTACCCATGCATCTGGGTCAAACCTAGGTTTGAGCATCTGTGCCACATGGAAGCATGCCATTGGTTGGCATCTACCATGTCACCTTTCACCCAAGTGCCACATGGCACCCTCTAACTAGTCCATTGGTCACTACCACATGTAAATATCTCATTAGGCCTTCTAACTACCCTATCATTACCATGTCACCCTTTGACTATACCTACCACCTCACCACCAAATGGCACTTTTTCATTGGCTGGGAACTACATATGCCACATCAGCACTGATCAGGGTCCACTATCATGTGGCAGCTAGGCACTTCCTCACATTAGTTTAACTTTGTGCATCTTTGTAATGAAGGAATGCATCCTTCTGCCATGAGTCCCACTATGCCATGGTGGCACCTCAGAATCCATGCTAAGTTGGGTTGCCCCTAACACATATCATCTCTTGGTTCATCTATCTGGTTTTCCACTTGTCAAGTACTTGTGATTCCATTAAAAAGCCTATATCTTTAAGACACAACTCTTTTTATACACCCTAGTATTTAAAAACTAAAAATATCCCCAGTCTAAGGAATGTGGGATAAAGTGAAATGTCATTATTCATTGAAAACAATCTCTAAAAATGCTGCCAAGACATGATGCCATTTTCTTAAAGAAAGAGAGCTTGTTGACTTTTAGATTAAAAGGCTTAGTTGTCATTTTCTCCTTGCTTCTTTCAAAATCTTCAATAGTTTTCACTGTGAGCTCACACAATACTACTTTTTAAGATGATTGATAGGCAGTGATAGATTGGCAGGGCATCCATCTAATGCATTCATAGTAGGCACCTGCTCTGATGTCCATTGATCTATTCCATGAATAGATAGTATACATAACATGGGTTGGTAACATGAATTATTCATTCCAAGTTGTGCTTGAATGTGGATCATATAGGAAACCATAGACATATGGGGAAAACGTCGATTATTGAACATAATTCCAAGCTATACTACATGTATTTTTACACTATCCCTTTCTTTGTTTGCAAAAACTTACAATTTTGTTCATAAACTCTTTTCCTTTTTATCTCAAAAAATTAAGGTCATTAAAATTGAACAGTCACTTTTAGTGTGAGAAATGGATCATTATTTTGCTAGTTTAGAAGAAGCAATGGAGGTAAATATCCCTAGAGAGAGTGAAGAATCGCTGATGGTTGCGTAATCACATGGACACCATTCCAAATTCTATTGAATGTGGTCACCATGATTAGTAATTAGAAAAGGGAGGAGTTGATTTATATTTTGAAGCCAGTTAGTTGAGTGCTACGCACATCCATCGCACATCACTTCAGGCATAACTATAGATAGGGGCACCCCTTCTATAGAGATGGATATTTGGGTGCTTATCATCTCATCCATATAGGGTCCCAATATAAATATGACCAAGTTACATGGAGCTTTACACAATTTACTTATGGGCATTCATGCCACATCCTCCCTCCTATAGATTTGGGCATCTAGGCCACTGGAGGCAAGAACAAGGACTCAAATCATTGGACAAATGATGGAACTCTTCAACTAGATAACCACTTTCTTACTAAAAAATTCTACCTCCATGAACATTGGGGATAATTCCTTAGGAGATCAATTCTCATCAATACACAATGCATTGATTCTCCCATTTCATCGATATGAAATTTGCTATGATGTTGTGAAACTATCATTTGATCTTGGGATGATTGTGGAAGCACTTACATTTGTATGATATGGAGCAGTTGAAAACTTTATTTCTAGTTGGCATATGGATTCCTATGGATTTGAGACTTCTCGAAAGCCTTGAGATTTTATGAATATATGTCAATACAGTTATATTAAAAACCTCACAATTGCCCTACAAATTCTTCATGTTCCATTTCCATTGCACATATGACATCTTTAGTTTTTCAATGAAACTTCTAATGCTTATCCCATACCCAATGGAGGATTTGGAATTCCTTAATTTCCCATTTATATCTTATGCCCTTTTAAAACCCTTTGAGCATCTTCAGTCTGTGCGCATTTTCATCAGTTTGATGAAATCAGTTGAGCCCTAAGTGGGTCCAGCTAAAAAAAAAATTGTTTTCAAAAAATTGACATCTCAAAAAAACCCACTAAACATCCTACATTGGTTGAAATAAAATTCAAGCACTGAATAAAACTTTAAATCTTGTTTCACCTCTTTCTTGTTAGTTGCCAATGTCTTGCCAAGTGGTCCTTTGATTGGCTTTAAAAACTGACAAAAACACCTGACCAGGCTCTAAAAGTAGACATACTAATTCTATGTTCCACATTCTTGCACTCTATCAAATCTCATCTTATGATGAATTCTCAATCAAAAGATATTGACTATCAAAGTTTCCTTCTCAGAATTGCCTGCAAGTAAACATGTCAGAAAACCATAAACAAAATTGAATTTGGCTTTGAAAACAGGGCAAACTGACACTTATGGGCACAAAAACTAGGGCACTATTTTATTATCATGAAGAGAATATAAATTTTTCATTAGGTCTCATGAAAAATAATGAGGAAAATTTGGCAAATAGTCAAAATGGGCTACTCAGATTTGTAGAACTGGGAAAAATGAAAAAAAAGTGTTTTTAACAAATGGAATGGACCTGGGAAAGTGTGTAGATGGATTCATCAAGATTTACAAACTGACATGCTTAAATAATTTTCATAGTAGAATGCAATGGTACAATTCATTCGATCTCACCTATCATGGATTCCAAGTTATAACATCCTAAATAGGAGTACTAACCAATCTACACTTTATGACACTAGTAAAACTTTACAAATTGCAAATGGAATTGAGTTTGAAAACTAATCAAACAGATTCTTCATAAGCTCAAATCAAAAGCGTAGCAAGTCTTTGACCTCTAGAATTCAATGCAAAAGGAATTTTATCATTTCAGTCAACTGGGTCAAAGTTATAACAAGTCAAATAGGGCCTCCCAAAATTTTGAGCAATTTGCATTAGCATGACAACAATAAATGACCGACTTTGAAGGATTAAAAACCTAGTCAAAACATATTGAATTGACTCAAAATATAAAACATCAATTCTTTTATATAGATATTAAACAATCCCAAAGTGGTGACTCATTAAATGTTACCAGGTGCAAGATATTCACTTGCAAACTAGGCCTCCTATCATTGTTTGACACTCATGTAAAAATGCAGATTCAGGCATTGCTTAAAACAAAACTTCACAGAATGACTTAGAATGGAAATTTATCTTTATGGGATGAGTGGATATACTAAATGCAAGGTTCTAGAAACATTCAACATCTTTAGGCCTCAAATGAATAGTCAGTTACACATGTATTAAAAAGCACTTATATGGCTTGATTTTTAGAATGGTACTCATGTTAACATTAAGTCAAGTTTGTTATTATTGATAACACTTATACAAATTTTGCATGGTGAACAAGCTCATTGAATATTCTATAATGTTTACTATGCAATTTAGTAGCCACCAAGATTTATAGTTCCTGTCGAGTATCCTAGTGGTTACCAAGTGAATTCAATTAGTATGAAGTGCAATAGTTCAAACCGAGCAAAATCAGGCAATATGAAGTTTAGCATCTCAACCTGAGCAATTTAGTGGTTACCAAGCTTTGCAGTTTCAACTGAGCTAGTAGTTCATGTGAATTGAAGTTAGTGTTAACCAAGCTATTCATTTACAGAGTAAAGTCATGGTAAATGAGTATTTCAATTTCTACCAAGTTACATAGTATCTACCAAGCCACCAATGCAAAATGAGTTTGAGACTACTCTGAGATGATTACTATGGACTGAGCTTCTACTTCTACTGAATGCATGAAAATGTTGAGTAGTGACAGTGGACATCGTATGTCAGAACTTCATCAAGTTAGTCTTCAAAACCCAAGTGTCTTCATTTGGGCTGACTTTGTAATATTGTTGTTAACTTGTATATTGGCCAACTTTGTAATTTTGTAAATTACATTGATATATATGTAATGTATTGTATCATATTAATGGATGAAGAATTAAGTGAAAAAGAAAGTAAACATGGAATGATAAGAAGGATGCAAATATGAATCAGCAACTAAGTGTATTGTAAGGCCATATCATCAAAGGATCAATAGTGTCATATACATCACATAAAGGTGATCATTATTTCAAAGAATCTATATTAGCAAATCAAGTTGTAAGTTAGAGATCTACTATTTCATTTTAATAGGTAAATCAGTCCAAATCCTTTAACAAGGTAGACTTAATAGTCATTTGTCAAATCTCTTTAGCGAGTGCATACTTCATTGTATATTTGTAAAACCTCTAACAAGGTGGACCTAGTAATCCTTATTGCTCCTAACAAGGTAGATCATTAGAAGTGATCTTTGTAAGCCTTAATAGGCCATCTTCATACTACTATATTGAAGTTTTGTGAGTATCATCCCCACCCCAGTTTTACTTTCTATTTGGAAGTTTTCTGGGTCACTAAATTATTGTGTTCAAGTGCCATGAATGTCTTATGTTTTCAATTTTTCATGCATGCAGTTAGAGTCGATTTGATGAATTAAATGGTTATTTATTATTGCAATTAAGATCTGAATTTGATAAAGTTTTAAGGTTAGTGATTCACCCCTCCTCTCTCAGTAACCTAACATAGTCTTGAATATTTCTAGCAATTGGTATCAGAGCATTTGTGGTTCTCAAGATAAAGCTTGATAGCTTGAGCAAAGATCAAGGACAATGGAGATACAAACTTGATAAGGTAATTGATAATGAAAAGCTAGATCTAGAAATGGCCATTGCACAACTCAAGAAAGCTAAGGAGCAACTTTCCCAATCCTTGAAAAAAGGAAGGAACTTGTAAATCAAATGAATGATCATCAATACATCAAAGAAAACTTGAAAACCTTTTCCCTTCAAGTAGTTCAAATGAAGAAAATGATGCAATCAAAGAACTCTTAGAGAAGAATGGTTCCCTACAAGAAGAAATAAGAAATCTCAAAAGAGAACAAGAAATTCAGTGAATAAGGCTATGTGAAATCTTGGAACAAAGGAACAAAATGAAAGAAGAAATGGATGGAAGAAACAATGAAATCTAGAACTAATCCCTTCAGCATGTAGATCTTATAGATCAAATCTCTGATGGAAATGAAGAAATCATGAGCCAAAGATAGATCAATGAAAGATTAAGAAATGATCTAAATTTAGAAAGACAAATCAATGAAAGAATAAGAAGTGAGCTTATATCTGAAAAGAAAATTAGTGAAAGATTGAAAAATGACCTAAATATTGAAAATAAAATCAATGAAAGAATGATAAAATCCCAAGAAAACATGAATCAATTGAATCAACTGAATGAGTAGAATCTCTATAGCTAGGAATCAGATACAAAGAAGAAGGTAAATCCTCCAGACAAGGTGCTCAAAGGAATCAAAGACCTACTTGCAATCACTATGGTAAGATAGGTCATACATCAAACAAATGTTGAAGTAATGGTAAAGAAAAATTCAATGGTAAATGTTACAATTGCAATTAGAATGGTCATAAGCCTAATGAATGTAAAGATAAACCAAAATTTGAAGGCATGTGTCACAAATGTAAGAAACAAGGTCACAAGGCATCAGAATGCAGAACCGAGTCATTCAACCCAGCAGAGAAAATTGTGAAAGCAATATATGGTTGGTACTATAACACCTGGTGTAGATGTCATTACTATGGAGAGTATGGACACATTGGCATGAACTGTGTTAAACATCACACAAGGAAGATAGATGCTACCATAAGATGTTTCACTTGTACATAACTAGGTCATCTAGCAAAGAATTGCATGAATACAAGAAGAATTGAAGATGAAAAGAAAGAAAAAGTAGACAAAATTAGAAAGCAAATGAGGCAGCAATGGATTCCTAAATCCACTAAATAAGCTAGTCCAAGGAATGATGGTCATATCACTCAAGAAGTGGGCGACTCCACCATCTCCAACTAAGTTCTTAAGAAAGAGTTGGAACTACATTATCATAATCACATCCAAACAGTTCCAAAATTGAAAGGAAACAAGATCCAGATCAGTATTCAAGATACAAAAAGGATCATAGAATATTAGTATTAGTTATCACCGAGTTACTTTCTCTACAGAGTAAGGTTGATTCATGGACTCTACCGAGCAAGGTTGAGAGTAACTAGTCACACATGTTTGGTTATTGAGTTATGAAACACTCACCAAGTGATCTAAATAGATAGTGGATGATAGGATATCATGCATAATGATGTCATCATAGCTACCTTTGTACTAAGCATTAATGGTGAAGTGTTATCAAAAGGCAAAAAATTGAATTCTTTTTTCTTCACTAAATTTTTTTAAAGTGTATTGCAATCAAACAAATTACAGAGTGATCAAGTGATTTCGAGCAAAATTTTCACCATAGTTTTTCAAAGTTCACATAACCTACCAAGTAGCCATTGTAGCATCAAGTAGCAATAGCAAGGCAAAGAAAGGGTTAGAAATGTTGGTCCAAGAAATTGAATGGAAACCACCAAATTTCAAACTTGTGCCAATAATCATTGAAACCCTCAATCCAAATGGAGCACAATAATAGATCCCTCCTAAGTTACTACTCACTAATGATATTCAAACTCATTTAAGTGTGCAATTCAAGAAATTGGAAACCTAAAGATGGATAATGCCCTAGGTGAATTTTTTCTGAATGGTATTCCTAAACCCAAACATAAGCACTTGGAAGATAAGGGTTTAATCCACATTCCCCACCTACCCCAGAGTTTCCAAATCAAATGGATTAGATACATCCTAAGCTGAGTTCACAATGGTCAATTATGGCTTTAGCAACAAATTTTGATCACTAAGAAGATGATTTATCATGTAAAGACCAAGCTTTAAGATGATTGAGACTATTATTAACCTAAAAAATATTGCATTGGTAGCATAATTTGTATATTGTATGCATCTCAACCTGGGGAAGACTTTCAAAGTATTTTGAAAATTTTGGTCATCCAAAGTCAAAACTACTAAAACCCTAGGTCGGGTGGAGTTAGAGAAGAAAACCCTAGCCAAGTGGAATGATAGAGGTATAAAAATCATTAGTGTAACTAATGCAGAACTGAAATTAGGCATACATGCAATAACTCAAAAGATCTATAGTTCTAGTCATCTAAATAGTGTGTCATGTGAAGCATTAGACTTGGCTTTCAAGGTCATGAAGAACAATCTGTCATATGATCTTGTAGACTTGTTGTTGAATCAGTTTAACAAAAACATGGAAAGTATTAGGACATCTAAGAACAACCCTTGCAAATTCAATTCATTGTTGACATGTCTATTTTTCTATGTTCAAAATTTTTTCCCTTCTAAAGGTACAGTTGTATGGACAAAGGATGTGCTAGTTCTGTATCAGATTAATTAGTATATTGCAAAAATGGGTGAGAATTTTGTCATCATAATGGATAATTACTTTGAAGTATTCAAAGAGAAAATGAATAATACATTCAGGGTTCCCAAGAAATTGGTTGAAGATTACAAAGATGATGTTTGTTTCATGGTAGACAGTGAAAATGTCTACATTAAGGTAGTGAAACCTAGAATTGTATGGGTAAAACCTCTTCCCTATGAGGTCAACATTGATGAAGCAAATGACATAATTCAAGCCTTGATACATGAAGCTATTGATCTAAAGGCACCACAATTTGGAACATATGATGAGGCCAAGGCAAGAATAGAGCTTGAAATCAAGCTTCCATAGGCAGTTAAAAAATGCAAGAGGAGAATAGAAAAACTCAAAACCAGCACACCTCTTATGTTGAACAAGGGTAAGGGAGAAGATGATGATGAAGAAGAGGATGAAAAAGAGTCCGAAAAGGAAGAAGAGCCAGTAAAGAAGAAAGGCAAGGTGATCATTACCAATCTACCCAAGCTATCCATTGTAGTGTTTACTAGGAGATCCAAGAGGAAAGGAAGTGAAGTTGTTTTTAGCAAGCCTCCTCCCACCTTCCAGGAAAAACTAAAACAATTGGAAGAAGGTTCAAGCATAACCAACTTCAAATTATTAAAGTATGAGATTAGGATAGAGGCTAAGAAGAAACAGGTTGAAGAATTAGTTCTAACCAAGATGGGCAAATGGAAGTGTTCCCCTAATCAGATAGCCTCCCAGATCTCTAATAAACTATTATAGAAATTAAAGCCATGATGGGACTTTTCTATGCAAACATCTAAAGATATCTATGCACAAAACCTGACGTAGTTGCTACCTAGCATGATAGATGCTGAGGTAAAAGATTCTATGAAAAAAATGAAGAAAAGATGACTCTTAGATTTAATACTTGTTTAATTTTGTTAAAGGATATAGAGCATGTAGTAAAGAATTCCACAAGTATGTTGAAGAATGCTTATCACTTGCATAAACAAAGTGGCTTCCCTATAGAAGTCAAGGATGATGAGAGTGATGATGAGGAAGAAGAAACATACTCTAGGCCAATACATTTTGACAATGAAGAAGTTGAAGAAGATAAAGAGGAAGAAGCTACCAAGGAAGACAAAGAAGATGATGAGGAGACTGATCTTACAAAGATAGCAACTGTAGTCATTGCCTCACTTCCTCACTCTCCAGGAAAATTAGTAGCTACATCAAGTTCAGAGATAGCTTTAGCAAGTTTGATTGTGACTACAATAGATACATCAAATGTCCAATCACTCTTTTCTTCCTTATAGCTTAGCACAACACTAATAGAAGTGTCTACCACTTCATCTATCGAGCTACAACCTCCCTCTTCTTTAGCTCTCGAGTTAGCATAATCAACAATGAGTATAGTATGTTCTACAATTTTTTGTTCTTTAGTAGTAAGTATAGTTTTGAGTTCTATAATTTTGGATTCTATAGTTTTGTCTTCTACAACTTTGGATACTTTTTTAAGTACTTTAGTTTTGGATTTAGTAAACATACTAGTTATTATTCCATCTATTGGTGCTATATCAATTTTCATAGCTAGTCCTACTATCTCTACCATTGTTTCTATTCTGGATTCTAAAGTATTAAGTACAAAGGTAGTTGAACCTAAGGCTCAACCAAGTACAATATTTTTGAGTGGAAAGGAGATAGAGGAGGATATTGACCTAGATGAGGAGATTGAGATTTCAAAATAGGATTTTGATAATATCACTACAGATCAAATGCATATAGTTGGCCAACTCCTCCAAAAGAAGGAAAAATAGAAGAAATTGAGAGAGGAAAGAGACAGAGAATGTAAAATCATAGAAGATGCTAAGAATATTTTTATTGAGGTGATAGGTGTTGGAGTTGATACTTCATAACACTTTTTGTTTCGATTGGAAGAGGTAGTCTAGAAATTTAATGAGGACTCTAGTGGTCAAGACAAATTGATTGAGAAAGCAGAGAAGAAATTTGATAACAAAGTGCTTGAGCACATTGCTCAACAAATTGCCATTTAGCAAGTAGAGCTTTCCACAATTTTGACCAATATTGAAAACTCTTACACAAATGTAACATCACTTTTTGGAAAATTGTGTGATGTTACAAAGTTCACAAAGGGAATAAAGAGAAAACTATAAAAGATTGATGAAGATCTGAAGGCTAGTGCATAGTAGTTGCAACTTGACCCTAGTTCAAGCTCTAGACATCATATGAAAATTAGATTCTTGTTACATATGTAGGTAGAGTTGTTGAGATAAGAAGCAAGGATCTGGTCTTCACTGATAGATATTTAGAATATGATCCTTCCCATCATGGATAAAATGCATAAGCACATTGTTTACTCAAAAAAATTGATCCATGGAAACAACTTCTCCATTGTAGATCACATGATAGAACTCTTTGTAGAAGTGCAAATCACTCTACATATGTGCAAAGTTTTGCAACAAAATTGGGATAAGACTTTAGCACTCATACTTAAGGTACATTCTAATTTTCTTTCTTATATTTGTGTCTCTATGTAAATAAATTTTGAATAAAATCTTTGGCATTATTGTCAAAAAGGGGGAGAGAAAGTATGTATATTGTATGGGGTAGAATCATGCAAAGGAAAGGAAAGTATAGAAGTTGTAGATACTGTATACTATATATACTTACAAAGACAAATTTTGAAAAATCTCAAAAAAATATAAACAAAAAAAATAGTTTAGTATACCAAGCCAATATCACACTATGATGTATATAAGTTTTGGTTGATAAGTGTTTTTGTCACTAATGCCAAAGGAAGAGATTGTTGACATTAAGTCAAGTTTGTTATTAGTGACAACACTTATATAGATTATGCATGGTGACCAAGCTCATTGAATAGTCTACAACATTTGTCATATAATTCAGTAGCCACTGAGCTTTACAGTTCCTATCAAGCATCCCAGTGGTTACCAAGTGAATTAAATTAGTGTGAAGTGCAATAGTTCAAACTGAGCAAAATCAAGTGATATGAAGTCCAACAGTTCAATGTAAGTAGTTTAGTGGTTACCAAGCTTTGCAGTTTCAACTGAGGTAGCAATTCATGTGAAGTGAAGTTAGTGTTAACCAAGGTATGCATTTACCAAGTGAAGTCATGGTAAATGAGTAATTTAATTTCTACCAAGTTGCATAGTATATGCTAAGTTACCAGTGCAGACCGAGTTCAAGACTACTCTGAGATGATTAGTATGGACCGAGCTTCTACTTCTTTTGAATGCATGACGATGCCAAGTAGTGACAGTGGAAATTGAGTATTAGAACTTCACCAAGTTAGTCTTCAAAACTTGAGTGTCTTCATTTGGACCAACTTTGTAATATTGGTGTTAACTTGTATATTGGCCGAATTTGTAATTTTATAAATTGGATTGATATATATATATATGTAATGTATTTTATCATATCCATGGATGAGCAAGTAAGTGAAAAATAAAGTAAGCATGGAATGATAAGAAGGATGCGAATATGAATTAGTAGCTAAGTGTATTGTAAGGCCATATTAGCAAAGGAGCAACAATGTCATATCCATAATATAAACCTAATTAGTATTTCAAAGAATCTCTATCAGCAAATCAAATTGTAAGTTAGAGATCTACTATTTCATTCTAACAAGTGAATCATTCCAAATCCTTTAACTAGGTAGACTTAACAGTCTTTTGTCAAATCTCTTTACCAAGTGCATACTTCATTGTATGTTTGTAAAACCTCTAACAAGGTGGACCTAGCATTCCTAATTGCTCCTAATAGGAGAGATCAATAGAATTGATCTTTATAAGCCTTAATAGGCCAACTTTATACTACAGCATTGAAGTTTTGTGGGTATCATGCCCACCCCAGTTTTACTTTCTATTTGGAAGGTTTTTAGATCACCAAATTATTATGTTCAAGTGCCATGAATGTCTTATGTTTTCAGTTTCTCATGCATGCAGTTAGAGGTGATTTGATGAATTAAATGGTTATTTATTATTGTAATTAAGATCTAAATTTGATAAAGTTTTAGGGTTACTAATTCACCCCTCCCCTCTTAGTAACCTAGCATAGTCTTTAATATTTCCAACAACTCAAAATTGAGACTTTCAATTTTGAGTCCCATGACACCACTCACTCAGAAATGACTAAGAGTTAGACACCAATAGGCAACTTGAGCTTAGAGATCAATAGTTTCCTCCTTTTTCATTAGTGGAAAAAACACTGTGTCATGACTTAGCTATCCATACAAAAATAATGCTCCTACTGAGACTATAACTCAGTCATCAAAACTTAATCTATGCTATATAGTATATACATGTCTATAAACTTTGATGTTGATTCATCTAATAATTTTGTTTTTTATTTCTATCTCTCCTTTTTCTCATCTTCCCCTTTGTGTCTATCATGATTGGATATTGTCTTGTTATAATATTTCCCCCTTTTTAATGTATGTCATGTAAATATTTACCCCTTGTTTTTGTCACTTATGCTTGGGGTTGCAAGATTTAGCTTGTATTTATCCAAAAATGTTCAATGACTTGCAAAAATTTCTTCAAGTCCTTTATTTCATCTATGTCTTGTTGATTCATGACTTGGATTTGAATCTCTAGTTGAGAAGCTAGATCAATGAGGCTCTCTATTGTTGAAAGATGTGGATCTTTCCTTGTTAAGTTCCGAGCTAGAGATGATTCCATCTAAATTATCTCCAAGTGGGGTAGTAGCATGAGCTGAAATTAAATCAATTTATTCCTTATGCCACTATCTCTAGCCATTAACCTAGCTTATCTCTACTGATCAAATATCAACTTGTTATATGAAGGTGAGCTTGAACTTACATTCTTTCCCTATAAAATAGTACATAACTTCATAGCTACCTATATGAAAACAATAGAGTGTTGATTCTCCAACATGAAGAACTCAACATTATAAAGTTTCATATACAAAGAATGAATGACTTTAAAAATTTCTTCTAATTGAGTGGTAAAGTTAGAAAGCTCAACTTGTTTAATTGAAAGTTTTTTTGAGACTTTCTCCAAAACTTTGTGCTCAAATTTCTTCTTAGACCATCTCATCAATTTGTCATTGGTCTCTACATCTTCTATCTAAACTATATCAACTATATTCACTAGTTGATCAAAAATTTGATGTTTCTCATTACCATAAAAAATCTCAAATGCATCATCAAAAATATCCTTTATATTGTTCAATACATGCTTCTTTTTGTGTTCTCTTCTTAACTATTCTTTCTTTGTCTTTTGACTTAGCAAGGTTTACAATTCTTGCATCTGTTCTAGTTTCATATTGTTCAATTCATATATAGGCAATGTGATTACATTATCTAGTCTCACTATCTCCTTTTCTGTATCATCTTTATGTGTCATCATCTATGATAGAGGGGTGCTATCACTAGGTAGTGATACTTGCAGTTATTTTCCCTTTGTACTCAATTTAGGTGTCTTCTCTTGTTGACTTGATTTAACCTATTGGATAGGTGTAATAGTTAAGCTCTCTATTGGCATAGCACTTGAGAGTTGTATACAAAGTTGAATAACCTCTTATTCTTTGGGTTTCTCTATCTCTTGTATCTCTTTCTCTTTTTCTTCCTTGCTCTCATCTGGTTTATAATCTATGACATGGGTAAATTATGGAAACACAATTATTTCCTCTCCTTGTTGCTTGACACTTGTGTTAGAAACCATTATTACTAATGTAACTTGAAAATCATCAGTCTTCGCACTTCCAATCCTTGGATAGTCTTCTACTTGTAGCAACACTAGATTGGTGCTTGGTAGAGAGGTATCTAATGGAGTATTTTTTAGATCTTCTTAAGTAAATACATTCTAACTCTATGAAGATGAATTTAGAATCTCGTCAATTGTGATAATAGTTGCTTGTTCATGCCCTCCTACCAATTTTCCTATCTCTTCTTCATGTTTGACAAATTCATTACATCATCTTGACATTCTTTTACTTCTTCATCTCTTCCTCCTTATTATTCATCTTCTTTTGTAGCCTATTGAATGAGAAATCAAAATATTTCATCCCCTATAAGAATGCTCTCTTTTTCTATTTCACGAGCCTTATTCTTCAAAATTTTGTAATCCCTCTTTAGGCATAAATTTCCTTACAAAATATTTTAGGGCTATAGACATATGTGTCTTTCCAAAGTCTGGCATTGTTTAGGCTAAAGTGGTCTCCCTAATTTGTCTTTTAGTTGGTAATTCTCACTTCCACTTAACATCTTCTTTATTGTATAAATTTATAGGAATGTCTTTGCTTGACTCTATAAGTGTAGATTTAAATTTTATCATCATATCTATCATAGCTTTTTTAAGCTTCTCCTAATCATCTTTGTTTAAAGAATTAAAATTGAGTGTCTTCAATGTTGCTATATTTGTTGATTCTTTAATCATCTCACATACCTAGTCAATAGCCATTAGAGTAGATCTGGGTACAATTTCAAGATAGCTCAAATCGTTAGACATCATTTCTTCATTAGCTTCCCCCTCCTCATTTGTTATGACCATTTTTCTCCTTGGCCTCTTAGGTTAATTTTTCTTTTGTGCTTTGTCAGATTCCTCTTTAATGGACTTTCTTTCTCTTTTACAGTATGGGACCAAGCTACCTTTGATCTTTTAATCACTCTTATCTTTGGCTCTGGATTTGTTTGTATAATAGCCTTATTCAAACCTTTCTTTAGATCCTTTTTTACTTTCAGATCAACAATCACTATTTTCTTCTATTTTTTTCCCCAGGCTAAGAAACAACTATCTCTTTATCCTTAGCTGATTCAACTTCAACTTCATCATCAAATTTCTCATCTTCTCCTTTTCCTTCTATTATCTAAAGTTGACCTTTGCCAATTTTTACCTCAAGATATTTAATTATTTTATTTATTTTCCTATCTATCTTAGGAACTTTTATTTCCATTATCATTTTGATTTTGGATATGTCATACATACCAAATGGCCCAAAATTCATGTCAATCTCTTTAGATAGTAATGCAGTCACTACTATTGTAACTTCATCAATATTAACTTCATATTGCATGGGCCTTAGCCATGCAACCCTTGGTAGTACTTCCTCGGCATAGATAAAATTTGTATCAACCATAAACCAAATATCTTTAAAATATTTATCTACAACCAACTTAGATATCCTCTCTTTTTTTCATCTTGTTCTTGAATTCTTCAAAGTAGTTATCCATTAAAGCTTCAATTGTTTTTCCCAATTGACTAATGAGGTTACTTATCTATTCCATTATCAATCTAATTATATCCCATGCTATGGTGCCAATGGTGGGGACTAAATTCTATACATAGGAAAATATATAGACAAGTAAGGAATCAAACTATGATGAAGTATATTTTTCTTTCCTTATTTTTGCAAGATTATCCTACAATTGTTTTAGTTGTAGCTTGACAAGGTCATAACTATGATATTTCTTCACAATTATGTACTCGCAGTCTATTGCAATGAAAGGTAAACTATTCAATTGGCTCAACTAATAGAACTTGTGTCTAATCACATGCACTACAAACTTAATGACTAGGTATTGGATCCTAGCAATCGACATTCGATGACTATTCCACTTTGCCATCATCTTTTTATTTACAACATCCATCATAGGACTTCTCATCATCTTTGGTCTATCCAAAGTAGGATAACTAGTAACTCAGTGTATGATAGCCTTGTTAATTTTAATTTATCCACCCTCTAACCTAATCTTCATGTTATGTACTTGGTTGAGCACAATCTTTATCCACTCAACCTTGAAAAAGTTCTAAAAGGATAGGGCACAAGTCAACCCTTTCTTGGTAATAATTTTTTTCTCATCTTTTAACACTCCATTATCATATACTTTCTCATATGTTGCACAAGGTTCATAATCTCTAGTTTCTCCCATTTTACACATATAACATGATCTTATATCCTAAATTATAAATACTCTAGGTGGATTGATGATAGGGCACCAAATTTATCATTAGTGAATGCAATATTAGAATATTCCTTAAAATTTGGTAGAGAAAATAGATCATTCCCCACAATCTGTGTATTTCTCTCCTTCAACATTTCCTTAGCTAACACAGATGTAGAAGATGTGAAATATAAACTAGGTTTTTGAACAAATTTGCTTCAATAACTTCAAAAACAACTTAACTTGGCACTGGAAAAATTTACTTATTGTGATCTTCCAATTTCACCAATGGCACACTATTTTTTTCTTTCTCTTTCCCTAAAATTTCCTTTGAATCACTTGTGCACTAAAAATCACTTGGTGAAATTAAAATGAGTACAAAAAATTGATATATACCTTCAATCTATCCATTTAGGTCTATAATAAATGTCTTTGTACCCTGGTAGGTGCACAAAAGTTGTCTTAGCCTTTTGTGTCTTTTTTCATTCGAATACTTTGTCAATATGACCTTGCTCAATCAATACCATTATGTTCAATCAATACATCAGCTCGATCAATGTAAGCTCTCACTCTATGTTGCAATGCTTGATCAATATAGAGTATATTACTGATGTTTGGCAATTTATAGTGTATCTTATTCCATTGCCCAATAGTTCTATTAGATTTATCCTAATGCATCTTTATCCATTCTAATATGGACTTTTACTCACATATTTCGTTAGGAACTTGATGAAGGGTTCTCCCCTTAATACCATGAGCACAAAAAAAAAACAAAGATATAATAGTAATTTGCAAGACCAAAATATGGGCTTCTTATTATTGTTGCAAATGTTGAATTAAAAAATTTAGAATTACAATATGCTAACCCACATGGGCACCTTAATTTCAGAAATTTGCAAGACAAAGTTGCAAACTATCACCCATAGCTATCCTAGAAAATGTATGGAAATTTCTTTAATAGGCAATTTTATGCTTCTTAGGAAGGTTCTAGACACTCAAAATTAATAACTAGGGCCAAAAGAACCTAAAAATACATATAGTGTCAATTAAATACACCTTTGACATTTATTTTTAAAGTTTACCCCAACTTTTAAAGGCCATAACTTTCAAACTATTGCTCCCATTGACTATTATAAAAACTTTTTGAATCCTTAGCTTCTAATCTATAGGTTTGGTTCGACACTAGTCATTCATCAATTTATTGGGCCTCATCTGAGGCACGTTTAGGCCTTCAACAGTAAGCCTAAAATTTTTATACCAAAATTACATACTCATGATATGGAATTGAGCCTCAAGTGGTAGGCTAATATATACAAGATGAACATCCACCTCTAAAATTAGAACATTTCAAGCTCATATGACTAACTTACTAAGTAGCAAGCCTCCATAATAAGCAACTCTACATTATGCCAAACCTTATTCAAACAACTAAAATGAAATAGTTTTGGTTGATGTAAGATTTATCTTACACCCAAGATGCTCTTGCATTAGAACTTATGTATAATATATCATTAAAATATATAGTCTCTCACATACCTCTTTACTTAGCTAGATTTGGTGTGATCACGTAATCCATTGTATTGGGTTATCTAATTTATGCTTGACCCACTACCTCTAACTTCTACTATCTCTTTCCATGATTTAATCATCTCATATTTCCATTTTCCTTTATTTCTTTCATTATTTGGTGCTGGTGTTTGGGTCCTATAGTTCTTACTAACATGTACAACCTTAAGAAAACTAAAAAAAATAGGTTTCTATTCAACCCTTTCTTATAGTTACCCTTGAAATGTGGCTTAATGTAATTCTCTAGAATTTTCCCATACTCTCAACAATAATGACAATTATACCATGTGTTTTAGTCCCAACTATAAAAGTTACCTTTCCTAGGTGCATGTGTTTTCCATTTAGATGTCCAATTAGGTTTTTCTTTGGATCTACATTCATGACCTCTATGTCCATATTTATGATAGTTATCACAATGTCCCTCAAATCTAGATGTAGTAGGTATATCACTTTTATTTGACATGCATTCTATTAGAATCAATGCTAATAGTATCCCTTTGGGGGAGTACCCTAAGCATTGGGAAAATTATTAACATGATTGACATGTTATATTCATGATTGTGTTTGTCATTGATGTCAACATAGAATTTTTTTTGTGAATATTGGTAGAGTAGCAGATAAAGAACAAGGTCATATAGACAAAGAATTAATGTTGAGGGAAAACAAAGTTAAGGACATATTCTACACTGTGTCCTAATCACGAGGTTAAGTGCACATGAAGTAAGTCAAAGATGTATAAAAGATATGATTGATTTACAAAGAGTGGTATATAGATAAAGTATCCAAGAAGCATTTTTTGATGAATAGAATGTATCTCCTAACAGAGATGGAATTTTGATATGTGAAGTTAGATACTAAAAGAGGATAGTCTGATGATAATAAAAATTAGTGTACAAGGTCTAGAGTCTCACATATGAGAAGTTATAAATATTGTGAGCCAAAATTTTTGTGTAATTGTGAAATAATTAATTATCTTGATGTGGTCCTATTATAATTATATGAGAAAGCTTCAAGGTTAAGTCGACGAATTATTTTGAGGACATTGTATAAAGGAAGTTTATTTTCCTTTTGGTTAAGTATGATTTTTGTGAATAAATATGTGAAGTATTTGTTAAATGTGAGTAAGTGATCAAGGGATTATTAGATAAGAAGTGGGTGGTCTGGTATCGAGATTAGAAGAAGAAGAGTCCTTTGGTTGATAGGATAGAGGAAGACAAAGTGCTAGTACAATTCATTTCTATTGTTTTGCAAGGAGTAATATAGAGATAATTTGGACAGTAGGTTCATTGGTCTTTCCTCTTAAGCTATTTGGATAGTGGGTCCATTAGTCTTCTACAACTCCTAACAAGGTTGGACTATTCTTATAGGGATTCAAAGTTTCCTAACAGAGACTGATATGTAATGAATGTTTTTATTGACTCCTAAGAGGATCCATCCCTTAACAAGGAATATTTATATTAGTATATGATTTTGTGGGTACTATCACTAGTGGGGTTTTCCCTTTGATCAAGGGTTTCCCTAGTTAACATATCTGGTGAACTATTATGTATAAGTATCTATTGACACAAAAGCTTGCACTCTAACTTGAGGAAATACCTCTCAGATAGCTTTGTGTAATATGGAAACAATCTCACAAGTGTGGGACATTGCAACTTGAGATTGAGTCTTTAGAGAAGGATAACTTCCTTTACTATCAGGATGCATCTAACTAATTCTTGAGAGGAAAAGGGGAGAAGGAATGCATATAAGAAAAAATACCTAATCTAATCTAGAGGGTGATGCACCAAATAGTGTGTGGGTCTACTTCTTTTCCAATGAATGCACTAGAACTTAATAGATTTCTCAAAAATATACCATTATCTACAACTTTTCAATCTCTATATCATAGATAAGCCAAGATAACACAATCAAAGAAGGAATGCAATGAATTCACTTGATCTAATTAGTCACCAAGTATGAACATGATCATATGATATTTCATTTGTCAAATACATTTAGCAAGTGAGGCTGCTAGAATGTGTACACACTTGATTAACAAAGAATGGATATAGTAGAGAAGATGTCTATTGAGCATAGGAAAAATTACAGAGGAGCTCCAAAAATTAGAAAAGAGAGAGCCCCTAAAAAAAAAAAAACACTTTCTTTTATAGTTCAAGCATAACTCTCAATTTCTTTTCAATTGACTCATGCATTTAAGACTATCAAAGGAGGATTGGATGAAATCTAGGTGATAGATCGGATTTGGTATGCCTTTGGAGTCATGGAAATTATTAACCTTGACTGGAAGAACCCTGATCCTGACATGAGATGACACTATTAATATGAACCTCCCTCAAATGGATAACCAATTGGTAAGAAACATGTTGTTCATGTCTTGTAGCACAATCATAACTTGGGAGTGGTTGTGATTGATCAAGAAGATCAGATCACATAGGTAAACCATTACTTCTCCCCTGTTTAGCTCAACAAATCAAAAAAAGTTAGCAAGTCAACTAAGTCATGCAACCAAGATGAGCCACATGGATGAATGATTTTGTATCTTTTCACCACCTCATGGAGTCTTTGAGTTTTGACTTCTATGATTTTATGATCATCACATATCATAAGATTGCAACCCTTCTTATCATATCTTGCGACCATTCACTTCTATGATGCTACGATAGCTGAATATCATAACATCGACAGCTCCTAGAATTAGCTTCATGATCGCATGAAAAATTGTAAGGT
This sequence comes from Cupressus sempervirens, assembly GCA_028749045.1. Classification (NCBI taxonomy): domain Eukaryota; kingdom Viridiplantae; phylum Streptophyta; class Pinopsida; order Cupressales; family Cupressaceae; genus Cupressus; species Cupressus sempervirens. The sequence goes on from CM053787.1 coordinate 101,098,624, forward strand.
CATAAAATTTCCATTTAGAATTATAGCCTTTATGATTTCATAGTACCTAGCTTATCTTATGGTCCCGAGCACCCCTTGTAACCCCTATAATCTTACAATGCTACGATGTTACATTGAACTCCTAGTATCATGATATTAGAAACTCTATTGCTTAACCCCACAATCTTACAATTAGTTACTATTGTAAGATCGAGAGACCATTCACATCATGTAGAAACCCATATGCTTTCCTCTAGCCCTACCATGCCACATGTTGATATATCGCTATCTTGCCATGGGTATCTTCCATGCAGCTTTTGTTAGTGACAAAGTGACAACCACTTGACTAAAATCCATCCGATGGTCTTGAAAACATACCAATTCACGTTAGAACTTGACCAATGAGAACACTAATCCACTTGTTTTGACAAGTCTTTGCTTTTGCAACTTGCTAAGGGGAATGATGTCACAAGGTCCATGCTGTTGGTATGTTTACACTACCACATAATAAGAATTCTTGATACCAAGATCTACTAAAGATCAAAATAACCTAAGGATTAGTTACTTCCCATAACCAACTCTATGGTCTTTAGATCTAGACCTAACTTCAACAAAATCATACAAGATTTTCTACACTTTTGGCTTTGCAAAACCAAGGCAGGTGCACCTAATGGATAAAAAGATTCAAAAATTGATACTACTTTCACATTTCATTCATTCAATGACATTTTATTACAATTCTCATCCCTTATAATAGATTGGTCATAATTCTTCTAAGATCTACAAGTATTTCTAGGTAACAATAGCTAACTAAAACTCAAAGTTTAAATGTAAACAAGTATTGATTAGCTATGACACTCTTCATACATTTAAAGTAAAATTGATTTTGATTTTAATATTGAACTTGATGCATATTGATGATTTCTTCATATGCAAACTGAACTAATTGATCAATGCCTCATCCATTATGATTTAGAGTCTATCCAATTTCTTGACCTAATTGATTGCATTATGATCAATATTATTAGTAACTCTCTACAAAAATCATTCTTACACAAATCCTTCTTACTACCTAGAGACCCTATCATATTCACTGAAGCATTTACTTAATCTATTGAGTTCAAAGCAATAGTGAATTGATTTACAACTTATCGTAGTTGCATTCAATTTAAAAAGGCTATACCCCTACAACCTTGAAATAACTAGTAAAGAAAATGGAGACAAGATTTAGAAAGAAAAGATATGGTGATAGTTGATCTTTGTATTAATTCTATTTGAAAATTATGTAACATTTAAATACAACTCAAAAAAACTCAAGATAAGATACCATTATCTTGGAAAATTAATGTATTCTCACATTTGTAGAGAAAATACATCACAAAACTTGCATCAAGGACTGGACTGAATAAAACTTAGCAAAACTAAAAGTTATGCAATGACTTAGACCCTTTCTCTAGCCTTGGAATCTCACTTATATAGTGTGAGATGCAACAAGCTTCATTCTTAGAGAGTATTGATAGCTGTCCTTAAGACATAAAGATATTTATAGTGTTACTATGACAAAAGACAAAAATTAGTGCAACAGAAAGATTTCACATCATAAATATTCCTTTTTTGGGGCCACTTTCTGCTACACCTTTTCTTGCTAAGAGGTTCATGATTGGCTTTAAGGTTGTTGGTATTCCTTGGAGGGTGTAACTAATGGATTTGCTTGTGATGAGCTTGGTTTTGATGTTTGTAGAGTTACTTCAACTTGAGGCTCTCCATCCACATCATCATTCACTATTAAAACAATAGTTGCATCTAATTCTCCTGTTGCCATGTCATTAGTTTGGACCATTGTCCCAATTACTATAGTTGATTGTTCCTCTTTGTCTTCTTTTGCTCAAGCTAATGTATCAGTTTCTTACATCTCATCTTGGTCCATTTCCTCTTCATTTGTTTCTCAAATCACTAACTATTTTGAGTGCACAAAATCTTTGATCCATTTATTAAAAATTGTGTCATCTGGCCAATCAAAACTCAAAACCTCACATTGCTTCTTGATCACAAAATGCCCTAACTTATTGACTTCAACAAATCTTCTCTAATAGAATTATAGAATAATTACACATTGACAATTTATTTAGTTGTCATTACCCATAGCACATGCCCTTTTTCACCTATCACCCCATTTATTCTAAGGAATAATAAATCATCTAATTCTTTTCCCCATTCTTCCTTTTCTTTTAATTTTTCTATTTTTCCAAGTATATGGGGAAAGAGTTCAAATTTCTCAATAAGATATTTTGAAAAATGAATTATTATCATTTTCTATACTACAACCCTCTTCTCATAAAAAATAGATAGATCATTAGTCATATCAAAGGTTTTTTTCTCTCTGTTCACATGATAGACTAATGACTGAAATATACAAAAGGGTGGTATTCTTATCCCCGCTACCCCATTTACACATGATGGGCTTTAAATTATCTTCACCAATCTTTATTTCATCCCACATATCCTCTTCTAGTTCCTCCTCGGCACCTTCTTCCTATACATCTTCACCCATGGCTTGTGTCAAGGCAAGTGGTCCTTGACCTTGTTCTTGTTCTTCTTTTTCATCTTCATCATCTTCTTCTTCTCCTTCTGTAGTCCCTTCTCCAAATTTTCCCCTAATTTTCTTGACCAATTTACCCTTTTTCCTTAGAGTTAAGGTAACCACTTTAGACATCACAACAACATAAGTGTCAAAAGGTTTTGCACTTTTATTAATTTCTTCTACAAGAAATGTTGTGATTGTTGCTGATGTCTCTTCAATGTTTAGCTCATATCCTAATGGCCTTAGCCATCTAACTCTTGGTATTCCTACTTGGATGAAAGTATAATTAGTATCAACTAAGAAACAAATATCATTGGTGTGTTGATCTACTAGGGAAACTAGGATCCTTAGTCTTTGCTTCATGGTTTTCTTGAAATCTTCAAAATAACTAGTAATTAAAGTCTCAAAATTGTCTCCCATTTACTAAATGCACTCATTCATTTGAGTTATAACTAACTTATTTGTTTTCCAATCAATATTGCCAAAAGAGGGAAATTCATTCTAAACATAGAAAAAGATACATATCAAAATTGATCCAAACTTACACTGAGCACTTTTGGATCTTCTTATTGCTCCCAAATTCTCCATAATTTTCTACAATTGCAATTCTGCTAGATCATATGTATGATCCTTCTTGAAAATTTTGTAGCCTAGATCCACTGTAATGCATGGTACACTATTCAATCAGCTTGATTGATAGAATTTGTGAGATATGACCCTCACAACAAATTTTTTAAGTAGATCTTTTATTGTATCAATGGTCATGCCTCTCTTATTCCATTTTGCCCTAGTGTTCTTTTCAATGGCTTCTTTAGAGTCACTTATTAGGGTTTTATGCCAATCTAGGGTTGGAAAACCTATAACCCTATGTATGATTATTTTTTACAACTTGATGGGTCCTTATTACCATAAACATCCATCATGGATTCTGCTTAAAACTATTCTAATCCACTCCATTTTGAAAATTGTAGGAAAATCTAGGGCATGCGTTAGTCCCTTTCTCTAAATGATTTGAAATTCTTCTTTCAAAACTCCATTCTCACACAATTTTTCATATGCTTTTCAAATCTCCATGTCACCAATTGCTCCAACCTTGCAATTTTAGCATTTCCTAACATCTTGAACCATTAATACTTTTGGTGGAATGATGTATAGTGTGCTAGCAGGGTCATTTTTTATATGCAACTTTAGGTATTGAACTAAAATTTGATTGCTTGACTTTATTGCTAACTAAATGAACCTCAAAATCTTCCTTTTCCTTAGGGTTTTGAGAACTAGAGGAAATTTTGCAAAACTAGGGTTTCAAAGGATATTAAACTTTGTAACTACATAAATCAACACTTAAGAAATACCTGAGATTGATGTAATAGTGCTTGATCTTTGTTGAAATATGTGCAAAAAGCTTCAATCTTTGTTCACTAATCACTTTTGTACTTTTCTCAACTTGCTCTATGTTTGAATGATGAGAAATGATCAAAAAATTGACCTTATACCCTCCAATACATAAAATTTAATGCTTAATACATATACAACTCTACACTTAGCTCCTTATGCTATTTATGTTTCACTTGACATCAATGCAAATTTTTCTCCACTCTGCTTCCATAGGAATTCACTTTTTACTTTGAAAAAACTACACACTTGGCTCCAACTAACTTTGGCTAACAACTTAGCACATACTAACATTTACTCGAGATCTAAAGTGAACTTTTCACAATCGATAGCAATGTGAAAACTTTGAAGATTTAACCTTGCATCTTTATTCTTGTTGATCTATCCTTTATAGTACTAACTTATCTAGGAACTAATTTATGAAAAAGCATTCAAATATCAATCCCACATACCTCTTTGTTTAGTTTGTTGAAGTGTGATTACTTGACCTATTAGGTGAAGTGATCTCTCCATTTGATCTATTGCAACCATCCTTATTTTTCCATGTCTTGTTCATCTCTTCTTTGATGTTTTCAACATCTATCTTTCCTTTCCCTTTATCAAATTCACAACTTGGTGCCTTTGACCTAGTTGGACAATGTTTGCTAATATGACCAGTCTTCAAACAACTAAAGCATGTGGTTTGACTCAACCACCTTTTGTAATTACCATTGAAATGTGTTCTAATGCAATTTTTAGGAACATGTCCATACTCTTGATAATAATGACAACTATACCTTGTATTATAATCCCAATTATAAGAACTACCATTGTTCCTTACCTTTGCTTGTTTGTTTGATGACCATATAGACTTGGATCTACATTCAAAAGCTCTATGTCCATACTTCTGATAGTTGTAGCAATAACCTACAAATCTTGGTGCATGCATGGTTCCAATTATGCATTCATGTGCTTGATGATCTCGCTTGTTGCACTTGTGATAATGAATCGTGCTCGTAGGTCTAGTATTCTAATTTGTAGTCTTGCTCCTACACACATTAGCAGTATGTCATTTCTTTCCACAATTGTGACAAGTAGGTTTGGAATCCTTACCTTTAGTGTTCCTTTGTTCAACACTCTTAGATGAATCTCCTTCTTTAGTGCTTGTGTATCCCAGTCCATATGTATCATTGTTAAAACTAGGGGATTTCAATAGTTTATCAAAGTATTTGATGGCTTCATTTGGTTTGTTGAAGCTTTCAGAAAACTTATTTTCTCTCTTTAAGTCATTTTGTAGTTGTTCATTCTACAAATTCAATGTAATAATCTGAATGTCCTTGACATTCAATTCATAGTTGGCATTCATCATTTGACTAAGGGTATCCAATTGCATGTTCAAAATCTTGGTTGGTTTTGATGATGTCTCTTCTAGTCTGTAACATAGAACTTTTTTGTCTTCTTCTATCATGGCTTTGTCTTCCATGGCTTTCTTCTTCTATTCAGTTATCTCATATAGCATTATGGCATGTGATTCTTTCTCTAACTTAAGATTTCTGATTTCCTCAACTTGGATCTTGTTCTTTTCCATCACATCTGCAACTGTTGCATCGTACTCAGTTTAGTCTCCATCTATAAATAGCTTGGTAGTTTTGATCTCTTTGTATTGTGTGTCATTGTTAGCAATAGCAATGTCTTTCCTTCTCTTCAAAGAACTCCTTAAGGCTTCTCTTGATTCATTCAGCTATTGAATAATAAGTTGTATTTCAATTTCTTGGATCTCAATAGTTTTCCCTAACTTGTAGACTTCCATCTCAATATCTTTCCTCAAATATGTAAAGCTTCTCTTTCAGAGAACAAGGCTCTGATGCCAATTGTTGGAATTACAATTAGGAAAGTAAACTTCATAGAGGGGGGATGAATCTAAAGTGCTAATCTTTGAACAATTAAAAATTTGAACCTTAAAAACAATACATGGATAAACTAATTGAAATAAAATGTAAAGTAAATGCATTCATATAGACACTTGACACAAGATATGATTTATAGAAACCCTCTAATGAGAAGATAAAATTGGGGTGGGTATGACACCCAGAAATCTTCACTACTACAACAATAAAGTTCACCTGCATGATTTGACTATTCTCATGATCTACTCTATGAAAGGCCTACCCTGTTAAAAGCTTACAATGACTATTAAGTCGTACCCTATTAAAGGATTTTAACACCTGTTAGAAGTGTGCCTAGTTAAAAGACTAATGATCATTTACTTGGAATGTCACCCTATTAAAGGATTTACTACAGCTTGTTAGGACTACTCTGTTAAGAGATTTTACCAAAATCACTTGTTATTATGTAAAGGCATAGATCTTATGATTAGCTCTAGTCACTTAATTAAAGATCAAATCTACACATTAATCTCCTTAATCCTTTTGACCTAATGTGACAATTTATGTATCCTCCATTCTTTGCTCTCTTCTTACTAATTTTGCAATTCATTTCTTCATGCTATCCTCTAAGTCTCCATGAATGCTAAGTCTATGCATGCAAACTTCTCTACAATCATTTCTTGCCCTCATAAAAATTTTAGGATTTCATCTTCATTAATAAGACTTTTAGACTTAGGGTTAGGTATGAATCTATGGCTTAGATTCATCCTCTTTGCCTCTTTACCATTCCTATTTTCTAATTGGTTGCATATAATTACCTTGGAATTCCATAAATATATTTGTCCTTATCTCCAAATATTGTAATCTATCCATATGTTGGCTCAAAAAAGGTTTACATATTTGTTTGTGCCATCACACACAACTATGTCCAATTTGTGTTACTCGGCACTTAATAGTTCTGATACTTAGCACTTGATAACACTCATACTCAGAACTTGCTGTAATTTTATCTTGATTGGAACTTGACCTTGCTCGACATCAACTATTCACTTAGCACATATACTCCCTCGGCACTGTCTAGTTGGTCGGCACCCAAGTGACTGCACTTACTATATTTTTGGTTCAGCACATATCGTGACTCAACACTTGTATATAATATACTCGACATATGTACTAGCTCAACATGAGCTTAGTAAACAGCTTAAGTGTGTTGATACTCAATAGTCAAAACCAATCTAAGATCAATAATCTCCCCCTTTGACATGAGTGTCAAAAACACTTAACTATACATGATGAATCTAATCTCCTCGAATATAATATACACCTAGTTTGGTATATATACAAAATGTCAAAATAAAATGTTTAAATTTTTTTAAAGACTATATGCCTCAAAAGTTTATAACTCCCCCCGAGTTAATGTATCTTTTCTATTTCCAAAATCTCTATGAGTAGATTTGCCTCATGCTGATTCATTCTAATACTCTTTATCTAATCTGCTTTTCTGCTTTGTACTCTCCCTTTGGTTACTCTTCTTTTGACTCCCCCTTTCACATGTCTCCCCTTGCAGCTTAAGTCTCCTTCTAGCCTTTTGATTTATCTCCCCCTTTGAATTTGTCCTTGTTTTACAATTCTCCCCCTTTTTTACACTTATGTCAAAGGGTCCATACATTGATTAAGTATTTTTCCAAGAAGGTCTTTTTTACATCCATCACAATTCTTAGAGTAGCATCCCAGTTTTGTATTGCAACTTCTAGGGATTTGATTTGTATTGATGTCTCTGTTAGAAGGTGAACTAAGCCATCTAATGTTCAAATATTAGGATCTTTCTTTAATACATTTTCTACATAGGATAGTTCCTTTTGTAGAATCTCCATGTGAGGGGTTAGGGTGGCTTGGAGTTGAACTAATTTGGCTCTAGTATTAGCCTCTTCTATTTTTAATACAAATAGTTCCTTCTATGTGTGAAGTGTTGTATTAAAGTGCTTCTCACTTTGAGCTAGATCTTTGGGCAATTGCATGCCTTATATTTTCAGATTTCTTTCCAAGCTCATTATATATTCTTTGGCTAGTATCTCATGTGAAGATTGAGGGATCACATGAGTTTGAGTACAATGAGCATATATTCTCGAGTACTATGTTTACCTTCTCAATTTTCTTTACTAGCTCAACCTATGATAGTGCTATTTCACTAGATATTTTCTCATTCACCTTTAATTGAAACTTATTCTCAGACCATTCCATGAGTTTTACATTTGTCTCATTCCTGGTCTTCATTGGTCACTATTCAATAATTTTTGACAACTATTCCAATATTGGCTTGGTTTCATCTAGTGTGTGCAAGCTAAATGCATCTAGAAAGATGTCTTTTATCTCAATTAGTGCTTTCCTTTTCTTGTACTCCTGTTTGAGTAATTCTTGGTTTGTCTTTCTTTCGAATGCCTCCTACACCTCATTGATCTAGTCTATGTTCATGGTTGCATAGTCATACTTTGGAATGACTATCTCTTCATCTAATGTAGGGGCTCCATAATAAAGTACCCTTGTAACCTTTGTGAAGCGCGAGCCTGGAGCAAAAAATTGGAATGGCATTGCTTCAGTGCTCAGCTTCTAAGGCATTTTTGTAGGAGTCCCACTTGTTGGTATATTTATCAAAGTTTGAATTTCTTCTTGCTCTTTTCCCTTTGGAGTCTCCTTATCCTCTTCTAATTTTTCTTGATCAATCACTATTATTTGTGGTGGTGCACCTTGTACTTGTGTAGTAGGAATAGAAGTATCCATATGTCATGTTCGTTCCTTTGTAGACTCTTTCTCTTCTGTATTCTAACTCTTGTGCTCAATCATCAAGACTTTAATTATGGAGTCAACCTTGGTAGATGTATCAGTCGATGTTTTCTTCGTAGGTTCTCCATTTGTAGCTAAAGGGATGTTAGAAGGTGGTTCTTGTGGATTCACTTTATCCCCTATCAAGTTAGCTACAACTTTTTGCAACTCTTCCACACTGACCAAAACTAGATTGTCACACAACTTTGCCTATAATGTTGATTTGTCAAGAATCTTCTTTAGATCCTATGTAGTGAGTGGGTTGATGTTCTAAACTGAGCTATCAGGAACATCCTTTACTTTTATTTTTCTAGGAACCAAGCACACTCTAATCTATTTGCTACTCCTTAGCAATTGCCATATCATCTTCTTTTTGTGTCTCCTCCACTATGTTATCCCCTTTTTATTTCTCAATTTCTTCTTCTCCATTATTTCTTCCCTCAAAGGGATCCTCTTCTCCTTCCTTCATACTTGTTAAACCATAAATCAACTTCCACATCTTTGTGTATTTATTAATAACATCTTCAATGTTCTTTTGGAGAATGTTAAAGGCTATGTACTTAGGTGCAAATTTTCTACCATGTTTCTTGTTAGCCTTAGTAATTTGACCTTTTCTAAGCTCAAGCATTAATCTAGCCAATGCAGACTCTCTTATTTCATTTTCTATATTAAGGCAATAATTCCATTTATTCTCAACAATAGAATATAAATCCTTAGGCATTGAATTATCAAGTTCAAGTGGGGTGTTCTTGAACTTAGCCATTATAGTATAAACTAATTTTTCAACCATGTTTTGTTCTTCCCTACTTAACTTACTGAAATAAATGTTATTTAAGCTAGTTAAGTCTACATTCTCTTTGATATTATCACAAATATTTTCTAAATCAGATTTAGAGGTATGAATTACCACTCTGAATAGGCTGATGTCTTCTGACTTGGTCCTTTCTTCATCAGAGTCAGGTTGAGCTACATATTTTCTTCTTTGTTTATTCTTCATAGGACCAATTTATTTAGTAGCTTTCTTCTTTTCCTTGACTTTCTCCTTAGCCTTTTGAGTGGATACCCTTGTGGTAGCTCTTGTGGCTGGAGTAGTAGGCTTAGTAGTGCTTGGCTTTGCAATTTTCTTACCCTTAGGTTTTTCTATAGGCTGGATTTTAGCTTTCTTCTTCTTGGGTTCTAGCTTAGTTGGTTCTTCCTCAACTTGTTCCTCCTCGACACCTTCTTCCTTTGCATCTTCACCCATGCCTTGTGTCAAGGCAAGTGGTCCTTGACCTTGTTCTTGTTCTTCCTCTTCATCTTCATCTTCTTCTTCTCCTTCTACAGTCCCTTCTCCAAATTTTACCTTAAGTTTCTTGACCAATTTATGCTTTTTCTTTAGAGTTGAGGTAGCTTTCAACTCCATTTCCACTTTAGACTTCACAACATCATAAGTGCCAAAAGGTTTTTCACTTTTATCAATTTCTTCTACAAGAAATGTTGTGATTTTTGTTGATGCCTCATCAATATTTAGCTCATATCCTAATGGCCTTAACCATCTAACTCTTGGTACTACTACTTGGATGAAAGTATAATCAATATCAACTAAGAAACAAATATCATTGATGTGCTGATCTATTAGGGAAATTGGGGTCCTTAGTCTTTTCTTCATGGTTTTCTTGAAATCCTCAAAATAACTAGTCATTAAAATCTCAAAATTGTCTCCCATTATCTCAATGTACTCATTAATTTGAGTTTAACTAACCTATTTGTTTTCCAATCAATCTTGCCAAAAGAGGGAAATTCATTCTAAACATAGAAAAAAATACATATCAAAATTGATCCAAATTTATGTTGAACACCTTTGGATCTTCTTATTACTCTCAAATTATCCATAATTTGTTGCAATTGCAATTCTGCTAGATCGTATGTATGATCCTTCTTGATAATTTTGTAGCCTACATCCACTACAATGCATGGTACACTGTTCAATCGGCTTGATTGATAGAATTTGTGAGATATGATTCTCATAAAAAATTCTGAAAGTGGAACTTTGATTTTATCAATGGTCATGCCTCTCTTATTCCATTTTTCCCCAGTGTTCTTTTTAATGGCTTCTTTAGATTCGCTTCTTAGGGTTTTGTGCTAATCTAGGGTTGGAAAACCTGTAACCCTATGTATGATTATTTTTGACAACTTGATCAGTCCTCCTTCTAACCAAAAACATCCATCATGGATTCTACTTAAAACTATTCTAATCCACTCTATTTTGAAAACTGTAGGAAAATCTTAGCACACATTAGTCCCTTTCTCTCAACAATTTGAAATTCTTCCTTCAAAACTCCATTCTCACACAATTTTTCATATGCTTTTTGAATCTCCATGTCACCAATTGCTCCAACCTTGCAAGTGTAGCATTTCCTAACATCTTGAACCATTACTACTTTTGGTGGAATGATGGATAATGTGCCAACAGGGTCATTTTTTATATGCAACTTTAGATAATGGCCTAAATTCTGGTTGCTTGACCATCTCAAAATATTCCTTTTCCTTAGGGGTTTTAGAACTAGAGGTCATTTTTCAAAACTAGGGTTTCAAAAGATATTAAACTTTGTAAATACATAACTCAACACTTGAGATATACCTTGGATTGATGAAACGGTTCTTGATCTTTGTTAGAAGTTTCCATGTATCAATACAACACTTCCCTTCTTTAGTTAAAGTTCAGGCATGTTCATGTTGTGGGAAAGCAATGATCATCAATCTTCCAAAGATCAATGATCATGAAAATCCTTATAAATTTATAAATCTAGCTTCAAAATTTTGATTCCATTAGTACAATCACTTTCCAACTCAATGGACATGTAGATCACTCCACCAATCATTATGTACCATGTTAGCATAATTTCCAACTTGGCATGACTAGGCGACCCTTTGTATGATTGGACCCACTTGTCCATGTGGCAAACATGTGCTTCCCTACTTTAGTTAAACTTTGGTCACTTTTATAGTGTGGGTATGTACCTTCTATTGATCTTCCCAATATCAATGGTGCATATTTCTCATACATTTTACGACCTAGTCAGAAAGAGCAATCAACAAAATGATGTACCTTATCCAGTGTGTCTGACATTTTCCAACTATTTCAAAACCTTTTTAAAATTGGGACACATGACATTACCAAGTACATGTGTTGCTAGGGTGCTTTCCCACATCAATTAAACTTCACACATCTTTTCATTACGGTAATGTACCTTCCATTTATCTTTGAAAGATCAATGGTGCAATGGCATAATACAAAAAGGTAACCCTCGCTACTTAGCTCAACCAATTAGATGGCTCAAAATTCCCAATGTGTTCTGATATCCATCTAATAGCTTTGAAACTATTCTAATAGTTCTAGCTTTTGTGGTGCATTGAGGGGCTAACATCACAAAGAACTAAGTGGCAATTAGGCACTTACCCACATTTGCCCAAAGGTTGACAAAATTCTCAATGCGAGTAAGCACTCATTGTTGATCTTCCAAAGATCAACAGTTATCAAATCCAAACCTTGCAGTGGTTAAAACACTTTTGGAAAGTGTTAAGGAATTAATGAAGGTAAAACCATAGTTATGACAAGGGTTTATGGGAAAAGATAATTAAATTTTGAGAAAGTAAATTTAAAATAAATACAAGAAAAGGTAACCTTAGGGTAACAAGCTTCTCGCATAATTTTGTATAAAACACTACTTTCTAAATTTTTTGAAAACTAGGGCACATAACAAGGGTTTCATGAAATTTTAATAATTTCGCTTATGGTTTCAACACATCTCACATTTTAAAATAGGACTAATGGTTTTTTTCATTGTAGAGTGTAACAAAAAATTATGCAAGGTGGAAAAACCAGGCCAACACATGCATCATAATGTCACTCTGTCTATTTTCATAAAACCCTTGCGCCTTCATAGAGCAAAAAAAAGATGAATGTAGATTTGAGAGGATCTAATGGTAAGGAAATTTGTGGCCCCATAGAAATAAACCTAGATTCATATTTTTAATTTGGTTATTTTTTATTTCCATTGCATTTAATATTAAATTGTGAAGTGACCATTGGGTGGGCTTTGGCATTTAAATTCAATATTTTGGCAGTAAGGCATTTTGGTTAATAGTATCTTATTATGGTTATTGATCATATTAATCATATGGTTAAGGATTAATAAGGTGTATATTTTTATAGTAGTTGGATAATTAATTCACCATCTGCTACCCCCCACCCCTCCCTCATTTATATTGGTGGACTTTATAACAATTGGTATCAGAGCATTATGACCTTGAAGTTAAATCTTAATAGATTTGGGAGATCAATGGAGAGTCACTTTAGAAAAGAAAGTTCTAAGTTTAATGGAGCTAAATATGTTAGTTAGAAGGAAAAGATGAAGACTCATTTGCTATGTATGAGTCTAGGATATTGGCTTTTAACAAAGAGAGATAAAGTGATTGTGGAAGAAAGAAAGCTTGAGGAATGCAACAAAGTAGAGAGAGAGATCTATTTATGTGCAATATGAGAGCTAGAGAAGCATTATGATAGCTCTTCCTAAAAATGAATATAGTTGGGTAAAATCACTAGAAACATCTCATAAGATTTAGAAAGCTCTAGAATCTACTTTTGAAGGAGATAAACATGAAAAAAGAGTAAGATTATAGAATTGGATATGTTTGTTTCAAGATGCTAAAACATTGAAAGATTAATTTGTGAGAAACTATATTGGTAGGATATCTGAGATTGTTGCAGGAATCAAATCCTATAGTGGAACCAAAGAGGAGGATGAGATTGTGTCGAAAATTTTGAAAACTTTGACACCACCATTCAAGAAAGTAGCACAGATGATAGAGCTTTTAATACCCTACATTGAAAATTTTACCCAAGAGACTATGCTTAGAAGATTTGAAGTAGCAGAATCAAGTTTAAGAAAATTTGGAGAATGCACAAGAGTGAAGACAACTTTTAGTGCCTTAAGCATTCATCCTTGCTTATCTAGAAGTGTAATCACCCATGGAGATTATGCGAGTAGCAATAGATCCAGATCTAAAGAGGAAAGAAAGATTGAAGAAGTTAAAATCTTTCATGTGAGAAGAGAAATAGATGATAAGAAAATATTTAAATCTTGGACTTGTAATGAATTTTTTCATTATGCTTCTAAGTGTCCTAAGAGGGAGAAAAAAAGAGAGATAAATTTCAAGTGTAGAAGACCTAGAGATTGTTTGTATGCAAATGAAGATGATGAATCTAAGGAAAGAGTTTCAAGTGAGAGTGATGATGAGATAGGATTTGTGGCTATAAAAGAAGAAAGTTTTAAAATTGAAATTAGAGAAGAAAAGGCTCTAGTTGCCCAAGTAGAAAAGAACTTTGATTGAATCATATACAATGGTTGTTCACATCATATGATAGGGGATGTGAACAAGTTTATTAATTTTAGAAATCATGATGGAGGTATTGTTAGAGTTGGTAATAATGTGGTCTGTCACATCATAGCGATAGGATCTATTACTTGTTGAGTTATCATTTTTTATGATGTTGAATTATAGAGACCCTTTTGAATATCTCTCTTAAAAAGATGATCAAGGACCAACTCCAAGGTTCAAAGTGGGTGTTTTTCAACCTATTGGGTAACTCAATTGAAGATAAATGTATATGTTCAGAAGGACACATTTTCTAGTTCTAACCAATCTACACAATCCATTGTTTGAAATGTAACCATAAAAGAGATATTTTTTTGTATTTTCTATTTTATGATTAATGAAGTCTATAAATGCAACTATAGGAATTCCTATTTGAACCAAATGTTTGAAATTAAAATACAAAGATAGAGTAATGAGATATTTAAAGAAAATATCTAAAAGAGAAATTCCTAACAGACATAAGCCAAAGTAAAAACATGTTTGCAAATTAAATTATCAAAAAGGTATGGTAGGAAACCAATGAAATTAGGAGAAGCATTTCCTTAACTGCATTGATGCAATATCCAATGAGAACTTTAATAATAACCAAAAGATATTCCATGTTTCATCAAATCATGAGGCACTCACACAAGACAAAATACTATGCAAGAAAAAAATGATCCTTTCTCTAATTTGTCCAAATAGTGGAATTTGTTAGCATAAGGAAAACACTAGAACTAAAACATTGCACAATAAAACCATTGGCTCCATTATTATTCATGAACATACATTCACAAAAATAACACTCTTTGGAAAGAATAACTACATTGAGAATGAGAACACCAATAGCATATGTTGTTGCATCAAAATAACATTTTGGAGTACATATTGCATCCATGTATTTATAATAAATCATCTTCTCCTTTTGTGTTAGGAGTGAGAGCTCTTTAAATGCAAACTCATGCTAAACACTAATAAAATAAATCTAATTATATAGAAACTGAATCTCTAAATGGTGATAAGTAGGTCACCACCCTTGTTTATATCCATTAATGGGTGCATGAGCCTTTGCTTGACATACAAATAATGAAATAATAAGAATGTAAGAAGATTAAAGTTGTGAGATGAAGTGGAAGTCTCTTAAAGATCTAAAAATGGAAGCTCAGCCTTCTTTAGACATTTGTGGGAGTTGAATTATCATCAAAATATGTTTCCAATGCATGGAAATCTCTAAAATAATAATTGGAAGTTAACTATCAGCACACCTATGCACCTTGGTGATAGGAGCCAAAAATCTAACAAATCTTCTAAGTGCCAAAATTGAATTTGCAACATCTGGGTTTTCTTCCCCCTTATACCAAAACAATTTCTAGATGCTTATTCTTGAATTTATCTATAATCTCTTCCACTTCAATAGCTTCTAGTAAATCTAATGTTTCCTACTTATTATTTACTATTTTCTTGTTACTTACTTATATTCTTGTTTCTACAAAATCCTCAAGTTTTCTATTTAGTTCCAATAATGCCTCTTCAATTTTGAATGCTTGTCTCACATCTTCTTTTGATGAAGCATCTTCAAATGTGCCTCTAAATTTTTGGACTATTTATTTCACTAAAAAAATCTTGTTCTTTGACTCATCCTCAAGAATCTGAGGGTTGGCAGTATTATAACACCTTTCTGCTTCCAAAAATTACTCTTGAACTTTATTCTTTATCTTCTAAATTCACTCGGTTAATTAGTCCATAACCTTATTTCCTATAGATATCTTCTCTACCTAGTTGTCAATCTTACCTAGCTCCTCTATAGAGTATACTTCCATTAGCATCTGGTACCTTTGACCCTTTATTGATATGAGTCTTATAGATCATTTTCTCAGGTACATACTTCATCCATTAGCCGAAAACTTTGGTTTACAATGGAAACCAACTTGTTGGCATTTGACTAGATGTTGTGCAATAGGTTCAAATTTCCATGTATTATTTGTACTCCTCCTTCCTCAAAAATATCATGCCATTTCCGATAGACTTCCAAAAATGAGTTCATTTGTGGCCTTGCCTATTTCCTTCCTAATGCATTGCCAAGAGTGATCTCTAGATTTTCTAGGTCAATGGGTCCCACCACATCATTCAAGTAGCCTATCAGTAGCTCATTCTACTTCTATAGTGTTAACAATTTGGACTCATCATTATCCATGTGTTTGAACACCTCATTTAGGCATTTAGTGATTATCACTTTAGTTGTGTCCACTATGGGCTTTCCCACACTAGTACATTTGCACTTGTTTTTCTACCAAAATTTTTAACCAAAGGTATGATTTATTTTATTTTTTGGTTTTCATCCATGTATTGGTTAAAAACATCCTAAGTTTTTCCAAGGTGGTCAGAATTTTGACCAAATTAGGTCATAAGAAAGAAAAAGTATGTTAATTGGCCCATGTTTATAGTTGTATGATATTATTGTTTTATGTTATTTCATTCTCGCCCACATAGGGTATCATTGTGGGTAATATTGGGGCTTCACGGGTAAATTTTGTAGTGATATCAATCATTGGAGGAAGGTGAATCTACATGTTCTTGCAAAGTTTGGCATAGGGTTTATGCAATTGATCTTGGGATATGGTTGATATTCAAACAAGTCAAATCGACACACGATTTTCCATTTGAAGGTTACAACCTAGTGAGATTTTAATTCCATGTGTCACAATCAATGTAGCAAGAATCTAAATATATCATTTATATGTCCTTCTAGATTTTTGCAACATGTTCTCCTTTAAACAATGAAGAGTATATGATGTTTGTGTAAATCAATAACACAAAAATCTACCAATAACACAAAAGCTATTGAGATCATTAGCATGGAATTAAGGTGGTTAAGAACATGGCCCCAAATATTTCTAATTAATTTTTGTAATATGCATTCTTATATTATAGATGATGTAATTAGTTAGGCATGGTTCGCATTGTAGTTCATAAATGAACTAACTCATGTTTTATCAAGAGATAAAATTACATTAGTAGGGCATTGCTAACAACTTGTAAAGATTTATAGCCCTTGGGGCTTGTCTGTAAAGGGACAACACTCTTGTTTTGCTACATTTTATTATCAAAAATAGCTTGTAAAGATGAGAAGTCTATTCATTACATAAAACTTATTGCAAAAAAATATACACATTAATGAATGGACAAGAGAAGAGGCAGTTTATTTTAATATCAATAAAATGCAATACTTATTGACAAAATTTAATATTATACTTTCAGCTATAGCTTTTATGATGAATTCTTAAGAAAGTATGGCAATGCAAATGTGTGGAAATTTTTTTACAGATCTCTTTAACTACCTTCCTCTGATAGCTCTCATTGAAAGTCGAGTAAATAAAAATCAAAGTTAAAGTACAGTGGCAAATTTTGTTAGGTTTTAGTGTGTTGTATAAAGATTTTAGTTTTTGCACCATCTTTAGAATCCAACTTTCCTTTTTTTGTTGGTTATAGATCTTCTACTTGCATGGTGGTCTCTTCCCATCATTGGATACACTTGATAACATTCGTTCCCTAGATTGCATCTAAGAAGTAAGTAGTTTGAGATGTCAACCATCTAAATTCACATTTAGTGTTGTTTTATATTTCATGTTATCATCATCAAGGTTTGTAATTTTTGCAATCTTTTATATTTATTATTTATATAAACACTTGTGTCTATATCTCTTTTTAAATTCTTTGTTGGTGATTATTTTGTTAGTAAGTGTAGGGAAATCATTTTACATGAGGTCAATGGAAGGAATCCATTGCGCAATTCCTCTCTTGAAAAGCTAATCTTTTGGGATCAACTCCAAGGTTCAATATTGTCTTGCGACATACCAAAATTTGCTCAGTTGAAGATAAATGTGATTGTTCACGAGGAGGCCTTTGCTAGTTCTACTATGATCTTGGAATGAAGTAAATCTATTTTTTGTCTCAAAATAACACACAAAAGAACAATATTTTTGTATTTTTTGGTTTTTTAATGAATGCAATCTAATAGTGCAACTAAAATGAGTTCCTATTCTAAAAAGGGGTTAATAAAGTAAATAATGAAACTGAAAGAAAATAACAAGAAATTGAAATAACTTGAAATTGAAATCCTAAATAGACATACGCTACAAAAAACAACATGCTACAAGTTAAACTCTTGAAGAAATTAGTTGAAAACCAATGAAAATAGGAGCAATGCTTCCTATAATCCACTAATGCAATCGTCAATGGGAAATTTTAGTAACCAAATGATGTTTCACTCTTCATCAAATTGCAAGGCCATGGAAAGTGTGCTCATGCAAGACAAAGAGTTATGTAGGCACAATTTGTGATCTCTCCTCAAGCTAGATATGTCAATAGAATTTGTAAATCTGTAGAAAACACCAAAACTAAAAGATTACACAACTAGAAAAAATGCAATAAACCTTTGGCTTAATCACAATCTCATGAATAAAATTCACAAAACAATGACACATTCAGGCAAGAATCACTACACTCCAAATGTGAGCACCAAAACCATGATTTTATTACATAATAATGATGACCCTTGTTACATTTTACAATGGGGTATTTATAAAAAATTGTCTCCTCAATTTGTGTTTAGAGTGAGAGATATCTTCATGCAATAAAATGCTTTTAAAATATTAAAGTAGACTAAATATATACAAACTAACAATTAATCTGGTGCTTAGAGGGACTTCATCCATATTTTATTAATTAATTGGATGCATGAGTCCTTTACATGTCAAAAACAAATAAAATGTGAGAGAGAAAGTAGCAGGAAGCCATCAGTCAAAGTGGAAGTGCATGGAGCCATCAAAAATAGAAGTTGGTCCTTCACTAGGTGTGTGTCAAAGTTAAACTGCCATCATAATGCATTCTCAATGCATGGAAGGTGTTATTTTTGGAACTAACAGCTAACTATCAGTGTACTTCTAAATTACAGACCTATGTACCTGCACACCTACGGACCTATATGAAAATATGAAGCTATAGACCTATAGAGCTGCATGAAAATGTGGAGCTGCAAACCTACGTACCTCTATTGGGTCAAAAATTCAAAAATTTACTGCGTGTCAAAATTGAAATTCTAGCATCTAGGTTTTGTTCTTCTTCATCCCAAAGCTATGTTTGGATGTTTTCCCTTGAATTTATTAATCATCTTAGTAATTTTAGCCACATATGGAAGATCTAAAGCCACATATTCATCCTTTACCTTCTATTTGTTGTTGTCCACTTCAATTCAAGTCTCTATAAAATCTCTGAGTTTGGTGTTCAACTCTAATAGTGCGTCCTCTATCCTGAAGGCTTGCCTAATATATTCATCATAGGATGCTTCCTCTAATGTCTGATTGAAATTCTCTGCTACTACCTCAACTAGAAATAGCTTCTCTCATTCTTCATCTTCAAAAAAGTCTAAGCATGCATCACTATACAAATTTTTTGCTTTCAAAATTTTCTCTTAGGCTTGGTCCTTGAGTCGATTGATCTCTTTACGTAATGTTTCCATTACTTTATTGCCATCCGCTATCTTCTCTATCCAATCATCAATCATGTCTAACTCTTCTTCGGTATATACATCAATCAAAGTGCTATACCTTTACCCTTTTATGGCTTGTAGAGTCTACAAATCCTTACTCTAGGCCTGTACCTCATCCATGATACTATAATCCTACCTCAAAATTTCTATGACCTTATTCACATTCTCCTACGTAGGATGTAGTAACTTCAAATTCCCTGTGATTGTGGTAACACCTCTATCCTCACGACTTTCTTGTCATTCCTAACAAGCTTTCAAAAATGGATTGAGCCATACACCTTCCCCTTCTCTAAGAATGGTATTTAGAGTCTACTCAAGGCACTCAAGATAAAGAGGACCAACAACTTTGGCTAGATATCTCTTTAGGATCTCAACTTGCACTCGAAGCATTCAGAGTTCAATCTCATCTTGTTCCATGTGCCTAAGAACCTCTTTGACTCCCATAGTCATCATCTGTCAGGCTGAATCCTATGTAGGCCTTCCTAACATAACATCCTTTACTTCATAATCCTTAAGACTAACTACATCTGCATCTATACCTTTAGGACGAATAGCCACTTGTGCAAATAAATCATGGTTTTGTATGGTAGTAACAAATGCTAATGGCATTGCATCATGTAATGGAGACTCAGGTTTGTTCAAGATCTCTATAATATAACAAATGTCATCCTCCAAAGCACAGAGCTAAGGCTTAGCACTCCTCATTATCTCCTTTTAGAAAAATCTCAAAATGTGTTTTTCTATGACCTTGGCTCTTGATGACGAAGAGGTGTGTTCAACTACCTCCTTCCCTTTATCACTCTTGCTTGGAGATGTCTCATATTGTGAGGACTCTCCTTCTATAGCCTTAGTCTCTAAAGATCCTATAGCTTCCTCCTTAGCATCTTGCAAAGGTTGTTGTGCATATTCTACCATTTGTTCCTCTTTTGATGATTCATCAGTAGCCCTTGGCTCTATTTTCTCTTGTGGTGATCATTCCTTTTGAACTTTTTTGTCTTCTAAACTCAAAGGTGGGGGAGTTACTAAAAACTTATCTACTACTATAATCTTTGGTGGAGATGGAGGATTAAAATTAGGACCCTATGTTTCTGGAGGCATCTGCATCCAGTCTTCCTATTGGAGTTCACCTATAGGGGTGTCTTTAATCTTATCTCCAACCAACTCTATACCCATGGGCATGAAATTAAAATCCATCATGGAGAAAACATCCTCACCTCCTTCCCTTTGCTCATTCACCTAGTACTACACTTCTTCTTTGGGAGAAGAGAGTTCTAATGGTTCTGCTTGGGTGGATGGTGGGGTACCCATGGCACTCTTTCTTCTTTCCAACTCTTCAGCTTTTTCTAATTGAGTTCTTCCCTATAGGGGCACTTGTTCCTCCTGCTCTTCTAATTTTGTTTCTTCCTCATCTTCTTCTTCCTTCAAAATAGTTTCAGGAATAGATGGATTAGGTACTAATCTTCTATTGATCTTTTTCCTTTTCTTCATCTTAGTCTTGATCCTCTTATGTTTCTTGAGGATGGAAGGAGAAGGTGGCTCTTCTTATACATGAGGAATGGAGGCTTCTAGAATTTTTCTCTCTTCTAGTTGGCTTGGCACAATAGGAGGCAACTGAGCTTCATCCTAGATTTGAGTATCTCCAATACCTTGGGACACTTGTGAGCTCTGTTCTTATTGTGCAGGAGACACATGTTCTACATCCTATTCTATCTAAATCCTCTAAGGAGAGGTTCTCTTCCTCTTTCCCTTTCTATCTGGAGTGTTTAGTATCCAACTAGGTGATCAAGTTGATAGACTATCTCTGGCCTGATAGGAGATTGGTGCACAAGGGAAAGAATTGTGACTTTCCTTCCTTTACCCCTTTTTGGGTGAGCATGTGCATGGAAGATCACTATATCTAGAACTAGATCAAGTGGAAAAGGTTTCTTGATCCAATTCTTGGTCATTCAAATGACATGCCTCGCTTGATGATTAATGTCATCTCCTTCTTCCCTGTCAACCTCTGCATTTAGAATAGTTCTTTCACCAATTTTATCTACATTGAACAAGGGATCTAGTAATTCTTTAGAGTTGTGTAGCCTTATCTCATTAGGGATATTAAAACATAGAGCCTTTTCTACTAGATACAAAGTCATGCTACAATAGTCCCTGATGTGAACATCATAGTCATTTGTGGTATTCATCTAATGATCTTCAATGGCATCCTCATGATGGAAGTCCTTTCCTAGTAGGCTTTCCACTTTACCAACATTGTCAAAGTATGGCTAAGGAGAGTTGTATTCTTCAAGAGGATAGTTCTCCCATTCCAACTCAAAGGTCTGAATATCCTATTTTCACTTCACCTGATACAACCCAATGACCAATGGCCATTCCTAGTAGGATCTTCGTTACCTCTTTATCTTCTCATAGGCTGACTTAATTTTCCTAGAGATCTCCAATAGTACCAACTTGTCACTTGGGTAGCTTGGAAGCTTCTTAGGATTGATGGATGCACCAGCTACTCATAAATATGTGAATGTCTTGAATTGGATGAAGTAGGCTTTGAGAGCCATGATCTGTGCTTTGGCTTCATTAGATAACCTTTTTCCATAGTCACCCTCAATGAATCATATGATAGCAAAGATGAACACATCATTCACAATCTTGTATTCCTTGCTCTGTGTTAAGAGCTTCTTCTTCACCAACTAAGGATAAACTATGTAAGGTCAGGCATTAGGGTCCTACATACTACCTCTCCTGTACAAACTAGGATAGTTTGTCACCCTTGCTATAAGTAGGTACACCAGCTAAGAAGTCATGTAAAACTTCTTCTTATCCTTCATCATCCTTAGTTGCTCACACAAGTTTTCACTTAGTGTGGTGGCCTATTCCAATGGTATCTTCGCCTGTCTGATGGTCTCAGTGTAGTTGACCATGAACGTGCTAAGGTTACCTACTACAAGTAAGCCCATGACTCTACTCAGGAGAATAATGGAGTATCCAATGTCTTCCTTCATGTATTCCCAAGTCATATCCACTTTTTTGGTCATCCTTCCTCGAGGAGGCTTCTCAATCAAGTACAAGGATTGTGTAGTGTCAATGGCCTCCTATTGATACTCCCTATACCATCTCTTGGCCACTTCATAGGAAAGTCAGATGAACTAGTCTCCTCTTGGTAGGTGGAAAACCCTCTCAATGTTATTAGGTAGTAAATCCAATACCACTTCCCCTATGATTCTCTTGACCATCATCTCATTAGTCATGAAGTGTTGCGATAGGGCCATGATTAGTTTAGTTGATTGCACTAACATAGGATGTGATGCTATATTCACTAATCCTGAACAAATCAACATAGACACCAAAGTTGACCTCTCTGTTGGCTTGTCAGAAATTCTCAAACATTCACCTAGGTTTGTGTGTCCAAGGTCAGTATCTCTATTCTTACCATAATCATTGTGGAATCTTGACTTTGAATGTACACCTTGGAATTTGAACACAACCGGCTTGGGTGCTACTCTAGATGTGGATGCCATTTGGTTATGTTACCTACACATTGCAAGAGAAAATGTTATTAGTCCAAAGTTAGCGTAAAAGTTAAACAAAAACCTGTGTTAAAAAAAAAGTCCCCTTTGGGTGATTTTATTATTTATTTATTTTTAAAAAAAAAAAAAAAATTTAGTGTGTGCAACACCAAGTGCATGGTGCCCAATGTGCAGCATGGGCACAGTGCCAAGCACATAGCACCATGCCACAAAAGAAAGGGAAGCGGGTGCTCACTGCATTTTGAAGAAGAATGAAAAAATGATAGGGGGGAAAGGGAGAAGAAGGGTTATATAACCCCTCCCTCCCCCACACATCCACCATGCATTGTTGCACAGTGCACACCTCGAACACGTGTGTGGGTGAGAACAAAATATTATTAATTAATTAATTAATATTATTATTAATAATAATTTTTATGTATTTTTGGTGTTTTCTAATTTTTTATTTTTTTATTTTTCTAAATGTTTTTGTTGTTGTTTTTTTACTCTAAAATCTAACTTTGACAGAATTGTTTTCTCCTAACTCTTGAACTATGAGTATGGGAGTCAGAAAAAGGTAGGGAGTCCCCATTCCTAGTGAGGAATGGGGTGCATGTTGTGGACACCACAATGGTAAGTACTATGCATCTAACTTGATTCTTCTTACATTATTGATATTGTTCTTCATTGAAGTTATAAGGTAGATTTTGTTTGAACTTCATGGTTTTAGAAAAGTTCTCAAGTAGGATATCACTAATTTGTCTTTTTTTAGTGCTTATTTATAGTTAGAGAAATGGGTCATATTAAATCATTTGAAAATAAATAGATATGATTGGTCAAAAACTTTCACAAAAGATGATATGCCAAATAATATAGACTTTTTAGAAATACCACCAACTGGTTTGGAGCCTGATGTAAGATATTTAAGAATAAATAATGAACCATAGAAACAAGACTTGAACTTGGTGTAGACTTGGAAAGGTTGACTTGACTTTGAAACTTTGATATGATACATCACCATTCAAGTTAGAAGTTTAACAATTGCAATGTGTCATTTTTATAAGATTTATGATCTTCTTGTTGTGTTTAAAGTCTTCCTTTTCTTTTATGCATATAAACATTTAGCATATGTTATTATTGCAAACATATTACAAATTTGAAACTGAAAACAATACGTTACATCGATGAAATCACTGGTCTTGTTTTGAAAAACCATTAGCATGACTCATATTTTCAAATTTTTTATAAATATTAAATTATAGTTAAATTTTTTTACATATTCAAGTACTTTGAAAAATAGCTATACCTATACCCAAAGTACCTAAGTGTCCCCATCTGTGAGTTCTAGGAGATTTCCAAACCTTTTAGACTTGGCTAGGGTCACTTGGCTCAAGACTCCCCAGTGCTTGGAGTGTCTATGAATTATGCATGAACACCATGTCATCCATCATGAGTATTGCCTCTTACCATTTCTATGAATGGTGGGCTTTTTTCTCCATCTATAATTTGTGTTCTATGGTTTTTGCAATAAAATATCTTGGTCTGTGTCTCAGATCCTTTGCCATCATCATCCACAGTTTCCATCACCTAAAGGACTAATTATAGATCTTTAAAACTTGTAGGCTAAAGTAACCCTCATAGAGAATATATCTAATGTTTAGAAAGCTAAGAAGGCAACTAAATAATATGGTAGTTGTAGGTTAAAGGAAAAGGTAATTTCATTAGCATATATTTATTATATGCAAATCTAAATGCTCAAATAGCCTGTGAAGAATTAAAGTTTCTAGGAAGGTTGCTCTGATACCATTGAGCTATCCTTGGCAGATGTTTATTGTATGCAAAATTTAAATGCTCAAATATCATTGCCAATTATGACACCCTCAATTTTAGAGACCTATAATTATCTTAGGATATTGATTTAATCTGATAAGGTCTGAAGTCTAAAATGTAGTATCACACAATACCAAATATAAAGGGCGCTCATAGCAAGACTGGAGAATAAATGATTGTGTATTTTGGAGATACTATTGCTGCTTTTGTAACCCTCCTTTTATTTTCTAATGTCAAATTACACACATCAAAGGAAAATGACCGTTTCCTATAGTGCGCACACTATTGAAGTCTTAATCACAGACTATAGCTTTACAAACCCTTGACATTGTCATGTTTCCAACATAAATTACCTATGAAAGCATTAGAAAATTGTCTTAAGCATAAGACTTCATGATTTTCTATAAATGTCAAACCTAAGAGGTGATTGCCTCCTAGAAATAGTAGCAAAGTTGAAAAGTATTCTAGAGAATAACTAATTAAAGATTATATGTTAGTAACAACAAAAGGAAAACTATACATGGCAACTTGAGACAAATACTCAACATCAATAAAAGGCACTATTAGACTTGTACAAAGACTATTAAAGATTATGGAGATTCATATTATTGTAACATTTTCTATAAAAGTTGAAGGGAGTATATACCTAATGTTATAATTTCAATTCCTAAATAATATTATTATTGATATATATGTGGACTTTTTGTGACTCCAATAGAGTGTGGACATCATGACAAATCTCCTTAGCTTTCTTGAGTTGGGAAATGGTCATTTCTAGATCCAACTTCTCATTGTCAATGGCTTTGTCAAGTCTAAATATCTCCATTATCCTTGATCTTTTTCTCAAGCTATTAAACTTTCTCTTGAGAACCTTAACGCTCTGATACCAATTTTTGGAAATATTCAAGACTATGCTAAGTTACTGAGAGGGGAGGGGTGAATCAGTAGCTTCTAAAATTTCTAACAATATCAATTCTAAATCTAATAAGTCATTTAACATTTAATTCATCATATCTATTCTAATTAAATGCATGACAAACTGAAAATATAGAACATTCATAACACTTGAAGACAATGATTTGGTGACCCAGAAACCTTCCAAATAGAAATTAAAATTGGGGTAGGGATGATGCCCAAAAAACTTCAATATTGTAGCATAAAGTTGGCCTATTAAGGCTTACATTGATCACTTCTGATCATTTTCCCTATTATGAGCAATTAGGACTGCTAGGTCCACCTTGTGAAAGGATTTACAAACATACAATGAAGTATGCACTCTTTAAAGAGATTTATGAAAGCTTGTTAAGTCTACCTTGTGAAAGGATTTTAACTAGTTCACCTATTAGGATGAAATAGTAGATCTCTGACTTACAACTGGATTGCTGATAGAGAATCCTTGATTGTGTTGATCACCTTTCTATGATGAATATGTCTTTGTTGATTCTCTTTGATATGGCCTTCACAATTCACCCTTTATCTGTTGCTTAGCTTCAACTATTCACATTTACATCCTTACATGCTCATTATTTTATTTTTTTCATATCAATGTGATACAATACATTACATATATATACCAATCCAATTTACATAGTTACAAAGTCAACCATCATACAGGTTAACACATATATCACAAAGTCGGCCCAAATGAAGACACTTAGGTTTTGAAGACTAACTTGGTGAAGTTTTGATACTTGACACCCACTATCATTACTCAGCATCATCATGCACTCAATAGACATTGAAGCTCACTACATACTGATCACTTTCAAGTAGTCTTGAACTCGATCTGCACTAATGACTCAGTAGATACTATGCAATTCAAAAAACACTAAAACACTTGGTTACCATAAAGTAGCTTGGTAACCACTAACTTTGCATCACATGAGCTATGAAATCAGTAGATACTATAATGCTCAGTTAAAACTGACAATGTATTTCATGAACATGGAACTCGACATACACTAGAATGCATGGTTTACACTACTAAACTTCACATAAACTACAACTACTAGGTAGCCACTGTAGACACCTAAAAACCTTTAAAAAATAAAGTATTTTTATTTTCTAAAAAATTCCTGATGACATCATCATTTATTAATTAATTAATTATTTTATTTATTTATTTATTTTTATGCCATTAAATCCCTTTATCTTAATTAAAAATATTTAATTAAGGAATCCCTCCCAAAAATGTTTAATTCTTATTTAAACATTATTTCCTTATTTATTAATTATTTAATTAATAAATTGACCAAAAAACCCAAAATAAATAAAAAATTTATTTTTTGCCCAAAACTTGGTCAATTTCCTTAAGACCACTAACCTCTTCGAAAATCTTCTAATCCTTCTTTAATTTTGATTAAAGGCTAATCCCATCATTTCCTACCCCTAATCCCAACTCAAAATATTTAATTAAGATTAAATATTAATCCTCATGTTTATTAAAAAAGTTTTAATAAATATCTCCTCAACGCAAACCCTTGAAATAAATAAAACTTTATTTATTTCCTAAAAATCTAATTTATCCTCATCCTAAGAAGTTCTAGACTCTTCTAGAAAGTCTTCATCCTCATCCTAGGAAGTTCTAGACTATTCTAGAAAGTCTTTATCCTCATCCAAAGTCTAGACTCTTCTAGAAGATGTCTTTAAACCTAATCCTAATCCCCTCCTAACCTTGTCACATTCTCTAAACATGTGTTAAGACTTACTAACCCAAGCCAAAGTTACCAAATATCTCCTCCTTCATCCACCCTCATTAAATGCCATCCACTTGCCTATCCCTAAGCTAATCTTAAACCATCGTAATCCATTCTCTAATCATTTGCACAATTCTAAGAAAGCTTAAAACCTTCCTAATCAAACAAAAGTCAAAATTCCTCTCATCTCTCTCAAAATATCCCAACCATAAAACTTTATGAAGCCCACTAGGCCATAAATGACTCTTCCAAGCCCTTTTATTACTCTTACAAGCCATTATGAGGGTCTTTATGAATATTTTATCCCTTGAGCTTCCTTTGTTGACTCATCCTTCCCCTTTCCTCCATCCTCTCACCCTGTGACATGTCTCACTCCCTGATTGGCTATAAGGAAGTACAATCCATGTGCTCTCCTCTCATGCAATTTGAGCCCTCCATGAGCTTTTTCCCATCCTTGCATCTTAGCCCTCAATCCCTCAAGCCTCTTGCCTATAAATTGGATCCTTCTCCTTTGCAAAACAACACAATCCATGAAGTAAAGTCATAATGCCATTTTAAGAAGCCATTTTACATCAAAACCATACACTCACACCCAAATTCCAACTCCATTTGAAGCCCTTTTTGAAGCATAAGCTTGAGCATACATCCTATCTATTTAGACAAAGCCACTCAACAAGAGAGCTTCTTATTGAGAGAGCCCATTAATGGCTCATATTCTTAATTGAGAGCTCATCTTAGTCTATCTTGAAGTTAATGAATTTTGTTTAGTTTGTAGAAGCTTTATTTAAATTTGGTTTCTATTAGCATACTAACATTGCTCATATACATTTTGGCATGCCCAGTGGAACCCCGCATGGGTCATCTTCATTAGCTTTTTTAGTCAAGTTTTGTATGTAATTTGCTAATTTTGGCTAATTTTGCTTGTTTTTGTGATTGGTAGGATTGTATAAATTGATTTTGTAGGTCTACATGAGCATGAAAAAGACAAAGGAACTCATAGTCTATCTCATAGTATTTGCATATTTTTCAAGCTTATAGGTGGACAAAGCACTTGGAATTCTTCTTCCTCTTCTTGACTATATTCTTCTTATTCCATCTACTTCTTCTTCTTCTTCTTGTGGGAGATCTTGACCATTTTTTTTTAAGGAAGCAAAATCATACACACTTCTTTTTAGTGCTTAAAATTAACCCCTAAATCATACTTAAATCCATTAAAAAATTAAAAATTTGCAAAAAAAATAAAATCTTTTAACGAGTGAAACTAAACCAATCCAATCATTTGCATCCTTGCAACATCAAGGTTTTAGATGCATTCATGCAAAGTTAGGAACACTTCATTTTTGAGAATTTAAAAAGAACTTCAAGTTTCCATTTCAAAAGGTTAAAAATCAACACTAAGTGCACACTAAAATCTAAATCAAACTCAAAGCATCAATCAAGGATAAAATGAACCTCATTTGCAAATATTTTAAAGTTCTTTTAAAAATCTCATGAAAACTAAGAGTCCTAAATTGTTTCCAAAAATTGTCCTAAAAGCTTTGTTATTTGTTCCAAACAAATGTCTTGTTGCAAAATCTTGAATGTTTCTTAGGTTTTTCATGCATCAAAGCAATCTAGGAATATCATTTTTGGGCTTAAAATATGCAAACTAGAACACAAAATCTCGAATGAAAACCAAAGTCCAAAGAGTAATTTTCACTTTTGAGTCCAAAACAATCTTGAATGATCTAAGGTTAAAACAAAGCACTTCAAAGTTCTTAAAACAACACACAAAATCTCAATCTTGAATGCTCAAAGGAAAAAATTTGAATGTTTAATCACTTGTCTTTGAATGCATGTCGCTAAACACACTCTTGAATGCCATGGATTAAAATCAAATTTTCCTTGAATGCATGATTAAAACAACAAATCCAATCTTGAATACCAAGGATCAATTAACCATTTCAATATCAAATACTTCATTTGGAGCTTTTAAAATTGAACAAAACAAATCTCTTTTCCACTTGCAATTTAGGCAAAGTTTGATTTTTGGACATTTAAGAAAATTCGTTAAGTTAAATACAAATTTGCAAAAATCAATTTTAGTAGTTCCTTGGACTCACCTCTTTTCTAATCACCCATCAATTTAACCATTGATTGCAATCTCAGCACCATCTATGGGGATGGGTCTACTTGAAAAAGGTGTTAAATGTTCCACAATCTAACTCACTCACTTGGTCTTTGAACGTTTGCTTTAACTTTATCAAAATTCTTAAATGACCAAAACTCTAGATTAAATCGATCACACTTCAAGTTTGGGCACTAAAATTGAACAACTATTGATGTGGAGGGCCTCCAGACGCACGCTTGAAATGTAATCTCACATATCTTTGTTTTGGGCTTAAAAATAAAATCACACCAACTCTTGAATGCCTTAAAGAAAATTAATCGATACTTGACATGGAGGGTCTCCAGGTGCATAGGTTTACTTTTTTGTTGACCCTAACTCTTCTTGTTGTATTCATTCTTCACTCGATTTTTCTTTGTTGGTACATTTTAAAGTTGGAATTGAACATTGTCTCTTAAACATGAGTGCTTGCAAAGTGTAGATCAGCACACATAAGAGTCAGTTGGTAAAAAGAACAAGTGTGTTTTTTAGCCCAAGGTCATCCAAGTCTTGTCTCCCCTTGTCGTCTTTCAAGGCCATCTTGGGTGCATAAGATTAGGATCCAAAACCTTGTTTCTTTTTAGGAGGCCTACTTGGGGATTTTGTCACCCCTTGGATGACCTCAACTCCAGTGTTCCGACAGAGTATAAGAACTAGGAGGTGAATCGAAAGACAACTCTCTTGGGATCAAGATTTTGTCACTTGAGCTAAGCCTCAAGGAACTTTATACCCTTGAGAAGTGAAAGAGGAGAAGTGGGTTACTACTCCTCTCAGCTATGTGACATCTTTTTGGTTTCATCTACGGATTTGGGCCTCACGTACCTTGGGTATATCATGGACTCCCTAGCTAAACCAACTATCAACCTTGTAGACAACCATCTAAGATGTTAATGTGTTTGAAGTGACTGATCGAAATGTTTGTAAAACATACACACTCCTTGGCGCAAGTATCACATTCTGGGAATTAAAACTTCTATCTAGTTTTGTCTATCTATTGCTTGGTCTTTTACTTATTGAATGCATGTTTGCCAAACTTGGTCAATCCTAGCTTAGGGAACACTTAGCGTAGTCACTGCCTATTCCAAAAGTTGAACAAGTTGAAAAAAAATAACCAAGATCTCTCAAAGCCAAGAAGATTTAGGAATTGATGTCAGAGCAACCCAAACCCAAATAGAAGTTTCACAAAGTCAAAATCAAGCCATCTCAGGCATACCAAGAACTTTCAGCCAAGAGAAAGGAACTAACACCAAGCCCTCGAATTGCCAAACTCCACAAAGCAGAGGACAAAGCTACTGGCAAAGCCCTTCAAGATGCCTAGTTAGATCGCACCATCCAATTTAACCAACATCCAAGAGTTAACAATGCTTATGCCTTACCAATTAGGCATGATTTGTATGATTAGACCACCTTGTTTCTCCACATCTTCTTACATAAGCTTCACTTTTGCATTAGAGTCATATTTGTAGCTAAGCTAGCCATCCTTAGTCATCCCCTTAAAGAATTTTAGCTCATTCATATCATTTAGAACCAAACCATCTAGCCAACAATCAAAACCTCACATCCAAGCTTTCAAAATTGTTGTCACCCTGCCAAAAGTTTTCCATTCCTAAAAACTTCCAAATCCATCAATCTCACTAAGGTTATCCCTTCGACAGAGCTTTGTCTAGAGTAAACTAGCTTTGTCACTTGTCATCCCTCATCACCTTGAGCTAAAGGTTGGGATCCACAAGTGGTTAATCTCGTGTTCTTCCTAAAGGATCATCAATCTATCCTTAAGTTGACACAATCACCACCAAGCTTGCACATAGGAAAGCAGACCTTTTGTGCTTTGGCAACATATCTTTGAAATTAGAATCCTCAACCCAATCCTCCTTACATTTTGTCATACAACTTTGCCTCAACCTAGGAAATCATTTGCATAGAAAAGCCTTCCTCTTTTTCCTCCATTAGCATTGTTGCATCTCATACCTAGGAAACATTCTGCATTTTTCATGCCACCCGTCACTTGCTTAGGAAAGAAGAAGAAGGAAACAATGGAGCCCTATCATTTGGATCCAACAACATCGCTCCCCTTGAGCACTCAACCATCCTTCAGCCCAGAGAATGCTATACCATCACCTACTGATATTGAAGCTTTCATGAATCAACCAGGAAATGCAGTATTGGTGAACGCCATTATAGACAAAAACAAGGAAACAATCATGGCTAACTTTCGAAGGGACAACATTGGAGCCTTCGACTTTGGAAGACCTCCCCCCTTATCAGATCCATCTCACCCCTTGTTTGAGCAACTCCCACCACCCATAGGCTCTTATAATTCGAATTATCCTCAATATGTGCCAAAAGAAGAGCCTCAACCCACCCCATATGATCCAACAGACCTAAACATACCAGCCTCCACTCAAGTTGAAATCTCCCTTACACAAGCCAATCTAGCCACCACCACTCCACCATTGGTCCATACCACTTCATCCCAAACCCCCTTCACCCAAAACACCTCATCATTCACTCCCTTCACTATTGCTACTGCTGCCCCCCAACCCAGCCTTCCAAATCCACCCATCTCCCAAATCAATGCTAGCATCTTTGGCCAACCACAACAATATACAACTGGGATGCCACCCATGGGGCTAAGTAATCAACCTTTTATCACCCCCAACCTGTTTACCTCTACTCAGAACATAATTCCATCATTTCCACTAGGTCCTTGGAGCTCAGTGCCATCAGCCACAAATCCACAAGCTACTACCTTCACTCCACAAAGCTATCACACCCCACAAGCTACTACCAATTTTCTACCAAGCTCTCAAGTGACACAAGATCCTGCCACCACTTTACCAAGCTTTTAAATCCAGCCACCAAGCTATCAAACCCCATCAATTCCATTCCCAAGCTTTCAATTCCCACCACCTCCACCACTAACCAATCCATTACCTCCTATTACCAACTATTTTTCTATGCCACTTCTAGGAGGAAATCCACCACCACCAACCACCAATTACTTGGCCTCTTTTGCCATGTAGACACCTTCCCAAATAGGGGCACATCCCACATATATTGGTCAAACTCCTCAAATCCAAAGTCAAGTTCCACAAGCTCCTCGATCCTTTCCCCAAACTTCACACCCATATTATACCTTACCTCCACAAAGCAATCCATTTATCCCACAGCTAGCTTATGTTCCTCAATCCCAACCTCAAATCCAATATCAGTAGCAAGCCTCACAACATATGCAGCAATATGTGTCAACTCCACCTCAGCAACCCATCATCCACCATTCAGTTGCCCAAGCCATGTACAATCCCTACCAGCCTATATCTCAAATCCATCCATATTCCATTGCCCCATCTAGCACATACCTACCTCAGGGCACTCCTACATTGGGGGCACCCCAGATGTCACCCATTAATTTAGAATGGGAAACCATGAAAATAGCTTTGAAGAACATCCAAGAGGGAAATGATCCAAAAACCTTCAAGTTTGAGAATGTGTGTCTTTACCCATTTGATAGAGCCATTACCATAACACCATTTCCCAAGCATTTTGAGACACCCAAATTCAGAGGAAAATGAGACCCTATCACACATATAAAAAAAATTTACATGCACTACCAAGAAGTGGCATATGATGATGTCTTCCTCTTGCGTCTCTTTCCCAAAAGCTTAGCCATACCAGCTCTTGAATGGTTTTATAGAATCCCCTATGGCATAATTAAAAATTTTGTTGAATTGTCTGAGGCATTTGTAGCCCAATATGCCCATCTTGTTGAAATAGAGCTATCTGTAGTTGATCTTGTCCACACTAAGCAAAAAGGTGGAGAAAGCCTTCTTGAATATCTACAAAGATGGCAAACCCTTACCACCCGCATATCTTGCACCTTGCTAGAGCACAATTTGGTGAAAATGTTTATTGATAATGTCCATCCTAGCTTGGCTCACCACATGACCATGAACTGTTTACAGACCTACAAAGACATCAAAGAGAAAGGAATGATCCTTGAACAAGGACTCATTAAAGATGGTTTGGTCAAGATTTACAAGGAATCCAACCAAAATCAATCACATTCCAATGACAAGTCTAGGTATTGGAACAAAAACAAGCACATTACAATAGATGGCATCACTGACACCAGACATGTGAATATTGTTGGTCCTTCTCAAAACCAGTCCAACCCACCATATCAACCAAACAATCAACAAGCTATCAACTACCAACAAAAAAATAACCAAAGCTATCAAAACCACAATCCAAGACCCAACTTCCAAGGGTCTAGCAATCAAGCTAATGCCATCAATGTAGCTACAGGACAAAAGCCCAGATTCCAACCTACACCTAGAAATTATACACCCCTTAGTGAACCTTTGGATGTCATTTTTGAGAAATTAGTCAAGGAAAACCTCATCAAATTTCCTCCTACCCAGCAAATTGACCCAAGCCAATCCAAAGATGGATGGTACAAAGACAATGAGTACTGCAAATTTCATAGGGTAAAAGGTCACACTACCCTCAGATGCATGAAACTAAAAGATTATGTACAAGACCTCATTGATTGCAAAGAAATCACTGTTGGTGCCCAAACCTCTCCCAATGCAGGCTTACAAATATATCAAAATGATTTTCCTCCTCACAAAAACCAAAATCCTAGAAAAGCACCTATCCAAGCCAACAACAACAACACTAACAACTACCAGCCAAACCAACAGCATGGGAAGAACAATGACCACACTTCATCCTATATAGACTATGGTAGCCTCATAGGTTGTATATCCAAGAAAGAGCCTTCTGTCAATGTTATCAATATTCAAGGACCAAACAATGAGTGTGCAGTCACCACTCAAAGAGCACGATTTAACATCATAGGCCCACCAGTTTCACCAACACCATCAACTCCATCAAAAAGCCAGTACAATATCTTGGAACACCTTGGGAACATGCCAACCCAAATCTCCATTTTAGACCTTCTCCGCACCAGTCCCATGTACAAGAACATCCTTGACAGTGCTATTATAGAATCTCATGTCCCTTTAGATATCAATGCTACTAATTTTCGTAATCTTGTTGGCCACCTATCCTCCTCATGTGCCCTATCTTTCAAACCCACCGACATACCCGTGGTCGAGCCAGATCACACCCTTCCAATTCGCATAGCCATCATGGTATCCAATTTTTTTGTGAAAAGAGTAATGATAGATAATGGATCAACCTTGAATATTTGCACCCTAAAATTCATAAAACAAGCTGGGTATACTGAGGCAGATATCATCAGTGAGGTTATCACCATCAAAGCTTATGACAACTTGGAAAGAACCATAGAAGGAACTATTTTGCTACCAATCAAGGTTGGGCCAGTCATCCAAGAGACACTCTGCCATGTTATTGATCTAAACCTACCATTTAACATCCTCCTTGGTTTCCCATGGATTCATGCCATGAAAGCCGTTCCATCCACTTACCATCAGTGCATCAAATTTTTGCATCAAGGCATTGAGGTAACCATCCATGCCGACCTAGAACCCTTTGCTTGCTAGAATGCGGTTGAAGTTTCATATAAAAACCATTGCCCTAGAATTGATATTGGCACATCCATCGCCAGCTCATCCCACACTTGTAATGACCCAGAAACCATCCTCGCCTCTACCCTATCTATCGTGAAGATCAATAGCAAAGGCTGTGGATGGTATAGTCTATCGGATGCATTTGCTATTGGGGCACTCCCACTTGATCCAAATGCCCATGGATGATTGACATATGACAAAGCTAAGGAGATTCCATCTCCTCGATACAAATAGTTTGGCCTGATAACTTTTGTATCCTCGAAAATCCCTCTTCATGAGGAGCTCACTCCAGATATCAACAATTGGTTACATAAGGATGCACCTCAAAGAAATCAAGCACACCTTGATCACTTTAGCTAGAAGTATCCCCAAGAACATAAGCTCATCACTAAAAAATGGAACTATCAAGGTGGTGGTCTAGGACCAGAAGAAAGAGGCATTCAGTGCCCCATCGATGCAGACAAGTGGGAATCGAAGTCAGGTCTTGGCTTTGGCATACCCATAACTAGGGGCACCAATATGAATGGTCATGCTTTTTTGAACATTCACCGCGACCTTGTCAAAATTGAAGACATTCCTGAGGAAGTTTAAAAGAGAGCCTACAATGATATCCCAGACCAAATCTCCCTCAGAGACTTTGTTCTCTAAGAACTATCCATCCACCTCATTGACCTACCACTCGCCCATCCACAACTCATAGATTGGGACCAACCAAGCATCATACACATTGATGAGTTCACATCAAAGGAAGTGCTTCTGACATTTATGGGAGCCGAAACTCCTCATAAGCAAACAAAGCTAGATTCTTCCTATATCTACAAGCTAGATCCCAAGGGGTATTTTGGAGAAAATCCCCAACCTAGTTCCGATACACCCAAAACTGGAACTAAGGTGAATCCAAGACTAGCTATGGCAGTGAAGAGAACCCCTCAGCAAGAAAATCTAGAGCCACAAGCAGAACATGAAGATTTAGCATTGCCTCCTCAAGATAATCGACTAGAGGTGTCTTCTATTCTAATTGAGGATACTTGAGAAGTCAACATTGGTTCTTCAAAGATCCCCAGACTTGTTCACATTGTTGCATCCCTATCACAAGACCAAACTGATCTCCTCTTTGAGGTCTTAAGAGAGAACATTGGCCGATTTGCATGGTCATATAAGGACATGCTAGGAATTGATCCAAAGCTTGTAGTTCATCATCTTGCAGTCAATCCAAAGATCAAGCCCATCAGACAAAAGCTTAGAAAAATGCACCCCAAGGTGGCATTACTGGTCAAAGCTAAATTAGAAAGAATGTTAGCTGCTAAGGTTATTCGACCTATCGACTACTCAGAGTGGATCTCCAACATGGTCCCTATCACTAAACCTTCCGGTGACATCAGAATCTACACTAATTTCAGAGATCTTAACAAAGCTTGTCAAAAATATGATTTTACCTTGCCCAACATAGATATGATTGTAGATCTTATAGCTAGACATGAAATTTTGTCCCTCATGGATGGATTTTCTTGGGTATAATCAAATCAAGATTGCAGAAGAGGATCAGCATAAGACAACATTCACTACCCCTTGGGGAACCTTTTGCTACAACATGATGCCTTTTGGCCTAAAGAATGTTGGGGCTACCTATGAAAGAGCTATGACAGCCATTTTTCATGATCTCATCCATAGCATTTTGGAGGATTATGTGGATGATATCTTGGTCAAGTCTCATACCTTCATGGATCATCTTGCTAACCTGGAGAAAGTATCTGATAGGTTAGCCAAATATCATCTCATGCTAAATCCCAAGAAATGTGTCTTTGGGGTCACATCTGGCAAGCTTCTAGGCTTTATAGTTTCTAAATGAGGTATAGAGATCGACCCCAAGAAGCTCAAAGCTCTCTTAGACATGCCTCCTCCCTAGACACTACACCAACTTCATTCTCTTCAGGAAAAGCTTCAATCTGTTTGGCGCTTCATCTCCCAGCTTGTAGATAAGTGTACACCATTTTCACATTTACTGAAGAAGGATGAGAACTTCAAGTGGGATCATTTATGTTAGCGCAGCTTCGACCATCTCAAGTAGTATCTCATCAATCCCCCTATCTTGGTTCCACCAGTTCCTGGTCGTCCCCTGATTCTGTACATATCAAAACACCTACTTCTCTAGGGGCACTTCTAGCATAGCTCGATGACTACAGCAGAGAAAGAGCCATCTACTACATCAGTAGAACCCTAGTTGGTTATGAACTCAATTACACTCCTATGGAAAAAGCTTGTTTGGCAGTTGTTTTCTCAAATCAAAAGCTTCGCCACTACATGCTAAGTCATACCATCCAACTAGTCTCCAAGATTGACCCTCTCAAGTATATGCTCTCCACAACAGCACTTACAGGCTGTTTGGCCAAATGGGTTATGCTCCTTAGCGAATTTGACATCCAGTATGTAGACAGAAAGGAAATCAAAGGGCAAGCTATAGAAGATCACCTAGTTGATGCACCTCTAATATATGCTTATCCATTGATCAAAGAATTTTTAGATGAGCATATCTGTCTAATTGAAGAATAGCCCCCATGGAAACTTTATTTTGATGGCTCATACACATCTCATGGATCAGGGGCAGGAATATTGTTGGTCACACCTTAAGGAGATTACATTCCAAAAGCCTTCAAGCTACAATTCCCTAGCACCAACAATATAGCTGAATATGAGGCCCTCATAGCAAGATTAAAGATAGCTATAGAATGGAACATTGTTGAGTTACAAATCTTTGGCAATTCTCAGCTCATCATCAAGCAAGCCCTAAATGAATATCAAACAAAGATGAAAAGCTATTACCCTACAAAGAGCTAGTTGATCAGCTAACCCAACATTTTACAAGGCTTCAGTTTACACAAGTGCCTCAAATATAGAACAAAGCAGAAGATGCTATGGATACTATAGGCTCACTCTTGGAAATTCCCCAAGTAGCTACACAGTATGAGTTTTTAGTGGAGCAGCTCCTCACACCCGCCTATGCGAATCAGGATTCAAACCGTGTTTGTATCTTGGTTGGTCCCCAATCCCCTTAGTACCATGACATTCATGCTTACCTTAACAATGGTATCATATCCCCTCACCTCACACATACCCAATGCCAAAACCTCATCCAAAAATCCTCCCGCTATGTTATCATAGCCAATACCCTATATCGTTGGGGTTATCACGATACTCTCTCAATGTTTAGACCAAAATGAGGCCGCGGTGGTGTTAAAAGAAGTACACTCTGGACTTTGTGGTGCCCACATGAGTGGTATTGTCCTAGCGTGAAAAATCCTTAGATTAGGCTACTATTGGCCTACCATTGAAGAAGACTCTTGTGACTTTGTCAAAAAGTGTCTCCCATGTCAGCAGCATGCAAATCTTGTGTACGCTCCAGCACAGGATCTACAGCCTATTGCACCACCTTGGCCTTTTTCTTGTTGGGTCCTTGATCTAGTTGGAACTATCACACCCCTCTCATCTGATGGACATAAATGGATAATAACAGCTACAAACTATTTCACTAAATGGGTGGAAGCAGTCCCCCTAGTCTCAGCTACATGAGTTCAAGTCTCCAAGTTCATCTTCTACTACATTATTTGCCACTTTGGCATTCCATCCACCATCTTCACAGACCATGGAGGTAACTTTGAAAATCTTAACATGGAAGAATTATGCACTTCCCTTTGCATCCATCACCGCTTTTCTAGCCCATATTTCCCACAAGGTAACAGCTAGGCAAAGGAAACTAACAAAACCCTCCTTAAAATCCTAAAGAAAGTTGTCAATGATTCCGACCGTGATTGGCACCTACAAATAAATCCAGCCCTATGGGCGTATCAAACCTCCTTTCATACATCCACAGGCACAACTCCATACTCCCTAGTCTATGGTGTTGAAGTAGTACTACCTATAGAGGTTGAAGTTCCCTCCTTGCGCATATCTTTGCAATGGCAAATATCAGATGAAGAATACAGAGTAGCTCGGCTCACCCAGCTAGATATCTTAGACAAGAAGCGACAACAAGCCTATGATCATCTCAAAGTCTATCAAACTCGTCTGAAAAGGAATTTCAACAAGAAGGTGCTTCCATGACACTTTCAGCCAGGTGACATGGTCCTCAAAGAAAACATGAAAGTCCAAGTAGATCGAGAAAAGAAAGGAAAGTTTGAACCTGCATGGCTTGGTCCTTATGTTGTCACTGCATCCTTTGGCTCCAGAGCCTATTAGGTATCTACACCCGAAGGATAAATCTTGAATGATGCTACTAACATCATTCATCTCAAGAAGTTCTATGCTTGAAAATCCTTGGTATACCCAGCTTTTGAAAAAATAAAAAAATAAAATAGTAAAGAGAAATAAGTGTCCAGTGGTGAAAACTTGGCAATTCAAGCGTCTTGGATAGGTACCTTAGTGAAAACCTGGTAATTTAGGTGCCTTGTGTACTAAGACTAATCCATTATCTATCACTATCCTATCCCTCATCCATTCACCCACCATCCCATAAAACACCTGCTTGTTCCCTTGGTGTTCCAACCAAATATCCAAAATCTATTGGAGCTTGTAAATACCTCCTGTACAGCTTGTAAATCTTGTACCTTAGCTTGTAAATCTTGTATCAGAGCTTGTATTATACCTTGTAAATCATGTATCATCTCTTGTATATTCGAATCTTGTCCAAAGCTTGTACCATATTCCAGCTTGTAAATAATATTGTATCCTAGTTTGTATCCTATGACATGCACACAAAGAACCCCATTTTCCTTAAGCTTTTCGTAAAACATCTACCTATCCACCTATCAACTATTGCAGACATCCCACCCTTCATAAACATTTCCATCTCACAAAACCCAAACATGAACAACCTTGTACATTTGTAACATATCTTGGTCTGTCAGCTTGTACATCCTCTTTAGCTTAGTACCATTGTATCTATCCAGTTTTTATGTTAGATCGTCCTTGCTCAACATCTTGCACACATCGCACAACCCTTGGTTAGCTATTCCAATACATCCTTTAGCTAGATCTCCTATCACCAAAGTGTTATCCTTCTTAATTCAGGTTTCCATATGCATAAATCATCCAAATCCACCAGCTTAGGTACTCTCTGATAGATCCTTGCAGGATATAGCTTTCCTCATGTCTGATCTTGGTCCGTTAGTACCTCGTCCTACCCATCTCGTTGGCAAATGTTTCTCTTTTGGATTTTCACTTTCTTTTGATTTGGAATCTTCCCTTTTGGGTCTTGAAGTATCTTTTCCAAAAAATCTTTTTGTTCCCTCCTCAAAGTTGCAATGATCTTCCATATCATGGTATACTGTGAATGGGGAACTCTGAGCATATGGTTTTGATCAAGTCTTTTGTTTGTTTCTTTTTTGCTTGTGGGTTACCCAGTGTCGGTTCCACACTGTTTCCTTTGAGTTTCATGTGTGATGCTAGGGCAATCCTTGTGTGTTTGTTTCAAGTCAGTCTATCAGTCCTCTAGATGGTTGGTGACATGGCCTTGATGTTCTTGGTAACCTTGGCAATTAACCAACAGTCCTATAGCAAATCTAGTGCTCAACTACATGGTGGTAATTCTCTTTGAAGTATCCCCCTACTAAAAAAAGCTTCAATGGTTTCCCTTCATCTCCATTATCCCCCATCCATATCCAGCATCTGTCTCTCCTACCCTTGCTTATGCATCAGTATCTCTTTGAATCAATCTGCACTTTTAGCTTTAGGGATCCACAATCCTAGTCTTAGGGATCCACCAATCCAATCAATCCACCAAGCCTCATCTTTCGAGCTCCACAATCCTAGTCCTAGGGATCTTCGAAACCCATCTTCCGCCAATCTGACTCTTTGAAATCATGTTGCATCAGCTTTTAATCCCCTCATTCATCTCCCCATTCTGGATTCCTTTTATAGCGCTCCGCTCCTTCATCCTCTGCAATCCCTGAGAACTTAAGCTTTCTTCCTCTTGTGCCTCTAATTCTCTCTTTATCATTCTCCCATAGTGAGAGTTTGAGCTAACTAAACCTCTTCTCTTAAGCCAATCTGAGTCTTCTTGCTCATCTCAGATTCTTGTACTTTTCAAGAAGTTGTCGAGCCTCGCTTTCTCTCTCCGCCACCTTCTTGAGGGGGCATCTTGCAGTCCATTCTCTCCTCTTCTGCCCTAGCCTTGGGCATCTTATTTTCTTATCTTTGATGCCATGCCACTTGCGGCATCACATCAAAGAGGGGCAAAATGTAGACACCTAAAAACCTTTAGAAAATAAAGTATTTTTATTTTTTGAAAAATTCTTGATGACATCATCATTTATTAATTAATTAATTATTTAATTAATTTAATTATTTTTATGCCATTAAATCCCTTTATCTTAATTAAAAATATTTAATTAAGGAATCCCTCCCAAAAATGTTTAAATCTTATTTAAACATTATTTCCTTATTTATTAATTATTTAATTAATAATTGACCAAAAAACCCAAAATAAATAAAAAATTTATTTTTTGCCCAAAACTTGGCCAATTTCCTTAAGACCACTAACCTCTTCTAATCCTTCTTTAATTTTGATTAAAGGCTAATCCCATCATTTCCTACCCCTAATCCCAACTCAAAATATTTAATTAAGATTAAATATTAATCCTCATGTTTATTAAAAAGTTTTAATAAATATCTCCTCAATGCAAACCCTTGAAATAAATAAAACTTTATTTATTTCCTAAAAATTTAATTTATCCTCATCCTAAGAAGTTCTAGACTCTTCTAGAAAGTCTTCATCCTCATCCTAGGAAGTTCTAGACTATTCTAGAAAGTCTTTATCCTCATCTAAAGTCTAGACTCTTCTAGAAGATGTATTTAAACCTAATCCTAATCCCCTCCTAACCTTGTCACATTCTCTAAACATGCGTTAAGACTTACTAACCCAAGCCAAAGTTAAAAAATATCTCCTCCTTCACCCACCCTCATTAAATGCCATCCACTTGCCTATCCCTAAGCTAATCCTAAACCATCCTAATCCATCCTCTAATCATTTGCACAATCCCTAAGCTAATCCTAATCCATCCTCTAATCACTCCCTGATTTGTTGTAAGGAGGCACAATCCATGTGCTCTCCTCTCATGCAATCTGAGCCCTCCATTAGCTTTTTCCCATCCTTGCATCATAGCCCTCAATCCCTCAAGCCTCTTGCTTATAAATTGGATCCTTCCCCTTTTCAAAATAACACAATCCATGAAGTAAAGTCGTAATGCCATTTTAAGAAGCCATTTTACATCAAAACCATAAACTCACACCCAAATTCCAACTCCATTTCAAGCCCTTCTTGAAGCATAAGCTTGAGCATACATCGTATCTATTTAGACAAAGCCACTCAACAAGAGAGCTTCTTATTGAGAGAGCCCATTAATGGCTCATATTCTTAATTGAGAGCTCATCTTAGTCTATCTTGAAGTTTATGAATTTTGTTTAGTTTGTAGAAGCTTTATTTAAATTTGGTTTCTATTAGCATACTAACATTGCTCATATACAACCACTAGAATTAGTCCAAAGGACTCAGTAGAAATTGTAGAACTTGATGGCTACTAAATTACATGGAAAACACTACAAACTACATAATGAGCTCAGTAGCTGTACAAAATCTAAATAAGTCTATCACTAATAACAAACTTTGACTGATAAAGTCAACAATTTCCCCCTTGGCATTAGTGACAAAAACACTTATTAGCCAAAATCTTATATACATCACCATGTGATACTAGCTTGGTAGAATATACTATTTTGAGATTTTTCAAAATTTATCTTT
Organism: Cupressus sempervirens; assembly: GCA_028749045.1. NCBI lineage: Eukaryota > Viridiplantae > Streptophyta > Pinopsida > Cupressales > Cupressaceae > Cupressus > Cupressus sempervirens. The sequence goes on from CM053787.1 coordinate 101,141,725, forward strand.
GTAAGGTATGCTATACAACATCTATTATATACATTCTCCTAATAGCATGTTTCTCCCCTAGACTATGTGTCTCTCTATATATAGCATACCATGTGTCTCAACAATAATGTCCCCCTTTTTGACATTAATGCCAAAGATCTATACAATCATATTTACATGGAGACACCAAAATGAGATAAGAACTCAGAATGTACCTTGAGAGTTATTTCTAGAGTTTTATCACAATTTTCTTGCAAAATCTTACATGTCTAAATTGTAACTTGCACCTCTACTGATAGCTTGATCATGTGTTCTGCAATGGAGATGTTGGTATCATCGATCAAAGTTTTTGAATAAATAATGTGTTTCTACATAACATCCATGATTGGAAGGATCATATTTTGTATGTCAATCAAATGTGAGTGGATCCTTGCTTCTTCTCTTAGCAATTCAGCTTGCATATCTAACAAAAATATGATTTTCTTGAAATGAACTCAACTTGAACTTGGGTCAAGTTGCAGCATTTGAGCACTAGCTTTCAGATCAATATCAATTTTTGATAGTTTATCCTTTACTTCCTTTGTATACTTAGGTACATCACATAGCTTTGCAAAAAGTAATGATATAGTTGAACATGATGCCTCAAGATTAACAAAAATTGTTGAAAGCTCAACCTGATAGATGGAAATTTGCTGAGAAATGTGCTCCAACACTTTACTATCAAATTTCTTTTTAGCTTTCTCAATTAGCTTGTCTTGACCACTGGTGTCTTTGCTGAACTTCTGGACTACTTCTGCTAACTAATATAGGATATGCTAGGAAGAATCAATCTCAATTCCTATTGCCTCTAACAAAAAATTCTTAGCAGCTTCTATAATTTTATTCTCTCTATCTCTTTCTTCTCTTAATTTTTGTTTCCTTTCCTTTTTCTATAGGAGTTCAGCAAATGTATACATTTGATCTAGTGTCATATTGAGAATATCTCATTGAGGAATCACAATTTCCTCATCTAAATCTATAACCTCTTCTATCTCTTTTCCTTTCCCTAAAAAAATTACACTTGGTTGAACCTTGGGTTCAACTATCCTTGTGGTTATTGCTTTGGTATCAAAAATGGAAACAATACTAGACATACTTGGGCTAGCAGTTAAAATTGATATAGTACTAACTGATGGAAAGCTTACTAAAATATTTGAAGAATCCAAAATTGATGAAGTGAAAATTGTAGAACCCAAAATTGGAGTAGACACAATTGGAGTGCTTACCAATAATGAACTCAAAGCTGAAGTAGACAATGTCAAACAAGTGAAGACTGAGGAACTTAACTCGACAGATGAAGAAGGAGTCTACAACTTAGTGGATGAAGTGGAAGTCACTTCTGATAGTGATATCCTTAGCTAAGATGGAGCAAAGGGTGATTGGATATTTGATGTATCACTAGTAGTCACAATCAAACTTGCTAAAGCTACCTCCATACTTGATGTAGTCAATAGTTTACTTGGGGAGTGAGAAAGTGAGGCAATGACTACTACATCTATCTTGACAAGATTAGTTTCCTCATCATCTTCCTTATCTTCCTCTGTAGCTTTTGCACCTTGATCTTCTTCATCTTCCTCATTATCAAATTGAGTGGCTTCTCCAAAGATTTCTTCTTCATCTTTCTTCTCTTCATCATCATCATTTATAGTAATAGGGAAGTTTCTTGGATTATGCAAGTGATAGATATTCTTCCAAGTTTTAGTGGCACTCTTGACAATATGCTCAATGTATTTGATTAGAACCAAACATGTGTTAAACCTTAGAGTTAGTTTCTCTTCATTTTTCTTTAATGCCTCTTTCACCTCAACATCTGATATGCTTGGTAGTAATTTCCATAAGGTTTGTGCATATATGTCTTTGACTGTTTGTGTAGCAAATTCCTATCTTGGCTTTAACTTCTCTAATAATTCTTTGGAAATTTGATAAGCAATATGGTTTGGTGAGTACTTCCACCTACCCATTTTTTTCAGCACTAGGTCTTCAATTTTCTTTTTCTCTACTTCAATCCTAGTCTCATATTTCAATTATTTAAATTTTTTCATACCAACACCTTCTTCTAATAGTTTCAACCTATCCTGGAAGGTGAAAGGAGGTTTGCTAAGGACAATATCACTTCCTTTCTTTTCGGACCTTCTTGTGAAGACTGCAGTGGATGGTTTGGGTGCTTGGTGATGATCACCTTGCCTTTTTTCTTCATAGGTTATTCTTTCTTTTCAGATTCCTCTTCATCCTTTGCCTACTCTTCATCTTCTCCTTTGCCCTCAATTAACATAAGAGGTGTACTAGTTTTCAATTTAGCTATCCACCTCTTTCCTTTGTTAACTACTTGAGGTAGCTTTATTTCAAGTTCTATCCTTGCCTTTACTTTATCATAGGTTCCAAAGTGTGGTGCATTTGGATCAATAGGTTCATTTACTAGATCTTCAATAATATCCTTTGCTTCATCAATATTTACCTCATAAGGAAGAGGTTTTACACACACAATTATGGGCTTCACTGCCTAGATGTAAACTTTGTCACTATCTACCGTAAAGCACACATCTTCTTAGGTATCCTGAACCTATTGTTCATTTTTTATTTGAACACTTCAAAGTATTTTTCTATAATGCTAACAAATTTTTCTCCCATTTCTACAATGTATTCATTTATCTAGTATAATACATGCACATCTTTTTTTCCATACTACTGTGCCTTTTGAAGGGAAGAACTTCTAAACATAAAAGAAAAAACAAGTCAAAAGTGAACCAAATTTATAGGGATTGTTCTTGGATGTCTTGATACTTTCCATGTTCTTGTTGAATTTCTTCAACAATAGATCTGCCAAGTCATAAGATAGATTATTTTCACCACTTTATAAGCTAAATCCATAGCTTCACACGATACAATAGTAAGACAACTTGAACTATATATCTTATGTGCTATAACATGAATCCCAAATTTTAGCTCTGCATCTATCACACTACTAATTTTCATGCCTCTACCATCCCACTCTACTAGGGCTTTCTTTTCCAATTTAGCTTGACCTAGGGTTTTTGTTGCATTGGCTTTGGTGAGCATGGGGAGGCCAATGATGCAATTAATCATTTTCTTTGTAATCATAACTAGTTCCTCAAGCCATAGTTGACCATTATGCACCCAGCTTAGAATGTATCTAATCCATTTAATTTGAAAACCTCAGGGCATGTGTGGAATATGTGTTAAACCTTTGTCTTCCAAATGCTTATGCTTAGGTTTAAGAATTCCATTAACACACAATTCACCTAGGGCATCATCCATTTCGAGGGTACCAATTTCTTGAATAGAACACTTGAAATGAGTACAAATAGCATTGATAAGGAGTACCTTGGGAGGAATTTGTGATTGAGCTCCACTTGAATCAAGGCTTTCTGTAATCATGAGCACAAGTTTGAAATCCGACACTTTCCACTTGACTCCTTGAACCAACATCTTAGACTATCTCTTCACTTTTTTGTTGATCGATGCCATTTTACTTGGTAAACTATGAAAACCTTGATAACTTGCTACAAGTTTTCTTAAAGTTGCTTGATTGCATTGTAAATTGCTTCTTCACTATAGCACTTAGATTTCATGATGAGAAATGAATTTGATTTCATGCCTTTTGTTATAGCTTGTCATTAATGCTTAGTACAAAGGTAGTTGAGTTGAAATTGTGCTTAATAGGCTTTCATCCACTAATATATTGATTACTCAATGAAGGTTTCATGACTTGGTAATCATGAGAATCTTTTATTGCTCCTGACCACACTTCATAGCCACATGAAATCTAGTTACTCCTAACATTTCTCGATAGAGTCTAAGACCCAACCTCACTCGGTAGAGAAGATAACTTAGTGATAACTAATACCAATCTTCCTTAGTGATCCTTTTGTATCTTGAATATTGATTTGGATCTTTGTCACCTTTCAATTGCAAATATTTGAATGTCATCTTGATATTGTAGGTCCAGTTCTTCTATGGAAACTTAGTTGGGAATGGTGGAGTCACCCACTTCTTGAGTGACATGATCATCATTACTTGAACTAGCATCCTCGGTAGATTTAGGAATCTATTGCTGCCTCATCTACTTTTAGATGTTATCTGCTCTTACCTTCTTTTCATCTTCAATTCTGCTAGTATTCATACAGTTCTTGGAAATATGACCAAGTTCTATACAAGTGAAACATCTTATGGTAGTGTCTCTTTTCCTCATGTGATGTTTAACACAATGTATACCTATGTGTCCATATTCTCCACAATAATGACATCTACACCAAGTGTTGTAGTCATAACCAAATATTGCTTTCAAAATTTGCTCTGCAAGATTGAATGACTTGGTTCTACATTATGATGCCTTGTGACCTTGTTTCTTGCACTTGTAACACTTGCCCTCAAATTTTGATTTCTCTATGCATTCATTATCCTTGTGACCATGTTGACTTCAATTGTAGAATTTTCCATTGAATTTTGTTTTACCATTACTCCAAAATTTGTTTGATGTATGACCTAACTTGCCACAGTGAATGCAAGTAGGTCATTGATTCTTTTGAACACCTTGTTTGAAGCATTCACCTTCCACTTTTTATCCAATTCTTACTTTTCCCTTTTGCCTATGGAGGTTTTTCTCATTTAGCTGATTCATGTCTTCTTGAGATTTCATCATTCTCTCATTGACTTGCTCCCCAAAGTTGAGATCAATCCTTAATCTTTCATTGGTTTGTCTTTCAAAATTTAGATCATTCCTCATTCTTTCATTGATTTATCTTTTAGAATTTAGATCATTCCTCATTCTTTCATTTTCAAATCTTAGGCTCCTGATTTCTTCATTTGCATTAGAGATCTAATCAATAAGGTCTGCTTGCTAAAGGGATTGATTTTGGCTTTCATTGTTCCTTCCATCTATCTCTTCTTTCATCTTGTTTTTTTGTTCCAAGATTTCACATAACCTTACTGACTAAATTTTTTGTTCTCTTTTTAGCTTTCTTACTTCTTCTTACAGGAAACCATTCTTTTCTAGGTGTTCCCTGATTGTATCATTTGTTTCCTCTGAGTTTCTTGAAGGTTCAAAGTCTTCAATTCTTTCTTCAATGTAGACATGATCATTTATTTGATTTCAAGATCCTTTCTTCTTTTAAGAGATTGATCAAGTTTCTCCTTAGCTTTTTTAAGTTGGGCAATGGCCATTTCTAGATCTAGCTTCTCCTTGTCAATGGCTTTGTCAAGTCTAAACATCTCCATTATCCTTGATCTTTTGCTCAAGCTGTTAAACTTTCTCCTGAGAACCATAATGCTTTGACACCAATTGTTGGAAATATTCAAGACAATGCTAAGTTACTGAGAGGGGAGGGGTGAATCAATAACTTCTAAAATTTCTAACAATATCAATTTTGAATCCAATAAATCATTTAACATTTAATTCATTGTATCTGTTCTAATTGCATGCATGAGAAACTAAAAATATAGAACATTCATAACACTTGAACAAAATGATTTGGTGACCCAAAAACCTTCCAAATAGAAAGTAAAACTAGTGTGGGGATGATACCCACAAAACTTCAATACTATAGCATAAATCTAGCCTATTAAGGCTTACATTGATCACTTCTAATGATCTACCTTGTTAGGAGCAATTAGGACTGCTAGGTTCACCTTGTGAAAGGATTTACAAACATACAATGAAGTAGGCACTTGGTAAAGAGATTTATGAAAGACTATTAAGTCTACCATGTGAAAGGATTTTGACTTGTTCACATGTTAGGATGAAATAGTAGATCACTGACTTACAACTAGATTTCTTGAGATTCCTTGATTGTGTTGATCACCTTTCTATGATGAATATTTCTCTACTACTTCTCTTTGATATGGCCTTCAAAACTTACTCTTTATTTTTTTCTTAGCTTCAACTATTCACATTTGCATCCGTTCATGCTCATTATTTATTTATTTTAATATTGATGTGATACAATACATTACATATATATAACAATCTAATTTACATAGTTACAAACTTAGCCATCATGCAAGTTAACACATGTATCACAAAGTTAGCCCAAATGAAGACACTCAAGTTCTGAAGACTGACTTAGTGAAGTTTTGATACTTGGCACCCACTATCATTACTCAACATCATCATGCACTCGATGGACATTGAATTTCAGTCCATACTGATCACTTTCAAGTAGTCTTGAACTCTGTCTGCACTAGTGATTTAGTAGATACTATGCAATTTAAAAAACACTGAAACACTTAGTTACCATAGAGTCGCTTGGTAACTATGAACTCAATAGATACCAAAATTCTCAATTAATAATGACTTTGTATTTCATGAACTGGGAACTTGACATACACTAGAATGCATGGTTTACACTATTGAACTTCACATACACTACAACTGCTCGGTAATGACTAGAATTAGTCCAAAGGACTTGGTAGAAATTGTAGAACTCAATGGCTACTAAATTACATGGAAAACATTGCAAATAGCATAATGAGTTCAATAGCTATACAAAATCTGAATAAGTGTGTGACTAATAACAAACTTTGACTGATAAAGTCAATAGACATTTACCAAATAGTTATCATGTTAATCAATAAATTGAAAATTATATTAATCAATGCTATGAAGACAACCATAGGCACCAATTAATGAAGAGACTAATTAGATAACCATGAGAATGACTTTCATTTTATATTAGAGATTTTAGCATGTTCATAACACTTTGGGAATTTGAATAATATGTCATGTTTGTTCTAGCATCGTATTCCCTAAAAGGCTTATAAAGCTCTTCTAGGGTCCTACACCTTTCACAAACTTAAATAGGGATTGTGATGAGTTTTAGAGTGCTTTTATAACCTATTCAACATAACCAAAATCATGGCAAGGATGGGTTAATACCCGATTGAAGGGTTTCTTCACAAATAGGGCTACTAAAGGAGCCCCAATTAGGCCTCCTTGAAAATTTGTAGGGATTTTACCTCCTTTCTTTCAAGGATTCAACACAACTAGTAATAAAAATAATTTTTATAAATGACACATTCTCAAGGATTTTTGGGGTCTCAAGCCTTCAACAAGCAGTACAACATTTTGGCCAATAATGAGGGTTTTAAGGGTTTCATAGGCACCTTGTTGTCCTAACCTTCCACAAAACTTTCCAAATCCTTTCAAGACTTATCCATCACAAAATTGCACCTTCTAACACCCTTCTTGAACCCCTCCAAAGGACTTGTCATGAAATCCACTCCTTTTCCTTTTAGAGCTATTCTGTTGTTGTCCACTCCTAGCTAGATATTGTTGTATTTGCCTAGGGCAAGATCAAAGAAATGCTTGCACTTGTTTGATGGGCCCCTCCTTTAAAATATTTACAAATTATGGTCTATATTACTAGATTCCAAAGTACCATGGTGTTTCCATGGTGGAAACAAGATCCAGAACACCATGTTTATAAGCTCTCCAAAACTGGTAGAGCACAGTCTACTTAGAAAGAATTAAAAAAAGCACTTGAAAAACTTGAAAAGACCTAATTTAATGCTTGCACAAGGAAGAATTAACACTATAAAAACTATTCCATCCAAAAAAATTTATAAACACTTCTCTATTCACTTCAAAACTTAATAAAAGTCAGCAACTATCACTATAATTCTAGACATAGTCTGTTGTTCTGTACTATAGCTGTATAATGGCATTTATCAACCCTTGCATTAGGGTTCCCTAGGAACTTTATAGCCTTCTCCTTAGTTTTTGTGGTTGATTAGAGTTTTTTTTAGCCTCTTACCAAAGTTAAGAAACAAAAAGAGAAAATTTCCAAGCAACTTTTGAGCAACTTTTGCTCATACATTGCAAATGACCATTGTAGGTCCTCCTAAAGCACAAATGTGCTCAAATCCCAACCAAATTAATGAAAATTATGCATTCATAGGAACTTTTAGGCTAGTCATTCTCTGTCTCAAAGGCCAATGAGTTGCATGATATTTTCTCTTATAGCTTATTCAATGTTTAGTGTACATGCCAATGTCAAAAGATGGATTTTACTTTTTGTGACATATTGATATAACAAACAAAGGAGTGGTACTTAGGTAGTCACTTCTCTTGTGATGAGTATTGATAGCAACTAAAGTCAAAATGAGGCTTAGCCTTACTTTGCAATAAAGTGCATGCCATTGATAGTATCTGTAAGCTTTAAATGGAGCAATGTTCTTTGAATAGCATATCTAGAATTTTCTCAATGACTAGAAAATGTAATTAATTTCTCCATTTATTAAAATTTAATATTTATATAAGTCATGCCAATGCAAATATAGGTACTACTTGGCTATGTGGCTATGTTTAGTGCAGAAATAAATATTCTAAAAATGTTGTTTGAAATGCAAAGATTAAAGTTGTAATAAATTAGATTTATGATTTTTTAGACTTTTAGTGACTATTTAACTATAAAAATGAAAAGTTTGTTAACTTCTAGCATTCATATTCAATTTTATAAGTTGGTTTTTGTACTAGATTTTCTACAGTGTGCCTTGAATGTTGTGTAGTTACTTGTGTGCACTCAACATGCATGCATTGACAAATATACTAGATAAGAATCTCTCTTTGACATCCATTAACTTTGTTTCAAAACTAAAATTTAATTTTAGAATCAAATATCTTAAGATTCAAAAATTCTTTACTGTGGTTTAAATGATAAATGCAGATTTCTCTTAATGTAGAGTTAGCTCTATAAGTATGTGTTGGTATGAGAACTATTGTCATGTGTTTTGACATTTGGGTGTTTATACATATTGAACTTCAAAAATCATCTCTTTGTTTTTTGAGTGTGTAAATCAAAGTGGATTGTGCCTTCCTTGAATCTTGAAAATTAAGAATTAGTTTCCTTGTGAAGTGTATTATTGCAGTCAATCTCAAATTCACTACATTATTTCAAAAAAAGATTTTTCAACTAGTTTGTAATTTCTTATGGTTTCTTACTAGTGTATTGTCAAATAAGTGATGCAACCTACTACATTGACTTTGAAATTAATAGGCTGCCATTTTTTTCTCAAAATTAATTTTTTTTCTAGATTCTCTGGTATACAAATGTAATACTGCCTACTTTAAATAGTCTTTAACATGATTGCTATCTAGAAGTCTGACTATCACTTAGAGGTAGGTTTTTTAAGAAAATGTATTGCACAAATCTCATGTATTGCAATGAGATTATTGCATATGGATCCAATTTTGTGGGGCCTTCTTTGTTTCAAAGATTGAATCACTATGTTTTCAAATCTTTGGGATGTGGGTACACATTTCTGGCAATGTCTATCCACAATCTAGAAGACTTTTCTACCAAAATAGTTATTATGTAAAATTTGAAATCATTATTTATTGTACTTAACAAATTTACAATTATCACTGGTATGAATAGTGACCTTGTTCGAAACAAATAGTGGCAACCAAAATGGATGATTCCAGATAATTGTTCAACCTTTAGTTATTTTGATAGTTATGAAGTTCATTTTTGGATTCAATTGTGTGTATTTTTAGATAGTTACAATGCTTAAAAATACACACAATTGAATCCAAAAGTGAACTTTATAATCTTCAATGGATTGTGGAAATCTGGTATTATTATTTAGATAGTTTCAATTTGTTTTAGCTTGTTTGATGGAAAAAAAATAGTCACTTTCATGGTATCCTTTTAGCTATCTGAGTTAGCAATTATTGATTGTTAGGTAATTGTGCATGCACTGAGCCCTAATTATTTCAATATTGTGAAATGCTATATATTTATCATGGTCATGTTATTGGTTTTTGTTCTTATTAAAAGTCACAAGAAGATATAAGGTTTTCTAAAGTTCTATGTCTCCTGCAGCCTAGATCTTATAAGGGAAATGAGTACTCAATCCAAACAAGTGATTACGAGGATTTCCATTGTTATGACTATTAGTGTGATATTAGTAGCATGTTTCCTTCATTGTATCATATGGCATAGAAATCATTATAAAGACCAATTGAGCAGGAATATTAAAAGTGGTATATCACTTCCCACCCATGTTAACAGCATGGATTTTGTACATACCTTTTCTTTCATCAAATATTCAATGCATTTTTTTGTTAGCTTTTACAAGAACTAAAATCCTCTTTTACTAATTGGAGATACTAAGAACCTGTATCTATCAAACATGTCTTATCCAATTCCATACAAGATTTTCCCAAGAAAAATAGTTGTCATAGCTCTTTGATTACAAGTTAAACATTATAGATCAAGAATAATATTGTGATTGTATGGACTTAAGACATGTCTAAAAATAGTGACATAGTTAAGTTTGTAATCATTTGAGCTCCATTGAAAACAACAGCTTTATCAATATATTTATACACCAATACAATCCATTCCTTGGCTCTTGTAGAATACCCAATTTCATAACTTCATTTAACCATAAATCAGTAATTCGGACAATTAAATTACACTTGATTTACTTGTTTATTGCCCTTTTTATAAAACATCTATCAAAATACTGCTTTGATGACTAACTCTAGTTGTTGATTTAGGCCTAAGATTTAAGGCCTTGAGTTTTGTGCCATGAAGTGGATATTTCCATTGTCATTGTAATTACTAATTTCCATTGATTGTGTAAAACTATTTCTTTTTCTATTCATGTAATATTAGATATCGATTAGCAAATGGTCCTAGAGTATATCATGTGTGTTTTATGCCACAATAGAAAAGAAAAATTGTTAACCTTATTGATGATGAAGTCAACAAAATATTCCAATTTTGAATTTCATTTGCATTGCTTAAAGTTACATCTAGTTTCACTTTCTTTTAGTAGACACTAATTTCGGAAATAGGTTTAAATGACTAAAATGCATTTGGATATTAGATTATTTTTTATGCATGGACAATATTCATAATTATGTTAGAATAATTAGATTGTAAAAAGAGTAATTACCTTCATAATTTGATAAATTGAATCAGGCATGTAAGTTTGACACCTTTCAAAGTGCATATATTATAGGTCCAGGTCCTCTAGATCTAGGTAGTGGCAACATGCTTCCTATAGGTGCTAAATTAGGTAGCCCCTTCTATTCAAGTCAAATGCTAGATTCTAAGGACAACCAAAAAAAAAAATGTCAAAGATGTCAATGGATCTGAACATGAGCAACAAATCAATGTTGGCTATCAAGAATCTCTACCTCAGACACTAGAATTATTGGAGAAATTTTTTTTGGATGAGATTATGAAGTTGTCAATTGAGAAAAATGATGTAGAGGATGAAGAAAACATTAGGCACAAAGAGGTTTTTAATTATTTTTACTCCATTTCTTATAAATTCATCTCACACTACTCCATTTGAAGAGTTAAATGTGAACATTAGTTAATTTGTCAAGTTTCCTTGAGTTTTGATCTATAGTGAAATTTACATTAGGGATGCATGGTTTGTAGAAATATTATATTGTGTACACTATAGTCCATTATGATAAATAGTTTTCTTACAATTTTTTTTTTTGAACTTAGTGTAATGATCCTCCTATTTTACTTATATGGTAAATCAGTGAACTATCTTAATCCTTTTCATAATGACTTACATGTCTCTCTTCTTCAATAGAGGCTTGTTTTGTAAAATCATATACATCTATTTATCTTTACTAGTTTTTTTTCATTGGCTTAGGATTCAATTGGGTATAGCTCAATAGATTAAAAAAATAGTTAATTCTAAACAATTTTTCTATTTCTAGCTAATCAAAATTAACATAGTGAGCAATGAAATTTGATGTATGTAGGAACAAAAAGTTTCACTATACAATAGGGCAAAACATATCTTCTTCATATTGTCAATGTTGCACTCAATAATCACCTCTTTTTCAAGGTTGCATCACACAATCTCATGATGGTATTGGCATATGCCTCCTACACAAAGCCATACATAATAGACACTCTCATGTTAACATCTTGTCAGACTATAGATGCACTTCTCATGGCTAATCAAGACAAAGCCAAATACTAAATGGACGCCAAAGTATACACTACTCAATTTGAATCAAATATTGACAATAGCAAAACAACTACCATTTTGAGCTACATGGGTTCAAATGCATCTACCACTCCAATCTTTCTAGACCTTCCAATTTACAATGACACTACAACTGTGACCAACTTTACCAAATCCCTATGAAGCTTGGCTTCACAAGAGCATCTAGTGGATGATCCCCAAACTACAAGTGATAGTAGTATCATAATAATAGGAGAACAACAGTAACTAATCTTCAACAATGATATTGAAGGGTCTCAACATTATAGATCATTCTTAAAGAAACATAAATTGCAAAAGTTGGATTATTATGATGTGATTGTGCAAGGCATATGCCCAACTCTACTATGAATAGGTCATGCATTGTTTAGAATTCAGCAGAATACTACTTTAATCCACACTTGTTGGCTATTCATGGTCGCACATCAACTCTTTAAATTGTATTGGAAATGTATTGGAAATTTAGTTTTCTCTAAAACATCCTATTTGAGTCCAAGCATCTTCCATAGTATACTTATTTTACCATAGGTGGCATATGTTCTCATTGGCATTCAAAAAAACTTGTTTAGCAACATGTGTATCATTACTTGTTGCAGTCATTTCTTTGAGGTCTTTATGAACTTTAATTCATATAGACTCCTTTTTATTTGTTCTATCTTTTCTTTGACCTTCATTCTCTTAATATTCTTAATACCAATTTCACTGTATATATTTTTTCTTCCTCAATAAATTTAAGGCTATTTGTTATTATTTCTTTGACCATTTTGCTACTTTGCCATAGGACTGTTATTTGAAGATCTTTCCAATAATATCCTTATTGTTGAATTGAGGTCAAAAAAAATTATCTACTATGTTCAATGGCTGAGTTGAACTATTTATCATAGATTTGAGAGAAGAAATCAAGACTCTTACATGTTCTTTAAGTTGATCTTTAGTATGTTTATTTTTCTTAATTTGTACTAGCAGTTTAGTTGTTGAAACTTGGAAATTGTGAATATCCCCTTCATGTGAAGAAGGATTGAGCTTCCATTTATGTTGAAACCTTACTTTCATGGAAGATTTTCATGTGAAACCTTGATGCTAGACAAGGGCTCACCATTAGATCAACTTCAAAATCGATAAATAGATGTGCTATACAATGGCAACTGTTGTCAAGCCTCTTCTAAAATTGTGCTAGTCCAAAAAGATGATCTAAGAGAGAGTCCACGGGCAAGCATTCATTTGGGGGATTCACTCGCTCTATTTTATTTTAAACCTCATACTTTGGTCAAAATTTTGACCATCTCCTCATGGTTTTCCACCAACAATTGGTTAAAATTTTGACCAATTCTTGAAATTTTTCTACTAATATCTAGTCAAAAATTCCACCAATTCTTGAAATTTTTCTACCAAAAATAGGTGGAATTTTTTACCAATTCTTCAAATTTTTCTAGCAATATTTGGTCAAAATTTCCACCAATTCTTGAAATTTTTTGACCAAAAATTGGCGGAAATTTTGACCAATTCTTAAAAATCAGAGTGACCAAAAACAAAGACTTTTCAACGAATGTATTCATCAAAATTTTGGCCAACCTGCAAGTTGGTCAAAATTTTGATGAGAAAAATTTCAACCAACCTAGGTCAAAATTTCAAGCAAAATTCATCAAAAATTGAGTCCAAATTTACTAGTTCCAATACAATCTCCTTCATTTGGTAATCCTTAGGATTCAATTCTTTTGTCTCAACATGAGGATGGGGAATGGTTATATGAGCTAGAAGGTCTTAATCTTGATTCTTAATAATGAAGGCAAGTGTTCTAGTATCACCCTTAGGTTGCTTAGGCTTCTTTATCACTTTTATCAATTCCTTCATTCCTTCCTCTTAAATTAGCTCCATCTTCTTCTTCTGTCAAAACATAACCTCCTTCTTCAGCCATGATGGTGTGGTCCCCATTGGTGACATTTTGTTGGCTAAAGAAGTTGGTTCAAAAGTAGGTTCCTTTCCCTTATTACTCCTTTCCATATTCTTCTCATGTCAAGGAAGATCATTGGAAGGAGTATATATTCTTTTTAGGCTAAGGACCTAGCTTATGTATCTAGGAGAGTTTGTTGAGTTTCTTCTTGTATTTCTCCCTCTTCAAATACTTCATTGGAATAATGTTGTTGGTATTCTCCTTCCTTTATTTCCTAACTTTGTGGTTCAGTTTGTATTATTGAAGAGGTGGAGCTACTGATCCTTTATCAAATATGGTGGTCATATCCAATGCTGGTAGTGGAATGCCAAGTGGTCCCTAAGGTATAGAATGAAATTGATTCCAATCCTCTCCTAATGGCTCATTTTTTAGTGTATATATTATCTTTTCACTCACCATCTTGGTGCCCACTATCATAAAGTCAAAATATAAGAGGTAAAACACATTAGCTCCTTTGCTTTCCATCTCAGTTATCCACATATGTTGTCCATTCTCTAAATTTTCTACTTGGATAGGCTCCCTTGGAGTAGAAGGAGGTGTTTGAATATAAATTCTCCTCCTCTCCTCCTCTGCTACTTCTATCAAGTGGGTTCTTTCACTTAAAGGGAAAAATTTTGTGTGTTCCCCTTATTCCTTAGCCTCGACTCTAGGGATGGCCTTTATAACCTATGGGGAGATGGTACTTTTCTTCTATAATCTCCTCCTTTGTATACCTACCACAATTAGTTTTGCTATGTCTCTTTTTGGCACTAAAGGGGAGGCTTCTTCCTCTAAAGTTCTTGTCAGTGGTATTGCTTGTTTCTCTAGAATTTTCTTCTCTTATTTCTCTAGCTAAGCTTGCTCTAGTTGGTTTGAGACTAATTGGCTAGACCTGGCTCAATTTTCCCTTTCTTCTATTCTAGCTTAGCTTGCTAAGCTTGTACTATTGGTTTCCTTTCCCGAGGGGATACTCTTTTCCTCGTACCTTTTCCCTTATTCACCTTGAAATAATCAACCTCCCACTCATGTTGATGTGTTGTTTCTAGGCTCACTATAGATTTAGTAGGGTAGGTTGGTATTGTGACCTTATCATATTTACCTTTCTTAGGCCTAGTTGTAGCTTGTAATGGTATGGTCTAGGGAAATGGATCCATCTAAAATGGCTTTCAGATCCATTTCCTTATCACCTCTACTACATGTCTTTCCTAATGATCTATGTCACCATTCTTCTCATGCCATATTTCTGCATTCATAATTGACATATCATAGATTTTATCTCTGTCAAACAAAGGATCAATAACTTCTAGGACATCCTCTTTAATGGCCTTTAGGGGAATCTTTATTTTAAGCACATTTTTTTGCTAGATATAGAATCATCCTACAATAATCCCTAATGTGAACCTCGTAGTCATCTATCACATTCATCCAGGTCTTCCTCATGGATAAATTATTTCCCAATAAGATGTTGAACCATCCCAATATTGTCAAAATGTAGCAATATCCTATTTTTACTTTACCTCAGATGCCCTAATAGTGATTGGCTAGACCTAGGTCTTCTAGTATTGTTTCCTCACTCTATCATATGCAAAAGTGAGTTAGTGGGCTATCTCCAAAATTATCAGGTGATTTGAAGGTACCTTAAGAGCTTTTCAGGCATATAAAAGTACCAATTTAGTAGGCTCCTACTTCAGCTATTCTTGTTGTTGCCTCTACTAACATTCATTTAGCATAATCTCCCCTAATAAACTTGATGATGGAAAAAATGAATCCATCATTGATTATCTTATACTCCACACTTTGTAGTGGGAGCTTCTTCTTTACTAGTTGTGGGTAAACCACATAGGGCCAAGCATTTTCATCTTGCATGCTTCTCTTCCTATATAGCCTTGCATAGTCAATAGTTATGGCTGCTACTGCATAAATGATGTATGATGTCATATAGAAGTTAATGTATGTCTTGATTGAGACTAACTTCTCATCCAATTTGTCACTTAGTATGGTAGCCCAATTGATAGTCATCTTCACACTCCTGATGGTCTCAATGATGGGAACCATCCACACTTATAGGTGACCTACTTCTAGGAGGCCCAATACCCTATTGAGGAGAATAATTGAATAATCAAATTCATCCTTCATGTACCCTTCACTCATGTCTACCTTGCCTACTCTTCAACCTAGAGATGTCCTATCAGCCAATAATGAGGTTTAAACCAATTACTTTACCTCTTTCTCGTTTACTTTATACCACATATCTACTCCATGATAGGATATTTGGAGGTACTAGTCTTCCCTCAAGAGGTGTAACACTTTCTCTATATTGTGTGGTTGTAGTTCTAGGACTATCTCTCTCATAACACTCTTCACGACCTTCTCTTTTATCACATAATAGTATGCCAATGTCATGATTAGTTTAGAGGATTAAATCGATGTATGGTGTGATGCAATGTTCACCAACCCACTCTAGATCAAAGTTGATATCATTGGTGACCTCTTCTTTGGTTTATTCCATATTGTCATAAAGGCATTATAGTTTATGTGACTAAGCTTTGTATCCCAAATCTCTACCTATCCATTCTGCAATCTATAATTTTTGGGAGTGCCTTGGTATCTAAATGTAATAGGTTTAGGTGTCATTTTCTCTATCATGGAAGGTGATGATGATGCCATTTTATCTAGAAAAAACATGAAAACATTAGTCCACTAATGTCAAAAGACCCAAATAATACTTAATTAGGACTCAAACTAACAAAAAATTTAGTGGAAACTAATCAAAATTGAAAAAACTATAGATTTTTCCCTAATGGCCAATTTTTTACACTAGTGCACAGGGTGTAATAATGAACACCATGTTTTCCTTCAAAGTGGCTAAGTGCACACCTATGGACCTAGGCAAGGTATGTAGGGTACACATGTGTGCATTAACACATTGTGTTGGGGGGGGACTTTCTTTTTAAGTTGGGTTTTTGTCTTTCAGAGGTGTGGACCTCTTGATGGTGTGCACATGCAAATGTGTAGATCTCCAAGAATATTTTTTACATTAAGGATCTATGGGTACTTATGCACTAGCAGAGTTTGAGAAGGTGTGGAGGTGTGGGCTCAAGGATGAAGCAGTGATCAAGTGGTGAAGATAGAAGAAAGGGATGGTTTATATAGGCCCAAGATCTTTTCATAGTGTACACCTCTAAGGGTGCACACATGTACACGTAGGTATCCTTAGAGAGGGGTGAAGTGCACTTGTATGAAATTGCCACAAATGCGGATGTGCTCAAGTGTGCATATGCATACTTCACTATGAAGGCCTAAATCTTGATTTTTTCCTATTTTTGAATGCCCAACCTTGTTGGTATCTCTAACCATTGTTTTCTATTAGTTTCAACCACTTATTCATTTACAATAATGAGTGAGACAGTTGTCACTATTATTGAGCTACTCTATATAGGCCAAGTCATGCACATAAATAAGTATGTACCTAGATCTATAGGAGCCAAGTAAGTTTTTGGGTAACCGAGTATTTTTGTATATGAAGTGAGCTCACTAGTGACCAAGCAAGTCATTAGTGACCAAGAAAGCTTCTAAGAACACAAGTGTTGAGTTACTTAGTATGTACTAAGCACAATGAAGGCCACACACCTACAATGCCAAGCATCAGGAAATAATAAAGGCTTAGCTACACAAAGTTAACATGAAAGTCAAGAATGGAACAATGTTTTAGGAAAAATGATTATTAGGCTAACTTGGAAGGGAAATTTAATTTTTGAAGGGGTTGTTATAGAAAATTTACACATTATGGATCATAGATCCCTATGTTGTGTGTTCAATGATCATGATGAAGAGGAAAATCATGCAATCATCTATAAAAATCTTGAAAAAACTATTTATATAGTGATGATCTTCACCTAGATCATATACCAGGAGAGAAGAAGATGAAAAGAGTTCATGTGTGAACTTGAAGCTATAGATAGGAAAGGATTGAGGATCATATTAGAACTCATTAAAGGGTTTTTTTATTATCTAATAGATCGAGTGACCTAGTCATTGCAATGAAGTGAAAGGGAAAGATAAGCATATCAAATTAGAGGAGAGGATCAATTAGCAAGGAGAAGACTCAAAATCATCTTACAAAGAAAACTGAGAGTCAAGTACTAAATCAGTTTTAACAAACTTGAATCAGGGAAAATCTCTTAATAGAGTCCTTATTTTGCTGTAAGTGTTAAATCCTCTAACAAGGTGAGACCTAGAAGTCTCTTAAGCTTTTAATAGGGTAGACCCCTCATAGGGTAGGTCATAGTTTATGGTCAAACATTATAACCTTAATTGGTTAACTTTATTACTGCAATAGTAAAGATTTGTGGGTGTCATTCCCACCCTAGTTTTACCTTCACCTTGGAGTGTTTCTTGGTAACAAATACTATGTTATCTGTTTTACTTTAATGTATGTGATTGATTAGATTTAGGTATTGCATTACTAGTTTTATGTGCACAAGTTATTGATAAATGTAGATGAATCTATGAAAAGTATAAGTGTTTAAGATTTTGATTCCCCCCTCCCAAACTCTCAGTATCAACTTTTTCTTGTTTATTCCTCCATCAATCAACAATTGGTATCAAAGCTCTAGTTCTCTGAAAGAATCTTAAAGGCTTGGAGATGCAAGCTTTCAAACTAGATAAGACTATTGATAATTAGGTGATTGACATTCAACTTACACTATAGAAACTTGAGAAAGAAAGACAAGATTTGAAGGATTCCCTTAAAAGGAGAAAGGAAATTACCATCCAAATAAGGAAATACTTTTATAAATAAGTTGAAATTAGGTGACTATTTGAACCAATCAATCCAAATGAAAAACCATCTTTTGGTCTACTTGACAAGAATAGACTTCTAAATGAAGAAAAAATAGGATTGAAAAGAAAACATGAAATCCAATTAGTAAGACTATGTGAAGTGACTATGGATGAGGAAGACAATAAGGTAATGGCTACCAGACTTGAAGAAAGGATATCAAATATACAAAATCTCACAAACACATCATTGGACATGATAAATCAACTCATGCTTGCAAATTAGGAATTGAATCACAAGGATGTGGAAATTGCAAATCTAAAATCACAAAATGACATAATAAAGAATGAATTAATAAATGAGAAGGAATCCTTGGAAAGATTCAATAAACTAAAGGAAGAATCAAAGTAATTTGAATAACTTATGAATTCATCAAGATATTCTAATGGGTTAGGACATTCTTGCACTAAGAAAGGATAATCATCCAAGAATGGAGAAATGAGAAATGCAAAGCCAAAGGACAAGCCAACATGCTATCGCTTTGGAAAAATTGGCCATACTACAAATATCTGTAGAAGAAAACATGGTATGAAAAATTATAAGCCCAATTTTACTAGTTACTATTTTTACTACAAGAAACAAGGACATCAAATATAAGAGTGTAGGTCAAGACTGAGGAATACACCTACTACACCTAGATTTAAATGTTACTACTATTACTATAAAAAATATGGGAATAGAGCATTTGAATGTATATTAGAAAAAAAAACCTTATTGTCCAAATCAGAGGAAGAATAATTATACACCTAACAATACATGTTCCAAGTGTCACAAGTTTGGACATAAAAGAAAGAATTATAGGACTCAAGTACATTCAGACAATCAAACAAAGAATAAAGACAAAGGCAAAGTGGACATTGAACAAGTGAAAAATGAAATGAAATTGAACTGGAAAAGGGGAAAAAAATATGGAAATAGTGGAGCTAATGGAGCTAATCTCACCCAATCCAATGGAGAATGTGATCATGTCATCTCAAACTAAGAAAGAGAGGTATGTACGGAGCTATATACTTAATTGATATATCATATAATACTTCCATACATGATAATGCACAAAAAGTTCATATTTGCATATATAAGATGCATTAGAATATGTTTCTGAAAGGTTTCCAAGTGTTAGGAAAATTTCTATGTTGAATGACCATTGCAACATGGAACGAGCATTTCAAGATTATATGAGACCAAGTGACATGGAAGCAGCCAAGCTATAGACCTAGTTGAAAGACATCAATATCGACCAAGAAAGTTGGCTTCCACTCATATAAAAAAAAATTAAGACATTATTTCATAGCTTGCATTCATATTTTTAAGACCATAGAGTAATACAATAATTTAAGCAACGTGCAGAGATTTCAAAAGTGATTTGATCAAGAAGTTTGAATGAGTAAAGAGTGTGAAAAAGTGCTAAGTATCTAGAGAAGGAAGAATTTCAAACCCTACCTACTATCATGGTAGCTTCATCATTTTCTTGAATAATTCAAGAGGTTACTAATGTTAAACTAGTGAAGAGTGACACATGCCCTCCACCTAAGTTTCGTGCTATTCCAGAGATTGCTATAAAAGGAGACTCTATGGGTGAAATATCTTCAATGCCACCTAAGGTCATTATGAGGCATGATGTCAGAAGCTATTACATGTGCAAAATTTGAGAAGTTAGAGATTATGAATTTAGATGAGCTTAAGAAAAAAAATTTAATGAAGGAATCTTGAAGGACAAATTTTCAATTATTGAAAGGAAAGGGTTAATTTGTGCCTTAGAATTCCAAAAAAAAATTAAACTCAAATGGATAAAATTTGTTTCAAGAAGAATTCATGAAATGAAGTATTGGTTGCAAAATGAACCACTGGAAATCATGAAGAAAATGGTACACAAGATTACAAGTTATCTAACCCTAGAAAAGAAGAAGACCATGCAATGTTTTAGCTGTGAAGAAATTGAGGCTAACACTGGAGCCAAGTGGAATGGACATGGTCTATCCATTACAAACATCTTTGATTCACTAATTGAATTTTTAGTGAGAATCATTTCTCACAAATTCTATCAATTGAGTAGATTTAATAATATACCTTTTATGATTGTGGATCGAGCATGGAAGATTGTGATGAAAGATCATGAGTATGATCTTGTCGAGCTACAAATATTACAACTTGTAGAGAATATGTCATCAATAAGAAAAATGAAGAATTCAATGTGTAAGTTTGGTTCCCTAATTGTTTGTATATATTATTTTATATCCTAAAGTATTTTCTAGGTATTGGAAATTTTGTATGGGAGAAAGAAAAATTAGTGGTAAGGAAAATCAATGAGTATATTACTCAGGTGGGGGACAACTTTGAAAATGCAATGAATGCTTATGTTGATGAATTCAAGCTAAGGATGAAAATGAGAATGATAATTCTAGAAGAATTGGTCACAAAGTATTATAGTGACATATGTTTTCTTGTCTACATGGAGAATATTGTTTTACAAGAAGTTAAGTCAAGGAAGGAATGGTTAAAAAGCTTTGGATATGAGATATATAGTGATGATGTAAGTGCAAAAATTGACACACTACTCAAAGAAGAGATAGATGTTAAGGCTAAACCTTTTGGAAGATATGAGAAATCCTATGAAAGGATAATTGTGAACATCAAGATAGCTTGCAAAGAAAAGAAAAGGAAGAAGATGATTGAATACCTGGATGCTAAAATAGATACACTAGGTAAGGGCAAGGAGCCATTGAAAATAATACAAGGTCTTGGTGAAGACGAAGGACAAGAGACTAGTAGTGAGGAAGGAGAAGAAGAAGAAGGTGACAAGGGCAAAGCTCTAGTTGTTGACATGCCATAAGAAAGAAGGCTCAAAGAATAGAGAAAAAATAGGTAGTGACACTCCACCACCAAAGAAACCAAGGATTAGGGAAATAACTAATGTTGAGCAGTCTAGAAGTAAAAAAGTAGCAGAGTCTACTTGGCCCAATGTCCCTAAAACCAAAAGAAGAAGATTGGTCAAAGGACCACCTCAGAAGAAACATAAGTCTATTCATGAAGTATGTACACACATAAAGAGTCTCCTAGGATTATTTAGTTTTAAATTTGTAAAATATGATACTTTAAATAATGATGAAAAATAGAATTAAGGAGGCTATGATAGAAATGATGTTAGATTTCAAGCTAGATCATAGTGAAATAGAATGATAGATATCTAAATGTCTAAATGATAAATTGAAAGGTGGATTGTAATAGGAAGAGAAGGTAGAGAAAATGATAAGGATTGGTGCATTAGTCAGAGTTATGCCCGATCTTTCAAAAAGATCAAAAAGATAAATTTATGAAGTAGCATAGGAACATATTTGTTCCAAAATATAAAACATTTTGTTAGAATATATAGTGCACCAATATATATGGGGTGTGGGGGGGGGGGTTGTTAATCAATTATCCAATTACTATCACAATTATCAACCTTAAACAAACTTAACCATATGAGAAATATAATTAGAAACCATAATAAAAATAATTATACACAATAACACCAGATATCTTAACAAGGGAAACCCTTGATTAGCGAGAAAACCATGGTGGGGATGGTACCCACAAGATGATGTACTAATATAAATGTTCCTTGTTAGAGGATAGACCCTGTTAGGAGTGTATAAATACAGTCAGTACATATGAGTCCCTATTAGGAGACTTTGAATCCCTGTTAGGAGATTCCAACCCTATTAGGAGTTGTGGAAGATAGTTGGACCCACTACCCAAAATAGATTTAGGGGCAAGACAAATCAATCCAGTATCCAAATGATCACTATATTATTCCTTGCAGAATCATAGAATTGAAATGTATGTCCTTCCTCTTCTTTTTTCCTATTAATCATCTTCACCTTCTAATCTTGTAACTAGATCACAAAATTCACATCCAATAATCTCTTGGATCACTTACACACATTTACCAAACACTCTTCTCCTTTTTGCACTTCACACTTCATACAACAATCACATACTTCAACACACATTTAAAACAAGGAAAACATGTTTCCTTTATACTATATCTTCAAATAATTCCTTGAGTTGGCCTTGAGGCTTTCCCAATTAATTATAATAAGATAATTAATTAATTACAATTACAATATCACTTTTGGCTCACAGTTTATACAAAAATTCACATCTACGATACTAGAGCTCGTGCACTCATTGACGTCACCAACTGACTAAGCTCTATCACTACCTGAAATGCACATCTTCTCACTTCATCTTAGATGTAAGATAGTGAAAAAACATTAGGAACTACTTTCCCATTACCCTATCTCTAAACTTCTTTCTATAAATTAGGTACAACTTCCATACATCTTTGACTTAGGTTGTGTACACTTGATCACATCATTAGGACACAGTGCAAGACATGTCCAAGATTGTGTATCATTAGACAATCAAAACATTGTTTGTACCATTAAGATCTTTGTGTTATACTTAGCCAAACTTTATAGAAACCATGTTATGTTGACATCAATGACAAACACAATCATGAATGCAACATGTCAATATGCTCCAATTCTTAGGATACTCCCCCAGAGTAGTATCATCACCATTCATGCTAACAATCTCCCCCTTTGGCATTGATGGAAACATAGATGAAAAAAAATCTAAGTTCCAAAAATAGAAAATAGCACTCTACTACTGCTCTTGACTAGCATTAGTTATTCACACACTAAACAATTCTCATTGTATTTTTCTTCTTCTTCTTCTTTAGGATAGACAATAGTTGTTCACTTCACACTTAAAAACTCACAACATATTAGGTGCTTATTCCTACTTTCTTACATGAATCATTCAAAATATTCCTAAGAGATATCTCTCCCTCATTCATAATTAGGAGTTCTTCTAACCTATTTTTTAGGAGATATTTTTCATGCATATTCTCTCTTGCATTGACATCAATTTCAAAGGCCTATACAATATTACAACATATCAATTGTTAAATAACAATTTTTAATATGTTGATCCAAGTCTTCGACCAACTTGAGTGTCCAAGGACACTGTTAAAGACCAAATACCAAGAGTCCTTAATGACTCATCTTATTATAGATACTCCCCCATATGGGAAGCATTAATTTTTAGTCCAGTCTAAAAATAGTGCTCTTTACAAATGGATTGATACACTTACAAAATCATGTGCTTAGAAGTAGGCAGAGGCATAACTCCAAGCATACCTCTTAAGTAATCAAATATATCTTTAGGCAAAGGCTTCACAAAGATATCTGCAATCTGATCTTTAGTATTTACATACTCTACTCTAATCTCTTTTTTGTTTCTTTCTCTCTTAGATAATGATACTTAATAGATATATTCTTAGTCTTAGAATGTAATGCAAGATTTATAGACATACTCACTATAGTTATGTTATCACAATAAATGATAATAGGTTCTTCAAACTCAATTTTGATATCTTTCAATATTTTCTTCATCCACATAACTTGATTACGATTTTTTTTTGGTTGCAACATACATTGCCTAAGTTGTACTCTATGAAATGCAATATTTCTTCTTTCTTAACCAAGAGACCAATCTTCCTCCAAGAAAGAATGCTCCACCATTGGTGCTCTTTCTATCATCCATACTACCTACCCAATCCACATTTGTATATGCACATAGAGTGAAATCACTTGATCTGTCATACCAAATATAGCTACAATCCCAACAATATTTTCTATATCTGATATGGTGTGAGTAAGATATTATAAACATCCAATCATGGATATGTACTTCTACTACTCTACTATAGGTGACTCATCTTTGCTAGATAACTTATGACCAATTATTATATGTGTACCAACATGTTTACAACTTTCTAAACCAAACCTTTTCAACAAGAATTTTAGGTACTTAGCTTGTGAAATGAAAAAACCATCACTATTCTGCATAATCTATAATCCCATTTCTCCTATCATGCTCATTTCAAACTCATTCTTCATCTCTTTGGAAAACTTATCACTTGCTTCATCATTACCTCCAAAAATGATGTCATCAACAATATTGCTATTATCAACAAACCATTCTCAACTTCTTTCAAATGCAACTTACTATCTATCATACCTTTAGCAAATCCAAACTTTGCCAAATAACTGACCAACCTTGCATACCAGGTTCTAGGTGCTTTCTTCAAACCATATAGAGCTTTCTTTAATTTGCATACCATTTCTTTATCTTTTGATAAAGGAAAACCTTTAGGTTGCTCAATATATACCTCTTCTTCATGTTCTTGATTCAGGAAGGTTGATTTAACATCCATTTGATAAACCTTGAACTTCTTATTTTTCTCCATAAGCCAAGAACATCCTTATTGCTTCCATTATGGTGATAGTTTCATATGTCTCCTCATAATCTATGCCTTCTTTCTATGAATATCCCTTGTGTACAAGTCTAACTTTGTTCCTCACAACTTTTCCTTGGTCATTCATCTTATTTATGAATACCCATTTGGTTCCTATCACATTCTTGTCTTTAGGTCTAGGAACTAACTCCCATGTATCATTCTTTACAATCTAATCTAATTCTTCCTTCATTGGTTGAAGCTAATGATCATCTTTACATGCTTAATATTTCATCAAAAAAATTATAAAGTACCTTTCACCATAGAATCCTCTAGTTCTTGAAGGAACGCTAAGATTTGTGTGAACGGTCTCTAGCTTCTCTATGGTAGTGAACTTCTTGCTAGGAAATGATACTTTTTTTTTTTAGCCAAAATACTTTGTTTGAAAACAACATAAGTAGGCTTTGTAATATTAGACAAGTCCATGACTACAAATGTGCTAATAACCTTTACAATATTATCAAAGTTTATGTGATAGAATCTTCTATACCACAACCAACTATTTTACACTTTAGCTACCAAACATGTCATTTCAATAGGATTCAACTAAAATACATTATCTCTAGATCTTGTGCCTATTCCAATTAGTTTTTGATCTCTATCTTTTATAATGTAGGTCTTCTTAGTGAATTGCAACTAATAAAACTTGTCCACTAGTTGTCCAACACTCAACAAATTATGCTTTAATCCATCAAAAAAATAAACATCGTTGCTATTAGTTTTACCATCAAGAGTAATGGATCTGATTCCTATTATATGATAGGTTGCATTGTTACCAACTCTAACAATTCCTTCATCATAATTCTTGAACTTGACAAACTTATTCATATCACCAATTAGGTGATGTGAACAACCACTGTCATTTATCCAATTAGATTTCTTTTCCACTTGGGCAACTAGAGCTCTTTCTTCTCTAATTTCTATATCAATATCACCTTACTTGATAGCCTAAAATCCTAATTCATCATCACTTTCACTTTAACCTTTCTCATTAGATTCTTCATCTTCATTTGCATACAAACAATTTCTATCTCTTCTAGGCTTAAATTTTCCCTTATACCCTTTCTCTCTTTTAGGACATTTAGATTCTTAATGACCAAATTCATCAAAATTCCAACATTTAAAAAAATTCTTACCATCTTTTTATCTTCTCACAAGAAAGGTTATACCTTCATCAATCTTCTTGTCTTCATCAGATCTACTTCTACCAGTAAAATCTCCCCATCCGCTTGCACTCCTTGTCAGATTAGGTTGAATGTTCAGGGCATTGAAATCTATTTTGTCTCTAGCTAGATCTCAAGACTTCCTTAGATCTACTTCTATAGATTCTAATCTTCCAAGAAGTGTTTCCTTAGTGAAATCCTTAATGCAAGACATCAATAGATGAATCATCTAATCTATTGTCTTGAATGATGGTGTCAAAATTTTCAAGATCTTCCATACTACTTCTTCTTATTTGGTTCCACCAAGAGACCAAATTCTTGCGACAATTTCTAATATTCTACCAATATAGCTTCTTATAGATTCATCTTCAATTATTTTAGCATCTTTAAATGTGCATATCCAATTCTGTAATCTCATTCTTTTTGCATGTTTATTACCTTAAAAAATAGATTCTAATGCTTTCCAAGTTTCATAAGATGTTTTAAGTGACTTTACCTTACTATATTAATTCCTTGGAAGAGTCAATAGTAGAT
Organism: Cupressus sempervirens; assembly: GCA_028749045.1. NCBI lineage: Eukaryota > Viridiplantae > Streptophyta > Pinopsida > Cupressales > Cupressaceae > Cupressus > Cupressus sempervirens. Next base: position 101,168,556 of record CM053787.1, read on the forward strand.
CTTCTCTAGCTCTCATGTTACACATGAACATATCTATCTCTTCTTCAGTTCATTGTTCAAGTTTTTTCTTCTTTACAGTCTTCTTCCCACTCTTTGTCAAGATCTAATAACTCGAACCAATGCACAATAGATGAGTCATCATCTTCTCCTTCCAAGTCTCATTGTTCACCCCATCAATTTAAGGACTATGCTTTCTGAAAATATTCATCATTGATCTCCCAAAGTTGTTAAGCTTATCCTTCAAGAACCTAATGCTCTGATACCAATTGTTAGAATATATAGTCCACCAATATAACTAACGGGGGGGGGGGGGTGAATTAGTTATCCAACTAATATAAAAATTATCAACCTTAAAAAAACTTAACTATATGAGCAATATAATTAGAAACCACAACAAGATACTCATACACAATAACACCAAATTTGCTAACTAGGGAAAACCTTGATTAGAGGGAAAACCTCAATGGAGATGGTACCCAAAAGATGATGTACTAATATAAATATTCCTTGTTAGAGAATGGACCCTATTATGAGTCTATGAATACATTCAATACATATGAGTCCCCATTAGGACATTCCAACCCTATTAGGAGTTGTGCCAACCTTGTTAGGTGTTGTGGAAGACAACTAGACCCACTGCCCAAACAACTTCAAGGGCAAGAGCAATGAACACACTATCCAAATGATCTTTGTATTATTCCTTGTAGAATAATAGAAATGAAATGCACTTCCTTCCTCTTCTTATGTCCTATCAACCAGACCTCTACTCCTTCCGATCTTGTAACTAGGTCACAAAACTCACATCCAATAATAACTTTGATTTCTTGCACACATTTACCAAACACTCTAATCCTTTTCATACTTCACACTTCATACAATGATCACATACTTCAACACACATTTAAATCAAGGAAAACATCTTTCCTTTATACCATATCTTAAAAATAATTCCTTGAATTTTCCTTGATGCTTTTCTAATTAATTATAATAAGATAATTAATTAATTACAATTACAATAGCACTATCACCTCACAGCCTATACAAAACTTCACATGTGCGATAATAGGCCTTGTGCAGTCATTGATGTCACCAAATATCTATCCTCTATCACTGTCTAACTACATATCTTCTTACTACATCTCAGATGTAAAATAGTGAATAGACATTCGGAACTACTTTCCCAATACTCTATCTTTGAACTACTTTCTATAAATTAGGTACAACTTCTGTACATCATTGACTTAGACTTTGTACACTTGACCACATCATTTGTATAACATGTCCATGATTGCACATCACCAGATAATCAAAACATTGTTTATACTATTAAGATCTATGTCTACTACTCAACCAATCTTTATAGAAACCATGTCATGTTGACATTAATTACAAACACAGTCATGAATGCAACATGTCAATACTCTCCAATGCTCAGGATACTCCCCCAAAGTAGTATCATTAGCATTCATGCTAACACATTTTATATATTAATAAATAAGGAATAAGTTGTAGAAAAATAAAGTGAGTTGTTGTGGAAGAACATTTTTGTACTAAATACAAATAAGTTAGAGACTATAAACATTGATGATGAACATAGTAGTGGAGAAAGCTTAGGTGTGCTAAGTCCACAAGGTAGCATGTCTCCTATACATTCCAACACTCCAAATGCTAAGAATTCAAGGCTCACAAATAAAGAGGAAGATGATGAAGACAAAAAATAAGATGAGAATTATAAGATAGTTTTAGCACCTCATATTGAAGAAGACAAAGAATTAAATAAATTTAAATAGAGTTCAACTATAATTGTCTGAAGCATAGATGCACAAGAAATACCAAGTGGTGACACCCTTTCATTGACTCACATGGTACTGTTGAGTAGTAGCATTCCCTACCTAGTAGAAAAGGGAAAGAAATCAAATATTTTTCATAGATATGAGATTAGCCTAGATGAAATCATTGAGATGCCACAATTGGATCTAGAAAATCTCACCTTGGAGGAAAATATTTTGCTGCAAGAAGTTTTACCAAGGAAGAAGAGACAAGAAGAGCTCAGGAGGGAGCACAAAAAAAAATAGGTATTATATGATGTAAAGAATAGTTTTGTTGATGCTTTTGAGATTCATAATTTTGAAGAAGATGCACCAATTATAAATCATCTCGTAAATATAATTTATCAAGTAAATGTTGGAGTTATGGAATCAAATGTGAAGTTAATGGATTGGTCAACAAGAATATTTGAAAAAAAGGTTCTAGATAAACTCTCCATAATTATTGTTGAATAAAAAATGATATTGCAAGATAAAGCACATATTATGATAGAGTTACTATAAAAGGTACAATATTTGTACAAAATTTTCTCAAATGTGCCAAGGTTTATAGATAATATTTAGGCACAAATAAATAAGACCTAGACTAAGATGAAGAGATCTATTAGCATTATTTTGGAGTTAGTGGGATCAAGAATTGATCATTATAACAATCTAATAAATGCTCAAGGTAGATTGGCTGAGCTTTAGGCTACTGACAACAATATGTGATCCAAATTTATCTCAATTTAGGCCATGATGATACCTCATTTGGAGATCATGCAAAGAGAACTCGAAATAACCTAGGATCCTATCACAAAAGATCACAATTTATCAGTGGTTGAGAGTTTAATTGATTTAGTTGCAAGACTATAGTTGCACAATCAAATTTTGGAGGCAACAAAAATTACATGGGGTCATGCACTATCCATGATTTAAAAAGTTCACAAGGAATTCATTGAAATGTATGGATTACTTCAACACATTCAACCCCAGTAGTAGTGACATAAAGTGTTCAAAAACAAGGGGGAAACGAAAAGAGTCATAGGGGAGACAGACATGTGTGGAGGCAAAGAGAATTAAAGATGAAAATATGATGTGAACAAGATACAAACAAAAGGTCAAAGAAGATGTAAAATGTACAATGTACATATTTAAATAAAGGTGAAATGGTTTTTTTATTCATTTTTGTATTTTTTTTGCATTGTTCATAAGTCATAAAACTTAGGGGGAGAACTCATTATCAGATTTTATTGTAATGATGTAAATATGACAAAGGTTATTCTTGACTAATGCCAAAGGGGGAAATTGTTGGTATCTCTAACCATTATTTTCAATTAGTGTCAATCACCTAGTTATTTACAAGGTAGAGTCAGATGGCCATTACTATGACTGAGCTACTCTATATAGGTTGAGTCATATACATAAGTAAGTATGTGCCTAGCTCTATAAGGATCGAGTAAGTTTTTTAGTTATAGAGTATTTTTTATTTACAAACCAAGATCATCAGTGACCAAGCAAGTCATCAAAAATTAAACAAGTTTTTGAGAACACAAGTGTCAAGTTACATAATATATACCAAGCATAATAAAGGTCAAGAAACAACAATGCTGAGCATCAAGAAATAGTAAAGGAAAAGCTAGATAGAGTTTACATGAAAGTTAGGAAAGGAATAGATTTTAAGGGAAAATCATTATTAGGCCAACTTGGAATGGATATTTAATTTTTGAAGAGGTTGTTACAAAAAAATTATACGTTGTTAATCACAGATCCCTATGTTTCATGTTCAATGATCGAGATGAAGGGGCAAAACATCAAATTATCTACAAAAATCTTTATATAGTGACGATCTTAACCATGATCATATGCTAGGAGAGAAGGATATGAAAAGATTTCATGTACAAACATGAAGCTATAGACAAAAAATGATTGAGGATCATATTAGAAGTCATTGAAGGGTTCTTTTGTCATATAACAGACCAAGTGACCTAGTCATTGCAGTGAAGTGATAGGGAAAGACAAGCATATCATATCATAGGAGAAGATCAGTTAGCAAGAAGAAGACTTGAAATCAGCTTATAGAGCAACTAGTCTTAATAGATCTTTGTAAATCTCCTAAGAAAGTCCTTACTTTGTTGTAAGAGTTAAATCCTCTAACAAGGTGAGACCTAGCAGTCTCCTAAAATTTTAATAGGGCAGACCCCTTACACGGTATATCATATTTTATGATCAGGCATTGTAATCTTAATTGGTTAACTTTATTAATATAGTAGTGAAGATTTGTGAGTTTCATCACCATCCTAGTTTTACCTTCACCTTGGAGGGTTTCTAGGTAACAAAGATTGTGTTATGTGTTTCACTTTAATGTATGTGATTGATCAAATTTAGATGTTACAACAAATTTATCTTACTAGTTTTTGATAGGTGTGGATGAATCTGTGAAAAGTATAAGTATTTAATATTATGATTCATATGGCCCCCCTCTCAATATCTAGTTTATCTTTTTTATTCATCCATCAATAAAGAAACCCTTCCTATTCAAATACTAGCGTTTAACCAAGACGTAGGGGAGGGTCCAAATTTTTTGAGGCTTCAAACTAGATGCCTCATAGGGAATTTTGAAACTAGGGGGTCATCATTTTGTGACTCAAAATTGGTTGTGTGTTGTGGGGCCACAATATTACTCTTAATGAAAAGACTAACATTGATGATGTTTACTGTGTTGATGGTTGAAAGCATAACTTGTTGAGTTTTAGATAAAGGTTATTAGTTGTAGTTTATAAAGAAGACTAATTTTATTATCAAAGATAAGGATGGTAAGATGATTGAAACAAGTACAATATCTAGAGGTAATGTGTTTCAATTGAATCCTAGTGAGATGACATGTTTGGTTGCTAAAGTAGATAATATTTTGTTATGGTATAGAAGGTTCTTTCATATAAACTTTGATAATATTGTGAAGGAAAGTAGTAAATTTGTAGTCAGAGATTTGCTTAGAATCTTGAAGCCTACTAATGTTGTTTACAAAGAATGTATCATGGCTAAGTAGAAGAAGGTATCATTTCCTAGAAATAAGTTCACTACTATAGAGAAGTTGGAGATTGTTCATATAGTTCTAAGTAGCCCTACAAGGACAAGAGGATTTGATATTGAAAGGTACTTTATAATTTTTGTTCATGATTTCACTAGAATAATGTGGGTAGCATTTCTTAAAGAAAAATATGAAGGATTTGAGAAGTTTAAGATATTTAAGAATAGAGTTGAGAATAAATCTAGTGTAAAGATTAAATGTTTGAGATCAAATAGAGGTGGAGAGTTTGTTTCTAGAGAGTTTAAAATGTTTTGTGAAGAAAATGGAATTAAGAGAAAATTATCATCACCTAAGATTCCTGAGAAGAATGGGATAGCAAAAAGGAGAAACATATTAGTATCAGAGGCAACAAGAGAAATGATGTTTGAGAATGATGTATCCAAGACATTTTGCAGAGAAGTAGTTAACACAATAGTATACACCATGAACAGAGTGTAGATTAGAAAAAGGTACAAGCAAGAATCCTTATGAATTATGCTTTGGTCAAACACCTTAAGTGAAGTACCTTAAAAAAATTAGAAGTGAGTGTTACATAAAGAGACATGATGATATTTGTACATTTGATCCAAGAAGAGATGAAGGTATGTTCCTTGGTTATTCATTGAAATTCAAAGCTTACAGATGTTTTAATCATAGAACTAAGATAATTGTTGAGTGTGTAAATGTGAAAGTTTATGAAAAGTTTGGAGTTAAAGAGAGGATCATGGATTATAATCCTGATGAGGAAGAAGAGAATCCTAGAATTATTAGAGAAAATGTTGAAGTTTTCTTTGAAACTTAATACTACTTGCAAAATGATGTACAAAGTTTTGAGCAAAGAGGAGAACAAAGAGTTGAACCGAGAGAAGAGATAAAAGTTAAGATAGCAACTCCTACACCTAAAAAGAACCTGACAAAGAATCACCCTATAGAACATATAATTGGAAGAAAAGACAAAGGAGGGATGACAAGAAATAGAGAAAATAAGGAAGTATGTTTTATTTCTCAAGTTGAACCTAAGAGTGCAAATAAGGCATACAAAGCTAATCATTGGTTTCAAGAAATGAAGGAAAAACTAGATAAGATTGTGAAGAATAGACATGGGAATTGGTTCCTAGACCTAAAGACAAGAATGTTATAGGAACTAAATGGGTATTTAGAAATGAGATGAATTAACATGGAGAAGTTGTGAGAAACAAAGATATACTAGTATGCAAAGGTTATTCATAGCAAGAAGGAATAGATTATGAGGAAACATATACCCTTGTAGCTAGAATGAAAGAAAAAAGAATAGTTTTGGCTTTTGCAACAAGTAAGAAGCTCAAAGTGTATCAGATGGATGCTAAGTAAGCCTTTCTAAATGGAGAAATTGAAGAAGAGGTTTACAGTGAGCAACCTAAAGGTTTCCCTTTAACTAAATAAAAAGATATGGTATGCAGATTGAAGAAAGCACTGTATGGTCCAAAGCAAGAACTTAGAACCTAGTATGCAAGATTGGATAAGTATTTGGAAAAACTCATATTTTCTAAAGGTACAACATATGGTAACTTATATTTGAAATAAATTGAGAATGATTTGTTGATCACTATGATATTTTTTAATTACATAATATTTGGAGGTAATGATGAAGCAAGTGATAATTTTGTTGAACAAATGAAGAATGAATTTGAGATGAGTGTGATTGATGAGATGAAGTTTTTCCTAGGTTTAGATATTGTAGAAAACAATGATAGAATTTTCATTTCACAAGCTAAGTATTTGAAAGATTTATTGAAAAGATTTGGCTTGGAAAGTTATTAACCTATTGATACAACCATGGTAACTAGTCACAAGTTATCTAGCCAAGATGAGATGCCTACAATTGAGTAGAAGAAGTCTAGATTAATGATTGGATGTTTGTAATATCTAACTCACACTAGACCAAATATAGAAAATGGAGTTGGGAATGTAGCTATATTTCAAGATGGTCCAAAGGAGGATCATTATGTAGATGTAAAAAGGATATTTAGATATTTGAAGGTTATGTTGAAAATAATTGGTTAATTGTGTATTGTCTTTGATGTTAGACAAAATATCATATCTTTACCACTTAGTGTATGTTGAGCTCATGCAAAAAATGAAGATAGTTTAATGTATCTGGTGAGCATTCCAGTACATTCCAAATTTAGAAGGGAATGTCTACTGTATTCGCTCGATCATCAAAGAGAAGTTCACTGAAGTTGAATACTGTTAGCCAAGTTCACTCAAGTAAAAAAATGAAAGTTGGATGGAACCAATGTTAACTGAGCTCACTCAGTTACCAAAGGAAGTTTATGAAGATGTGGTGTTAACTAAGTTCACCTGGTTAACATAGGAAAATATTTCCAGTGTTAGTGTCTACCAATTAGGGTTGACCAAACAAAGGATTTTCTTGTTTTGGCATATTGAGTTTAATGATTTTATTTGTTGGTTCTAGCTGACTAAGGAGATGAATAATAATAATTATAGGTTGTATTCAAGATGACTTGAAAATGCATAAGGTATAAACATAAGGTCATGTTGAGGATTGAAAGTGTTAGAAAGTATACATAAGAATAGAAGATTCTTAGAGGAAGTAAATTATAAGGATAAGAAGAATATCCTTAAGGAGTTGCAAAGATACAGTCGATCAGGAAGGATCAAGTTTTTGAGCTTGAATTAAGATCTGAAACCAACGATAAAATTGCATAATAAATCAGGTCATTTCATTGTTACTCTCTAACCATTGTAGTAGTGATCTAAATCTCTTAATAGAGTTATTTTAGCAGCAATTTTTAAATCCTCTAACAAGGTGGCATTTCTAGATTGAAGTGTTTAAAGACCTCTAACAAGCCCATTCCTAACAAGGTGATTAAATCCTCTAACATGGTAACAGCTAACACCTATTAGGGCTCACTTCAAAAGAGTGAAAATGAGTAACTATTTGCAATTGGTGGTTTTTCCCAAATTGGGTTTTCATGTTAAATCTTGATGTCACTTGTGTTCATGATATTTCTTTCATGTGTATGCAACTAAGTTAATTAAGGTTAATCATAGCTAATGACATAAGATTTTCATATTAAGAATTTTTTGAGTTACTATTGTTATTTCAATGGTTACCGAGTTATAACATATTTTCAATATTAACCAAGTGCATGTGTGTTTGTCGAGCTACAATATTTTTAGTAGAGTTTATATTATGTTCTAACACCTTAGGGATCTAGGATTTATTTTAGTGGTAATTGATTCACCCCTCACCTCTCAGCTACTCCTCTTGTATTTCCTACAATTGGTATTAGAGATTTTGGTTCTTATAGAAAAGCTTTCAAGGGCCTAAGCTAAAAGATCATGATGTCTTATAGAAGAGAGATTCCCAAGCTAAATAGAGATAAATTTGGGGCATGGAAAGAACTGATGAAGTTACATCTAGTAGCCATTAGTGATTTAGGTTTGAAATGTTTGGAAACTGCTCACAAGGACCCTACTAGAACATTGACTATGGAGGGGATTGCTAAAAATAAAAATAATGGCATTATGATGATTGACATTACAATAGCTCTTAACTATGTAAAATTTTATGAGGTCAAAGGATGTGCTACTTCTCATGACATGTAGACCAAACTAAAGGATATCTATGGAGCTGATGATAATGTGAAAAGAGCCAAAGTAGAAATCTTGAGAGGCCAATTTGATCAGATGAAGATTAGAGAGGATGAAAGCATTGCAAAATATGTTGATAGAATCAAAGCTAGTGGTAGTACAATCAAAGCCTCTAGAGGGAAAATTGAAGATGTAACAATCATAAGCAAGGTACTTAGAACCCTTCCTCCTATATATGAAATCAAGGTGTCTTCTATACAAGAGATGAGATGATCCAAATAAAAAAATAACTTTGGATGCTCTAGTTGGAAGATTGACAACATTTGAACTAGATAACTATGATAGTTATACTCCTAGTTCTAGCAATCTTGAGTCTGCATTTGAAGCCAAGTTATCACTCAAGAAAAAAGCTAAAAAGTCTAAAGGCAAACAATCGAACATTGAAGAGGAAGAAAGTTATGACAATGATGTTGAAGATATTGAACCATTGCTTGCAAGAAGGTATCCCAAAGGAAAAGTAAAGTACAAAGGTAAAATTCCTTTAATCTATTTTTCTTGTGAAGAAGTTTGTCACATTGTTGCAAGGTGTCCAAATAGAGAAGACAAAGATGAAAAGAAGCACAACAAGAAGTATTTCAAGAACTTCAAGGACTAAAAATAAAAATGTAAGAAGTCTCATTTCATGGTTAAAGATTCAGATAGTAGTGATGATGATGAAATGGTCTTATATTATTGTTAAAGATCAATTTAATGATAAAGAAGATAAAATGGCACTTATCTCTCATGTTAGAAAAAATGATACATGGATTATTGATAGTGGTTGTTCTCATCATATGATTGGTGATAAAATAGAGTTTGAACATTTGGAACATTATGATGATGAAAGTGTAAGATTTGAAAATAGTGAACTGTGTTGCATAAAAGGAAAAGGTTGTATCTCACTAAACAATGAACTTAGATGTGGTAATGCTTATTGGGTTGAAGGACTAAAGAATAATCTAATGAGTGTGGAATAGTTGAATAATATTAGATTCAAGGTAGAATTCATGAATGGGAAGGCCAAGCTAGTAGATAGAAAAGGAAATCTAGTTGGGTCTGTTAATCAAAAAAGGTAACCTATTCTACCTAGATCTCAGCGAAATTTCATGTTTCATTGCTCAAGTAGAACAAAGTTGGTTATGGCATAAAAGGTTATGTCATGTGAACTTTGATAATTTGATCAAGATAAGAAAAAAAAAAGGAGTAGGAGGTATTCTTAGTTTGAGAAAACCTAATATGGGACAATGCAAAAATTGTCAAATTGGTAACATGGGTAAGACAAGTTTCAAAAGAAAGAACTATCATTCTGTAGAAGTGTTGGTGTTGGTTCATGATGGAATTTACAAGTGGGAAGAATGCTTCTGGGGTGGTGGTGAATCAAAATTTCTAAAAATCTTTTTAACTAAAATCAATACATGCATCTAACACTTCTAATTAACATGAAAGTAAAGGCATGCATGAAAATAGACAACACAATATTTGATCACACAAAAACCATCCAAAATGAGAATGTAAAACTAGGATGGAGATGACATGCACAACTTATCACTCTAGCAATATGTAACTTGTCTAGGTTACAAAGTTTGACCATCATCACTGGTCTGCCCTATGAAAGTCCTACCCTATTAAAGGCTTAACACCCTGTTAAAAGTGATCTATCTAAAGGATTTACAAACACTCACTTGGAATGTCACCCTGTTAAAGGATTTACAATATGGCTCTTAAACCAAGCTATCTTCATAGGGTTTTCATTCTCCTAATACAATGGCTAGAAAGTATAGTAGAATGTGATGACCTAATAACTTACAACCCTCAATTGTTGATTTTAGATCCTTGTTCTATCCATTCTTGATTTGACCCTTATTGATCTAATATGATCCTATTCAAAGTACCGATACTCTATTCTGATAACTGATTTTGTAATGTTCTCCTTGTTCCTCTAAGTCTTTACACCCCTTTCACTTCCTTCAAACTTCACTAGTATTCTCTTCTTACATGCATTCTCTACTCGCATACCCTCTCATACTCTCTCTTTTGAATTATGGGGTCTCAACCTTCTTTAAAAAAAATTCATGACTTAAGGTTAGGTATGAATCTAAAATTGAGATTCATCCATCTTTCCCACTCAAATCTTTCCATTTTTTTGATTGGTTTCATGTTGATTTCATAGGGAATTAAAAGATTCAATCTTATCTTTTAATCCTTCAAGGTTCATCTTGTGTCAGCTCAAAAATTGTTTACATCTGAGTTTGTTAGGGCACAAAGTCTTATGTTGATTCTATGTTACTCGACACTTACTGATTATTGATGCTCAACACATATAAGAATTTTTTCTTGCTTGGCACCTATAGTTATTATGTCTTTCTTGACACCTATAGTTTACTCTATCTTCCTTAGCATCTATTAGACACTCAGTAGTTTAAACTTGCTCAACACTATCTATCTGCTCGACATTTATTGTGACTCGACACTTGTTGAATTTTTGGCTGAATACATACTGTAACTTGGCATCTGTATTATACTTGGCATCAACTAAGAAAATTTCTTAAGTGTGTTGAAACTCAATTGTCAAAACCAATATGAGACCAACAATATCCCCCTTTGACATGAGTGTCAAAAACACTTAACTATACATAATGAATCTAATCTTTTTGAGTATAATATACATCTATTCAGCATATATACAAAACTTCAAAAATTATTCAAAATTTTTTGAAGATACCTCAAAATTTGTAACTCCCCCTATGTCAATGTACCAATGTTGTATCCACAACTTTTCATATTTGATTTGTGTCATACTGATTTTGATACTCTTTATCTCTACCTTACCTTGTCATCCTTTCTCTATATACCCTGTTCTGACATTACTCCCCCTTTCACACATCTTCCCTTGCAAATATAATTTCCTTTTGGCTTACTTCCTCAAAATTTATCTCCTTATCTCCCCCTTTGTTTTATCGTTTTATTATAATCAAAATGTTATCTCCCCCTTTTTTGATACTTATGTCAAAGGGTTCTATACATTAACTAAAAATTTAGCCAAAAAGGATTTATTTACCTTCATGACTCTCTTGAGAGAAACATCCCAATTGTCTAGTGCAATTTCCAATCATTTAAGTTGGATGGTTGTCTTTGCTACAAGGTGAAGTAGGCCTTCCAATGTAGAAATATTGGGGTCTTTCTTTACAAAATTTTCAGCATAAGATAATTCTTTCTGCAAAATTTCCATGTGTGGGGTGATGGCAGATTGAATCTATATTAACTTGGCCTCATTTATCGTTTGTACAGCTAGTTCCTTTTGAGTGTGAAGCATAGTTTGGAAATGCTTCTCCCTCTGAGCTAGATCCTTAAGTAGTTGCATGCTTGATATTTTAAGGTAGCTTCTTATGGCTCCCAAATTCTCCATAATCTATTGTAATTGCAATTTAGCTAGATCATAAGTAAGATCCTTCTTAACAATTTTGTATCCCATGTCTACTACAATACAAGGTACACTATTGAGTTGGCTTAATTGTAAAACTTATGAGATATGACTCTAATAGAAAATTCCACAAGAGGATCCTTGATGGTATCAATTTCCATCCCTCTCTTGTTCCATTTTGCCCCAATGTTCTTCTCTATTGCTTTTTTAGAATCACTCCTTAGGATTTTTGGCCATTCTAGGGTTGGATACCCAATTACACTATGTAGAATTATTTTTGATAATTTGATCAGTACACTCTCCAATCATAGGCTTCCTTCATTTATTCTACTCAACACAATTCTTACCCATTCTGTCTTGAATACTGTAGGGAAATCTAGGGCACGGGTTAAGCCCTTCCTCTCAACAATTTGAAACTCTTCTTTTAATACCCTATTCTCACACAGTTGATTGTATGCTTCTCTAATTTCCATATCACCAATAGCTCCAATTGTGTAGTTATAAAATCTCCTAACATCTTGCACCATCACAACTTTGGGTGGAATAATAGATAAAGCTCTGGTAGGGTCATTCTTATAAGAAACTTTGGAAATTGGACTAAAATTGGCCTATTTTACTTCATTACTGACCAATTAAACTTCAAACAACTCATTGTCCTAGGGTTTCCTAGAGCTAGATGCCATTTCTTCAAACTAGGGTTTCAAAATGTAAAAATGGCTTAACTACATAATTCAAAACTAGTGTAAATACCTTGAATCAATGAAAAGATGTTGAATCTTGGATTGAATTTGTAGAAAAGCTTCAATCTCTACTTGGAAACCATTTTTGCACTCTTCTTGCTCATGCTCTATGTTCACAATGATGAAAAATGATTCAAAACATGACCTTATATCATTATTTTCATAGCATTTAATGCTTAGTGCATATATAGCTATCTACTCAACTCCTTGTGCAATTCTATTTGACTTGTCTTCTATTGATTTCCAACACTCGACATACACTGGAGTTTCCTTTCTCTTGACATCCACTACTAACTCAGCTTCTACTAACTTTGGCAGACAACTCGGTATCTGAAGGAAACTTTCCTTACTCAGTAATAATGTGAAAATTTTGAAGTTTTAACATTACATCTTTATTCATGTTGATCCATCATTTTTAGTACTAATTTGATCTTGGAATTGATGTATGATAAAACATTTAAATATCAGTCCCACATACCTTCTTTTTCTTAGTTGGATGAAGTGCGATCACTTAACCTTGTGGGTGAAGTGATCTCTCCATTGGATGTGTTGCTTCCATCTTTCTTCTTTCATGTTTTATTCATTTCTCCTATCATGTGTTCAACATCAACTTTACCTTTTCCTTTATTGAACTTTGAATTGGGTGCCTTTGACCTAGTTGGGCAGTTTTTGCTGATATGTCCAGTCTTTAGACAACTAAAGCAAGTGATTTAGCTCAACCATCTTCTATATCTTCCACTAAAATATGTTCTTATGCAGTTCTTTGGAATGTTTCCATACTCTTGATAGTAGTAACAACTATGCCTAGTATTGTAGTCTTAATTGTAGTGATGTCCATGACTATTTGTCTTTGCTAGTTGATTTAGTCTCCACATAGGCTTTGATCTACATTCAAAAGCTCTATGTCCATACTTCTTGCAATTGTAGTAGTGGCCTTCAAATCTTGGTGTCCTAATAGTTCTAGTCCTACAGTCATGTGCTTGATGACCTTGCTTATTGCACTTGTGATAGTGACCCATGTTTTTAGGTTTTTCATGTTGATTGGCATTCTTGCTCCTGCACACATTAGAGGTATATCCCTTTTTACCACAAAAATGACAAATGGGTTTTGTGTTCTTACCTCTATTATTTCTTTCTTCTACAATCTTGGATGACTCTCCTTCTTTAGTGCTGGTGTATTCTAGTCCTAAAGTGTCATTGTTGGATCTTGGTGATTTTAGTAGCTATTCAAGATACTTGATAGCTTCATTAGGTTTGTTGAATTTTTCTACAATTTTTTTCTCTCTTCTCAAGTTATTTTGTAGTTGTTCATTTTGCATCTTCAGTGTAGAGATCTCAATATCCTTGACCTTCAACTCATGATGGGCATTCCTTAGGGTGTCTAGCTACATGTTGGAAATTCCTACAAGCTCAATTGACCTTTCCTCTAGTCTGTTGGCAAGGTTTCTCTTGTCATCTTCTATCATAGCTTTATCTTCAATAGCTCTCTTCTTCTATTCAGTCACTTCACAAAGCATCATGGCTTGTGATTCTTGTTCAATCTTGAGAGTTGTGATCTATTCTGCTTGAGCTCTATTTTTCTCCATCAAGTTTGAAATTACTACATCAATTTCCTTAGAATCTCCATTGGAAAATACTTTCTTGGTGTCAATCTCCTTCTACTATGTATCATTTTCAGCTATGGTGATTTCTTTTCTTCTCTTTAGGGATTTCCTCAATTCTTCCCTAGCTTCTTCCAAAGAATGTAGAATGAGATGTATCTTGATCTTGTGATTCTCTATAATCTTCTCAAGCTTGTAGACCTCCATTGCTAGATATTTTCTTCAAGTTGTAAGGCTTCTCCTTGTAAGAACTTAGCTCTGATACCAATTGTTGGAATTTACAAGTGGGAAGAATGCTTCTAAGAGGGAGAGTGAATTAGAAGTACCAAACTTTAAGCTATGAAACCTTTTTAACTAAAATCAATACATGCATATAACACTTCTAATTAACATGATAGTAAAGGCATGCATAAAAATATACAATACAATATTTGATCACTTAGAAACCCTTCAAAATGAGAAGGTAAAACTAGGGTGGGGATGACACCCACAACTGATCACTACAACAATATGTAATTTGTTAAGGTTATAAAGTTTGACCATCATCAATGGTCTACCCTGTGAAAAACCTACCCTATTAAAGGCTCAACACCTATTAAAATTGACCTATCTAAAGGATTTACAAACACTCACTTGGAATGTCACCCTATTAAAAGATTTACAATATGGTTGTTAAACCAACCTATCTTTATAGGATTCTTATTCTCTAATATAATGGTTGGAAAGTATAGTAGAATGTGATGACCTGATAGCTTACAATCCTTAATTATTGACTTGAGATCCTTGTTCTATCCATTCTTGATCTGACCCTTATTGATCTGATATGATCCTATTTGAAGTACTGATACTCTATTCCGATAACCGATTCTACAATGTTCTCCTTCTTCCTCTAAATCTTTATACCCCTTTCACTTCCTTCAAAATTTTCTATTATTCTCTCCTTGCATGCATTCTCTGCTCCAATACCCTCTCATACTCTCTCTTTTGAATTATGGGGTCTTGACCTTCTTAAAAAAAAATTCATGACTTAGGGTTAGGTATGAATCTATGATTGAGATTCATCCATCTTTCCTACTCAAATCTTTCCATTTTTCTAATTGGTTGCATGTTGATTTCATAGGGAATTAAAAGATTTGATCTTATCTTTTAATCCTTTGAGATTCATCTTGTGTCAACTCAAAAATGGTTTACATCTGAGTTTGTGAGGGTACAAACTCTTATGTTGATTCTATGTTACTCGACACTTATTGATTACTGATGCTTGGCACATATAAGAATTATGTCTTGCTTGGCACCTATAGTTATTCTATCTTTCTCGACACCTATTGTTTACTCTATTTTTATCGGCATCTATTAGTCACTCAAAAGTTGAAACTTGGCTGACACTGTCTATCTGCTTAGCATCTATTGTGACTTGGCACTTGGTGAATTTTTGGCTCAGCAAATATTGTAACTCAGCATCCATATTATACTTGGCAGTAGCTAAGAAAATTTCTTAAGTGTATCAAGACTCAATTTCCAAAACCAATCTGAGACCAACAATTGATACTAACTTATGTGGACCTATTGCAATTGAGAGCTATAGTGAAGATAAGTAATTTATTCCTTTTTTTTCAATGATTATTCTAGAAGGATGACTATAATATATCTAAAAGATAATTCTGTAGATCTTCAAAAGTTTAAGTGGTATCTAGCAAGAGTTGAAAAGGAAACAAGAAAGAAGTTGAAGTGTTTAAGGTCAGATAAAGGAGGTGAATTCATTTCTAACGAGTTCAATGAATTTTGCACTAAAAGAGGAATCAAAAGACAAGTATCAGCCCATGGTACACCATAGTAGAATGGTATAGCTAAAAGGAGTAGATCCATGATGGATTGTGCAAGAACTTTGATGATAGAAAAGAATGTTGCAAACAAATATTGGAAGGAAGCAATCGATACTGCAGTGCATACCTTGAATAAAGTACATTTGAATAAAGACTCAAATAAAACTCCTTATGAATTATGGTATGGCTACAAACCTAATATAAGTTACTTGAAAGAATTTTGTAGCAAATGTTATATTCTAAAAGAGACGAGGAAAGGTAAATGTTAAAGGTGATGAAAGCATAGGGTATGTGCAAGATCATGGTCAACCAAACTATGCTCTTAAGTGGCAATAAAAAATTAGAAAATTAGGGTTATGTCAACTTGACGTGCAATTTTCTATTTGTTATTAACTTTATATCAAAAAGTTGAGAGAAAAGAATCTCTAGAAAATTGAATCTAGTTTCTAAACTACTAGGACTTATCTCAAAAAAATTAAAAATTAATTGGTCAAAATTTTGAATTTTAATGCAATATTACAAAAATTTCAAAATAAAAATATAAAGTAGACGTATGTCTAACCACCTTAACCAAAATTAAATGATAATATTTTTTAATAATATTCTAGATATAATTAGTAGACTCATACCTGGATGTGACACATATTTTTGTGTATTTTTATTCTAAATAAATAACAAATAATATATTTTTGACTTTAGTATTTTTGGAATTAAAAAAATCTCACGTCTGAGAACCTTAACTAATTCAAAACTTTGCAAAATTCAATTTTTCATTTTTTTTTGTTTATAGTAGAAGAAACATTGAATGTGATGCATCTTTTGGATTTAAAAAATGTTGTACCATTTGAAAGTTATAGTTGTTTTTCAAGTAGTGAGTTAGAACTTTATACATAACTCCATTAGAAAATAAGTAATAATTAGTTAATAATGACAAATCTTAAATTTATGGAAAGATAAGAACATTCTTAAGAAACCCTTTTCATTTCATCAAAATTTGGTTTAAACAAAGTCATCAGCTACATGTTTGAAGTAAAAATCACATAAAAACATGCCAAAAGCACATTTTTAGGAT
Organism: Cupressus sempervirens; assembly: GCA_028749045.1. Classification (NCBI taxonomy): domain Eukaryota; kingdom Viridiplantae; phylum Streptophyta; class Pinopsida; order Cupressales; family Cupressaceae; genus Cupressus; species Cupressus sempervirens. Next base: position 101,185,724 of record CM053787.1, read on the forward strand.
TTTTTTAAGTTGACCATATAGGTTTGGTATCAAAAGATATAGTAGACCTTATAAAGTTATTAATTTTTTTCATTTAGTATCAGGGTGAGTGGGAAAAAAGTTGGAATAGATTTTGAAATGGTTTGAGATATTTCAGAACTACAAATTTTTCAAATTGCCACTTTTTGGCACACCATGATCTTGCACATACTCCATATTCCTAAGATACTCTATTAGAAGTAAAGCATATAAATGTTTGAATTTTTTCACACATAAGATCCTAGAAAGTGCACATGTGAAAATTGATGAGTTTGCAGAAAGGAGTGAAGAAGAGATCAACAAAGAGCCCAAGGATTACAAATAGTTTATTTACTTTGAACTTGGTACATTTCCAAATCTAACTGGAAGTCAGAAGACCTCACCTCATAAGTCATAGTAAGAGGCTACTGAGCCATAGTTAGAGAAATTGAGTATGAAGGATCCAAGTCACAGATAGTGGTGCTTGAGCTTCATATAGAAGATCATGGCGAGGCTAGTGGAACAAATTCTAAATCCAAAGTATATATGTTGGAAAAATATCTTAAAAGGCATGATGCACATGATCAGATCATTGGAAACAAGTCAAATGGTACAATGACAAAAAAAAAATTGAAAGGTACGTGTTTGCTTACTAAATTTTGACCTAGATCAGTTAAAAATGCTTTGGATGAGGAAAGTTGGATTGAAGCAATGAATGAAGAGATAGAACATATAGAAAGAAATAATATTTAGACTCTAGTTCCTAGACCCAAGGATAAAAATGTAATTGGTACAAAGTGGGTTTTCAGAAATAAGTTGAATGAAGATGGAGAAGTTTCTAGAAACAAAGAAAGTTTAGCATGAAAAGATGATTCTCAAGAAGAAGGTATTGAATATGGTGAAACTTTTTCTCCTAATGGAAGATTAGAAGGTGTTAGGACTTTACTTTCTTATGTTGCATATAATAGTTTATCAAATGGATGTGAAATCTACATTCTTGAATTCAATTCTTGAAGAGGAAGTTTACATAGAACAACCTAAAGGTTTTGTAGATCCTAGAAAAAAAGATATGGTTTGTAAACTACACAAATCATTGTATGGTCTCTGTAATACCCCAAAATTGGTTCATTACCATGATCACCAATTTTGATCTATTCTGATCAATCCTAAGACCCATTCTAATAGGCAATTCTCATTCTGCTACTCTCTACTTGACTTAATTGACAAATGCTTAAAACCCTAATTTGCATTAATCAAACTCTTTATTTAATTCCTATAGTATTGACTCATATTAGTCACATTAAACCTATTGATTAAGATTTAATTTAATTATTAAATATTTATACTTTAATTAAATTAAATCGTCACCTAAGGCTAATGTACTATGGAATTAAATTTATTTAATTTAATAAATATGCCTATTTTGATTAATTAAACAAAATTATTTAATTAAATATAAAAGCTATTTCTAATTAATTAAGAAAAGTTATTTAATTAAATAGGAAGCCATTCCTAATTAATTAAATGAAGTTATTCAATTAAATAAGAAAAGTGTCTCTAATTAATTAGATAAAATTATTTAATTAAATGGAAAAGGTATTTATGAGAGCATATCTCATTTTATTAAATAAAAATTCTTTCTAATTCTTCTCTTCATTTCAAAAATGGAAATTCCTAATTCACTACTGATCAAATTAGAAGTGACGCAGATCACTTGCTTTCACACTAAAGTCTATCTGAGCTGACTCACTCTTACACTTAGATTTGAGTTAGTTAACTCCCTTCAATTTGGGAATCTTCCACCTTAACTAAACCTCATCTTCAATCCTGACCATTGATTTAAATCGATCTCAACAGTTGATGGATTCCAAGAAAATCTATTTACGAGAGCCTCATTTCTTCATTTTGGGAGGATGAATTGAATTGCTATCGAAGTGCTGTTGAAATTCATGCTCACATTTGCTCACATTTGCTCATATTATGTATATATTTGCATCCTTAGTTTAATATGCATATGATTGATCTAGTTTCTTTCACTTGTTCTTAGATTAAATGCATATCTCATCATAGACTACATTGCATTCTCACATAGATTAGTTGCATATCAAATCCTTCGTTCTTAGAGGCTCTGGTTGCCTGCACCTTGATTCTGAGGATATTAACAGGAAAAATCCTTTTAGATAGGAGGCAATAGGTCGACTTGTAGGGAAAATCTTGGGTGAACAATCTCATTTTCATTCTAGGATGAATCCGCAAATAAAGACCATGTTGAAGTGTGTGCATTAAACATAGACCACATATTCACGCATATAGTCTCAAGCAAGCCCCCAAAGATTGGTATGAAAGACTTCATAACTATTTGATGAAGATTGGTTTTCAAAGAACAAATGATCACATCAACCTATTATCAAAGAAGGACCAAAAAAGACAATTGTGTTGGCAAAAATATTTGTGGATGACACATTGTTTAATAGAAATGATGATTTATGCAAAAAAAAACAAAAGAAATGAGTAAGGAATTTGAGATGTCCATGTTTGGAGAGATAAAAATATTTGTTGTATTGCAAATTCAATAGAAGAAAGATATTAACAGGAAAAATTCCTTTAGATAGAATGAAACAGGTCGGCTTACAGAGAAAATCTTGGGTGAACAATCTCATGTTTATTCCAGGATGAATCCGCAAATAACGACCATGTTGAAGTGTATGTGTTAAATAGAGGCCACATATTCATGCATACATTTCTGGTGCCCACCATGGGCCCGAGAAAATGAATTTCTCAGGCCTTTTTTGCACTTTTTAAATCAATTTTCAAGCTCTTTTTCTGTACAGTTCCATGCAGGTTCAAGAATCTTTGCGTGAGATAATCCTTTTTCACACAAGGATTCTGAATCTTCGCATGAAGATTCTTTTTTTATTTGTGCAAGAAAGTGGCCAAACACATGAACTTTCACGTGGCACATTGTTTCTTTACGCATGCTGTAAAAAGATTTCGCATGGCTCTACTAGAGATTTCACGTGAGATCTTGTAACAACAAATTTTGTTTTAAGAATTTTTATTTCCCAATTTATTCATTCTTCTTAACGTACTTTTCTTGGAATTTGTGTTGCTCTATTTCTTTAATTTTTTGTAGCTTAACTGTTGTCTATAGGATGATTTATCAAAGATTCCTCATACAACCCACTCAAACATGGACTAATGGTTTGCTTGGAGGATGCTGTCAAAGATAAATTTGTCGAAGACCAATTTTCAAACCCACAAAATAGTGTGTCTTATTTTCTTTCTTTTCAAACTAGATTAATTAGGGGCTTGTGAACTTCTTAGTGTGCAAGATGAAAGAATAGGGGATTATGCTCTTCACCACTTAGAGGTCATGACCAAGGGTGAATCAAAAACCTAGATGCTTCCGAAAGATGGAATTCTGAGGGAGGCAAGCAACTTAGTGGTTCTCCCAAATGAAGCCTTTAATGAAGGGATGATGATTTTCTTTTAAGGAATCAAAGTCTTGGAATAGGCCAAGGTGGTATAGATTAAGCTAAGTCGGTGATTAACTTGTTTTGCATGTTTGGGTGAGAAAGTAAGGTAGAGGAGTATGCTCTTTCCCCTTGGGGGAAATAAAAAAATTTGACCCTTGTGATCAAACCACCAGTCCGAATCAATCCTTTAGAGGGCCTACCGGAGTGATCCAACCTCCAAGAATGACCCAAGTGAGCACACTTCTTTTGCTAGAGATTCCAACTCACTATAATCAAGATGCTTTGTAGAGCGAAAGACTCCAAAGCTGGATTAATTTCTTCCCCTTGATTCTCGATATCGCATATCAAGGGGAAGCTCTGTCTGTGCACTGGGTGGCACCGACCCCTGGCTTGCTAAGCAAGTAGTGTGCACTTTCAGATGCTGGTGTGGGATGCTAGCCTCAACTTTTCTTGCGGAGCCACAAGGAATTAATACGAATGGAAGCCAAGTAAAAACCTCTTAGTTAGAAGCCACCTGAGTCACCTCCAAAAGGAGGCATAATCTTTGTGTAAGGAGGGGGAAGAATCTCTCCTCTAGAACTCACCATAGGCATGCTACTAGACATTTGAAGGTGGTATATGCACTTGTCGATTGCCACAAGGGTGCTCATTCAGCATATACTATTGAGTCCTTTGAATATACCAAAAACACAGGTGCCCTCTAGGGGGTGACACAGCTATGTGAGGTACACACATGTGCATAAGATGTAGGACAAAGGTTTTGCCTTCTCTACTCATTTTTGTTTTTAGGGATAAAAGCATGTTTTTTCTTGAGTCATAAACAAGTCCAAAACTATCTACAACAAACAAAGGTCAAGACTCCCCTATCCTGTCAAGTTGCTTTGCCCTTGATAGAACTATTTTTGACTACTGCTTGCTTCCCACTATCTTGTTCAACCACATTGCTTGAAATGAATCCTGAAACATTGTCCAAATGTCTTACTAAGTTAACCTCACTATCTATCCAATCAATTTTTTTTGATAAATCTATCCAATCTATCCAAACAGTCTGAAAATCTCTTCAAAATCCAAATGTTGTTGTTAATCTAGTCCTAATTTTCACCCAAACTTGTACTTTCTCGTGCGAGAATTCATCTTTTCACATGAGCTTGTTCAGGTCTTCATGTGAGATCTAGCATATATTCACATAAGATCTTGCCTCTGTCCTAGACTATCCTATCATTTCTTCATGCGATACACAAAAAGTCTTTGCGTAGAATTAAAACATTGTCATTGGTTTTCGCGTGGGCTGGAGTATTTTCTTGTATAACCCTAAATATTTCCTCACACGGCCTGTCAAGGTTTTTCACACGAGATCTTGTGTTAGCATTACTACTTTTGGACTAATTTAGCTATTTGCATCTTGCATGCTATCTTTTTTTGCGATCTTTTATTGCTCTTTGTTTGAAAATAGTCCTGAAATAGCGACACTTTGCTTAGCTGAATACTTGTGTCTCGTACTTTGACTAGTCTTGTCTCTTGAGTTATCTTTTGTCTTCATCTCTTAAATGCTTGTCATACTTTGTGTCACATTGGTCATGATCTCTAGCTATTCTAGCCTTTAAATTAGACCATTTGTGCCTTGGTGGACAACATTCTTACTATTATCTTATCCTTTTTGAGACTTAGTCTTAGTGTAGTCCTTGTCTAGGTTTTTTCTCTTTTCCCTCATCTATGATTGTAGCGACAAGGAGTGGAAATGTGTTTTATCCCTATAACCTTAGACATGGTCATGCTAGGGGTCATAATTGTGATAGAAGTTTCTTACCTTTCATTACAAAATTTGTATCTAGTTTGGCTAGTGAGGCATCTTCACAATCTTCCTCACCTGCCAGGTCACTTCGAATTCGACAAACATTTTCCATAAACTTGCAACAAATTAGGAATCCTTCATACCAAGAGGACACTAAGATAGGTAGAGGTCCTGCATCACCAAACAGGATGTCTGATTCCTTTTTCAAAGGACCTTTTGAAACACAACACATTGAAATTGAACACATTCCTACAAATCATGAACCTGAACATGGTGGTCATAGTAGACATCAAGAACTACCTAGGAATGACAAAGAGAAAGAGAAAGACTATGACACCAATGAGGAATAGGAAGAGGTGGAAATACTCCCTAAACACATAGAAAAATGTTGAAGAGACAAAAAAATTCAAAAATTCATGGGAATCCTAATCAATGAAGAAAAAGAAAATTACTTTCTCAAACTTACCCAAGAGGGAGCTAAGCTACCCTCTCATTTTGATGTGGAAACCATTATCACGCCTGAAGAAGAAACTAAGACTTCTAAACTCCAAAAACAATTGAAAATTATGCAAGATCAACTGGCTCATATGATGCATGAGAAGGAGAAACCCACGAAGACATACACATTGGATGCTCTTTGTCCATTTCCATTTGACAAAAGCATAAACATACTGCCTTTCCCATGAGGCATAGAGCTACCCAAATATGACAAGTACTTTGGTAATACTGATCCCCAAGATCACTTGTGGGAATTTGGTGCTTTTTCTATGGAGTTTATACATGACCAAACATACCTAATGTGTTTATTCCCTAGAAGCCTATGTGGTTAGGCTTTGGAGTGGTTCTCACATTTACCTCCTAGTATCAAGACATTTGACAAAATTGCCAATCTATTTGTTTAGTAGTATTCTCATAACATACAACACCTTATCAATATTTGAGATTTATGCAACCTTAAACAAAAATTTGGAGAAACCTTTCTCATATTCCTCCAATGGTGGAGACAACTATACACTAAGTATTCCAACAAAATTTCAGAAACGAAAAAGCTTGATATTTTCACTGATAACCTCCTATCTGATTTCGGATATAAAGTCCAACTTTAAGGTCCATGTACCTTTGAATAAATGATCACGTAGTCTATCCATATCAAAGAATTTATGGTCAAGAAAGGTGAACTTACTCTTCAAAGGGACATAAAACCAGGTTCCACTTCCAATAGGGTTAAAACGAAACATGTCAACAAGAATCAAGAAATTGTACATGATGGAGTTGCTGACAATGTCACACCCAAACCTACTAAAGTGGCATGTAATCTCACAAATGGCCTCAAAATGGCCAAGACGTTGAGAAACCTCATCCTGACAACAAAACATTTGGGAACAAATCGAGAAATTCCTAGGCCACATGCCCTAGGCAGCAGTATACACCTTTGGGGGAACCTTTGGATGTGGTTTACGAAACATTGCTACAACATAAGCTTATTTCACCAATGGATAATCCTTGTCCCTATGATCCCCAACCATGTCCACCATGGTTGAATGAAACCTCATTTTGTGAGTATCACAAAAATAAGGGACACAAAACTAGTAACTACATAAACTTGTGCCATAAAGTCCAAGACATGATTGATGTTGGTAATCTTGTGGTAGATGGACATAACAAAAACTCAGATCACAAGGCATTCAAAGAACCTTTCCCATCTTATGAAAAAGGAGATACTTCGAAACCACAACCCTACAACAAGGTCAACTATACATATTCCAATGATGACAATTTCATTCACATGGTTGAACCTGTGGATTCTAAATACTATGATGTTATTACCATTAAGGGCAAACAAGATGATGAAAAACCCAAGACACCATTTTTCTTAAGGGGCCCTACTCTCAATGCAATGGATAATACACCCTCACAACACTATGCTAATGTTGTCACATGTTCTTGCACCAAGTTGGTGCTCAAAGGCCCTGCGCCTCCTACTTCAGATCTTAAACAACACAAAGACAAAGCCCTTGTTGGTCCATCCAGAAAAGGTGCAAAGCCCACAAAAAACTTGATAGCAACTAGTTATAGTGTTCTCAATCAATTGAAATGAATTAATGCTCAGATTTCCATCTTTGAGCTACTTAAAATCTCACCTGCTCATAGGCAGATTTTGGACAAAGCCCTCATTGAGGAAAATGTTCCTCAAGAGGATTTCAATCCATGGTAGGTCACCTGACCTCACCTTATCTCATGACCTTCTCCAAGGAGGATGATAACTCACTGAGTCACCCATACAATCAACTGCTACATATCGAGGTTATGATCCATCAAACATGTGTTCATCAGGTACCAATCGATAATGGTGCTAGCCTAAATATTCTAAGGACTCTGTTGATCCTAAATTGAATTATTCTAAGAACTCTATTGATCCTCAATGAAAGATCACTATCAAAGCATATGATGAAGTGAAATGAAAGTCTCTAGGTCTTGTGGTTTTACCCATTCACATCGGTCCTATAGAAAGGGATGTCACCTGTCAGGTGCTTGGCATTCCCTTGGCTTACAACATTCTACTAGGAAGGCCATGGATACACGAGATGTGCACTGTGCCATCCACATACCACCAATGCATCAAGTTCCCACTTCATGGCTCCAAAGTTACTATTCCTACCACTACTAGCTATACCTGCAATATGCTCAAGGCTACTGAAACTTTCATCCCTACTAACTATGAATCCACTGATTATCAAAACAATAAGCTGAAACAAATCAAATAGTCATTCAAACTAAAAGAAACTCGCATGGGAGAGTACCACATTGAACCAGTGCTCTCATTAACATCTCTCCCAAAGTCTCCTCGACATTATGGGAGATCTTCAGAGGCAAAGAAGCCATTCGTGCTGACACCTCAGACCAAGTATAATGGCACTTACGTCAAGGCTACCATGTCCTTAGAAGATGAAAGTGAAAATAGAGCCATTGCAACCTGCCTTTATAGAGAAGAGGCTCCAATGGACCTAACAGAGCAAACTCGAGAAATCACTCCTGATAAATATGGGCCTAGTCTTAGGCTTATGAAGCATTTTGGTTAAAAGGGAGCTGGCCCTATTGGGTGCAATAACAATGGCCTAATTGATCCTATCAAAGCAAGAGCTTGAAGCAACCATGATACAACTAGCCTAGGATTTAAAAAGGTTCATTTTCATTTGGGACCAAATAAATTCATACCAACACCTAAGAGTTCATCTGAAAATGAGTCACAAGCTGAGTCAGATACTCAAGAGGAAGAACTCGATGATGAAGATTCCTATCCTCATCCTATTCCTTATTATCTCACTAAATTCTTTGTTGAGCTAGATGAGTTTGTGCCATGTGTTAGCACTATGGATGATACTAGTGACTCTTCTGAGGACAATACTGAGCAAATCAAGTATCATTCAAAAAAGGGAGAATCTAGTTAGTCATTTTGTATTGAGTATTTTTGTAAGAACCCAGAGGATGAAGGCGAGTATGTCCCTATCACTATTGGGGAGTTCTATAATCTCTTGCTATGTAGCACTGATTCTAAAGAATATGAGTTTGACTCTCTTTCAGAAGCGACTACTGATAAAGACATTGACCAAGTGCATGTCTATCAAAACCAAATCAAAGTGGGTGAAATGTCTAGGGTTAGGTCACATGGGTCTGATCCAACTAGTGTCCTAGAGTCATTAATTATTGATGTTCATACTCTGAGGTGTTTGAACACACCTCTGGATGAGGTTGTTGTAGGTCTCAAATTACTAGTCCAAGCACTTAATGACTATACTATGAACGTAATTGAACCAGCCACTACTCTCTCACTCACACATCCTGAGCTTATAGACTAGAACCCTAATGCATCTAGAAAAGTCCCCACATTCTAGAATGACTATGCTCTTGCATGTTACCTAACGCTATAGAACCTATAACATCTTCCTCCAATGAGTAGAGTATCAACATGACTAAGGCTGACATCAAATATCTTAGTCATACAATTAAAAAGAAACAATGCAAAAGGTTTGATGGTGAAAACCACATTGTGGCAGTGTCAGAATCCAAAAAAGTAAAAGGAAAATATGTATCCAAGGGTGAAAACCTCTCTGAGGTGCTCGCAGATGAGATATTTTATGCATTTCCCAGTCACTTTTAGAAGAGATCGTTAGTGTTGATAGAGCCGACGCAGCCAATTAACCTGGGCACAAAAGAACATCCTTATATGATACATCTGGCACAGTCACTGTCACTTAAAGAGAAGGAAGAATTCATTGCCTTTTTCAAAGAAAAGAAAATAAATTTTTCTTGGACATACTCTAACATGCCAGAATTGGATCATAATCTTATCACGCATCACTTGTCCATAGCACCAAGCATCAAACCAATCAAACAGAAGCTTCAAAAAATGCATCCTCACATTGCATTGCTCATCAAAGTAGAATTGGAGAAACTTCTAAAAGTTGGTTTCATCCATGCAATTGATTATGTTGAATGGATATCCAATATTGTTCCAATTTCCAAGCATGATAAATCTATCAGGGTTTGTATAGACTTCCATGATCTTAACTAGGCATGTCCTAAAGATGACTTTCCACTCCCTAATATTAATATGATCATGGACATGATGGTTGGCTATGAGATGTACTCACTTATGGATGGTTTTTCTGGATACAATCAGATAAAAATTACACTAGAAGACCAGGAGAAAACAACTTTCACATGTGCATGGGGAACCTTTTGTTGGAATGTGATGCCATTTGGTTTGAAGAATGCTGGTGCTACGTATCAGCGTGCTATTACTACAATTTTCCATGACATGATGCATAGAACCATGGAGGACTACATTGATGATACCTTGTTCAAAAGTGCTAAATGCAATACTCATCTGCAAGATTTGGGGCCCATCTAGATCGTATGGAAAAATTCAATCTTCAACTCAATCCTAAGAAATGTGCATTTGATGTCACATCAGAAAAGTTGTTGGGATACATTATTTCTGCAAAAGGAATTGAGGTAGATTTGGATAAAGTACAAGAAATAATGGACATGCCACCACCTTGGAACATCAGTTAGATGAGAGGACTACAAGGAAGGCTTCAATCTATTCATAGGTTTATTTCAAAATTGGCAGATAGATCACAACCCTTCACAAAGACCTTACATAAGGGTGTGAAATTCAATTGGAGCCAGGATTGTGAGCAAAGCCTAACACATATCAAACAATATCTTGTCAATCTGCCAATCCTGATGCCTCCCATCCATGGGAAGCCTTTGCTATTATACATCTTGGCAACTAAAATGTCTCTGGGAATCCTTTTGGCTCAGGAAGATGATGACAACAAAGAAAGAGCTATTTACTACTTGAGCCAAACACTGGTCTCTTATGAGAAGAGCTACAACATTATTGAGAACGCTTGCTTGGCAGTTTTCTTTGCTTCTTAGAAGTTGAGACACTACATGCTTGCCCACACTATGAGGCTCATGGCTAAGATAGACCCACTAAAGTACTTGCTCAGTAAGGTTGCTCTCATAGGAAGATTGGCTAAATGGGTTATGATACTCAATGAGTTTGACATTCAATATGTTGAATGCAAGGTTATCAAGGGATAGGTAATTGAAGATCTACTAGCCGATGCACCCATAAAAATTCTTTTGCCAATGAATATTGATTTCCTAGATGAGTCAATTCTAACACTCATACACCACACATGGGTTATGTTCTTTGATGGGTCCTGCACACAAAAGGATTAGGTGTTGGATTAGTCTTCATTACACCAAAGAGATACTCACTGCCTAAAGCATACAAGATTTTGTTTCCTTGTACAAACAACATTGTTGAATATGAGGCTTTGATCAATGGCATGAAAATTGTAGCTGAATGGAGAATGGATCAGTTAGATATCTTTGGTGACTCTCAGCTTGTCATCAACAGGGTTAATGATGTGTACCAAACAAAGGATGAGAAACTAATTCCTTACAAGCAATAAATGACCAACTCCTAAAACATGCAATAAATGACCTAGAACTACACAAAAATAGAAGTACGAAGGTGGAAAATTGATGACTCACCGATGGTCCATAGTTTGCTAGCTGGCTGTGTCATCTGGAGCACTCAAAATGATGATATCTAATGTTCACTACCATGTCTCTCTCAGAGCTCAATTCACTTAAGGACAAAAAGCACAAATGAATTGAGAATGACCCCTTGGGCCCTTATATAGTTGTTGACCTAATTTTTCAAAGTGCTTTGATTTGTGCAAAAATCACCCCCTAGCTAATTTGATTTTTCTAAATCCATTTTCGAGATCAAATTCAAAATTTGACACACCTAAGTGCTTCAAAAATGTGTTTTAAAATTTTGGAGACCGATGCAATCGAACACTTGTGTAGCCCAAATCTTTTTGATACTTTGTGATTCTTGGAATCCTTTCAACTCTATATTCTTCATGTTTTCAAAACTCATTTTGGATATAGTCAACTCAAGTCAACTATGCTTAATTATGGTCAAATCCTTTGTCAAACTCATTCTTTTGGACCTTGAAATCACTTTGGATTGACTTCCAATATTCTTCAAATCATTCTAATCTCTTCATATTTCTTCAGATCGTTCTGATCTCTTCATATTTTCTTTTGATCATTTCGATCCTTTCTAAACTCTACTACATCTCAGATTTCTTCTGTATCTTTTTATATACTACTTTACATCATATTTCTAGTGTATCATCTTTCAATTTCACTCTCGAGGGGGCAAGATGATTACATCATTGAACTTGAATTTCAAATCAATTTGAATCTTCATCACTTGGGGCATCTTGTTCCCATCTTATGTCCTCATCATTCGGGGTATCTCACCACTAGGGGCATCTTGTTTCCCCCTTTTTGGCATCTTTGTCATCATTTGATTACAAGTATTGGGATAATCTAAACCCTAATTCCTGAGGATCAACCCTCATTATGGGGATGGTTCTATGACTTATAATTCGATCTGGCTATCTACTTATCAATCTCAGGTATCTAGGTGTTCTATCTAGATCCTTAAAGGTTAAGCTCTGTTATGGAGATAATATTTTAAATGCTTGTAATCTTAGGTATCTAGGTGTTCTATCTAGATCCTTAAAGGTTAAGCTTCGTTCTAGAGATAATCTTTTAAATGCTTTCAATCTCAAGTATCTAGGTGTTCTATCTGGATCCTTAAAGATTAAGCTTTGTTCTAGAGATAATCTTTTAAATGCTTTATCAATTCAAGTATCTAGGTATTCTATCTAGATCCTTAAAGATTAAGCTTCATTTTGGAGATAATCTTTTAAATGCTTTATCAATTCAGGTATCTAGGTGTTCTATCTGGATCCTTAAAGGTTAAGTTCCATTTGGGAGATAATCTTTTAAATGCTTTCAATCTCGGGTATCTAGGTGTTCTATCTGGATCCTTAAAGGTCAAACTTCGTTCTGAAGAAACCTTTTAAAAGATCATCAATTTTCAGTATCTAGGTATTCTACTTGGATTCCTTGGGATTAAGCTCTATTCTAGAGATGGTCCTTAGAAGTTTATCAATTGGTCTTCGTATCATCAAATTTGGAACCAATCTTATCTTTTGGTCTTCACATCATGTTTTTTAATTTTATTTGAATTGAAGGTGATGTTCGCACATTCATTCAAAGAGGGGCAAAATGTAATACCCCAAAATTGGCTCATTGCCATGATCACTAATTCTGGTCTATTCTGATCAATCCTAAGACCTATTCTAATAGGCAATTCTCATTCTGCTACTCGCTACTTGACTTAATTGTCAAATACTTCAAACCCTAATTTGCATTAATCAAACTCCTTATTTAATTCCTATAGTATTGACTCATATTAGTCACATTAAACCTATTGATTAAGATTTAATTTAATTATTAAGTATTTATACTTTAATTAAATTAAATTGTCACCTAAGGCTAATGTACTATGGAATTAAATTTATTTAAATTAATAAATATGCCTATTTTGATTAATTAAATGAAATTATTTAATTAAATAGAAAAGCTATTTCTAATTAATTAAGCAAAGTTATTTAATTAAATAAGAAAAGTGTCTCTAATTAATTAAATAAAATTATTTAATTAAATGAAAAGGGTATTTATGAGAGCATGTCTCATTTTATTAAATAAAAATTCTTTCTAATTCTTCTCTTTAGTTCAAAAATGGAAATTCTCAATTCATTGCTGATCAAATTAGAAGTGACCCAGATCACTTGCTTTCACACTAAAGTCTATCTGAGCTGACTCACTCTTACACTCAGATCTAAGTTAGTTAACTCCCTTTAATTTGGGAATCTTTCACCTTAACTAAACCTCATCTTCAATCCTGACTGTTTATTGAAATCGATCTCAACCGTTGATGGATTCTAGAAAAATCTATTTAAGAGACCCTCATTTCTTCATTTTGGGAGGATGAATTGAATTGCTATCGAAGTGCTGTTGAAATTCATACTCACATTTGCTCATATTTTGCATATATTTGCATCCTTAGTTTAATATGCATATGATTAATCTAGTGTCTTTCACTTGTTCTTAGATTAAATGCATATCTCATCATAGACTACATTGCATTCTCACATAGATTATTTTCATATCAAATCATTTGTTCTTAGAGGCTCTGGTTGCCTGCACTTTGATTCTAAGGATATTAATAGGAAAAATCCCTTTAGATAGGAGACAACAGGTCAAATTGCATGGAAAATCTTGGGTGAAAAATCTCATGTTCATTCCAGGATGAATCCGCAAATAAGGATCATGTTGAAGTGTGTGTGTTAAATAGAGGCCACATATTCATGCATACAGTCTCAAGCAAGCCCCCAAAGATTGGTATGAAATACTTCATAACTATTTGGTGAAGATTGGTTTTCAAAGAACAAATGATGACATCAACCTATTATCAAAGAAGGACCAAACAAGACGATTGTGTTGGCAAAAATATTTGTGGATGACACATTGTTTAATAGTAATGATGATTTATGCAAAAAAAAATCAAAAGAAATGAGTAAGGAATTTGAGATGTCCATGTTTGGAGAGATAAAATTCTTTGTTGTACTGCAAATTCAATAGAAGAAAGATGGTACCTACATTACTCAATCTAAATATATCAAGGAGATACTAAAGAATTTTGAAATGGAAGATTTAAGACCATTTGGAATACCTATGTCTACTAGACATAAGATTTCCAAGAATGATTCTTCCAAGGAGCTAGATCAAACCACATATAGATTAATGATTGGAAAATTGCAATATGTAGTGCATAGAAGGCCTAATATTTCTCTTATAGTTGGTATGGTGGAAAGATTTTCAAAAAAGCCTAGAGAAAATAGGTGGATATGATGGTGATCAAGAGACTCATGAGGTATTTGAAGGGTACTAAACACTATGGATTATGGTACAACAAAGGAGACACTTTAGATTTGAAATACTTCACTGATGTTGATTGGGTAGGAAGTGTTGATGATAGGAAGAGCACTAGTGGTGGAGCATTCTTTCTTGGTAAAATAATAGTGTCTTGGATGAGTAAGAAACAAAATCATATTTCTTGGTCTACAACAAAGGTAGACTATGTTGCAGTAGTAGTTAATTGTTCCAATATCATTTGGTTCAAGCAATTTTTGGTAGCTATGAAGGTAGAGATCAAGGGATCCAGTAGTTATCTTTTGTAATAACACTAGTGCAATTAATATATCAGAGAATCATATGATGCATACCAAGACCAAGTACATTGTAATAAAATATCATTTTTGAGAGGATTGGTGCAAGATAAAGAGGCAAGATTGGAATATGTGAATACAAAAGAACAAATTGTAGATATATTCACTAAGCCATTACCTAAAGATGCATTTTTGTATCTAATAGGTAAGTTAGGGGTTATTCCCCTATCTAAAGCTCACTAAATGAAGTTGACTGATGCATCAACCAAAGAATGTTGAACATCAATCAGTTGATGTGATAATGAAAGGGCAGATTGCATATGAATCTATACATAAGGTACATTGATATTCATTAAATATTGTCTTTGGCATAAGACATCAAAGAGGGAGATTTTACTTTTTCATTTCACATAAGTTTTCTAAAGTGGGAGAGTATACATATCACATAAATTTTCCTTGAAAAGGAAGAATTTGGTCTGATATCAAAGATAGAGAGTTTTCTATCAGAAGAAGGTATTGAAGATAGATAGAGTTTTGCTAATAGAGGAAAAATTGAAGAGGAAGAGTTTTGATGTTTCATTGCACACAAATTTTATAAGAGGGAGATTAGAAATATTATAGAAATTTTGATTGAAAAGGAAGAACTTGGTCTGATATCAAAGAAAGAGAGTTTGCTATCAAAAGAAGGTGTTGAAGACAAACAAAAGTTTTGTTAACAGAGGAAGAAATTGAAGCTAGAGGGAGTTCACACTAATAGAGGGATTTCTCATGGTGATAATTAGAATGAAACTAAGGATATTATTCTTACTATTATTTTAGTCTAAAATTTCATTGTATTATGACATGTTGTGTTTCCATCAATGCCAAAGAGGGAGATTCTTAAAAACAATTGGTTAATTATGTATTGTCTTTAATGTTACACAAAATGTCATATCTTTACTAGTCAATCTATACCAAGCTCACTTTGGAAATGAAGATGATTTCTTGTGTCTGTCAAGCATTCTAGTGTTTCCCAAGTTCAGAAGGCAATGCCTACCAAGTTCACTCAAGCATCGAAAAGAAGTTTGCAGAAGTTAAGTATTAACTAAATCCACTCAGGTAACAAGGGAAAGTTGTATGGAACTAGTGTTAACTGAGATCACTTAGTTACCAAAGGAAATTTGGGAAGATGTATTGTTAACTAACTTCACTTGGTTAAAACAGGAAAATATTTTTAGTGTTAGTGTCAACTAAGCATGGTTAGCTAACAAAAGATTCTCTTGTTTTGGCATATTAAGTTTAATGGTTTTGTTTGTTGGTTCTAGCCAACTAAGGAGATGAATATTAATTATTCTAAGTTGTCTTCAAGATGAATTGACTATGCATAAGGTATAAATATAAGGGCATGTTGAGGATTGAAAGTGTGAACAAGTATATGAAATAATAGAAGATGATTAGAGGAAGCAAATTAGAAGGATAAGTAGAATATCTTTAAGGAGCTACAAAGATACATTCAATTAGGAAGGATAAAGTATTTGAGCTAGAATTGAGATCTAAATCTAGTAATACTATTGCATCAAAAATTAGATCATTTCATTATTACTCTCTAATCATTGTATTAGTGATCTAAATCTTTTAATAGAGTTGGCTTAGTAACTATTTGTAAATCCCCTAACAAGGTGGCATTTCTAGATTGGAGTGTCTAAAGACCTCTAACAAGCCCACTCCTAACAAGGTGATTAAATAATTCAACAAAATAACACCTAATAGTGTATTTTGTAACCTTTAACAAGGTTGGCTCCTAATAGGGCTCACTTCAAAAGAGTGAAAATCATTAACTAGTTGCAATTGATGGTTTTTCCCTAATCGGGTTTCCACGTTAAATCTTAATGTCACTTGTGTTCATGCTATTTATTTCATGTGTATGAAACTAAGTTAATTAAGTTTAATCATAGATAATATCCTAAGATTTGGATATTAAGAATTTTTTGAGTTATTGTTGTTATTTCAGTAGTTACTGAGTTACAACATATTATTAGTATTAACCGAGTGCCTGTGTTTGCTAAGCTACAATATTTTTAGCAAAGTTTATATTATGTGTTGACATTTAAGGGATTTGGGATTTAGTTAAGTGGTAACTGATTCACCCCTTTCCTCTTAGTTATTCATCTTATATATCCAATAGGGTAAACTAGATTATAGATTATGGTATGATAGATCAAGTGATTTCACTTTATGTGCTTATACTGATGTAGATTGGATAGGTAGTATTGACAATAGGAAAAGCACTAGTGGTGGAGCATTTTTCCTTGGAAGAAGATTAGTTTCTTGGTAAAGCAATAAACAAGATTGTATTTCACAAAGTATAGTTGACACACGGTACATACCAGCAACAAATAATTGTAATCAAATCATTTGGATGAAGCAGATGCTAAAGGACATTAGGATAGAATTTTTAGATCCTATTATCATACATTGTGATAACACAAGTACAATGAATATGTCTAAGAATCATGTATTTCATTCTAAGACTAAGCGTATATCTATTAAGTATCATATTATGAGAGAGAAGGTTGCAGATAAATAAATCATATTGGAGGATGTCAGTAATAAAAGATCAAATTGTAAATATCTTTACAAAGCCTTTGCCTAAAGATACATTTGAGTACTTGAGAGGTATGGTTGGGGTTATGTCCTTGCTAAATTCTGAGTAGATGATGTAGAGATTGCATCATTCCACTAGTTCAAAGCATTGGACTTAATGGTGATGCTTCCTATATGGGGGAGTATCTAAGATGAGAAGTGCCATCTATGACTCTTGATAAATGATTTAGAATATTATCTTTGGACACCTAAGCTAGTTGAAAACTTGGAATAGATGATTTACCTAATGCAGCTTTTGTCATTAATGTCAATGGGGAAGAGGTTGCATGAAAAGCATCTCCTTAGTACTATGGGGGAGAGGTTGAGATGAGTAAGGGAAATAAAGTATTATTGATATCAGTTGGAGACACTTTGAATGGGGCAGAAATTGAGTTATTCCTAAGAAGCAGAGTGTGAAAAACTAATGTTAATCCTAAAGAAAGAGATGCAAAATAGAATAGTATTCTAAAGGATTTCAGATTTGATTGATGAAGAGGATTTGAAAGGATGAAAACATCAACAATTGCAGTAGAGTATTAGTTTGGTATTTTTAGAACTTAAATTTTTTTCATCTATGTTGCCATCAATGCCAATGGGGGAGATTGCTGACATGAATGATGATAGTATCCCTTTGGGGGAGTATCCTAAGTGTTGTTGTAAATACATATTTACTATTCACACTTACTTAAGTTCACTTAGGTTAATGCATTATTTTATTATATTGCATTATTTTATAATTTTAATTTTTTTGAGACACTTAGGAGTTTGTGTACCTTTATGAGTTGACATTCTGACAACACAAAAGTATGCAACTCTATTTCAGCACATGGTGTCTACAACACTAGAGTTTGCATCATTCACTGACTCATCATGTAGACAACACAATTATTTGCACTCCCTTTTTAGCACATGTTTTCTACAACATAAATTTATGTACTACACCATTGTAGGCTTATCCTCTCATCATCACACTTCTATTCTTAATGGAGGATAACCCATATCTGGTGGACATGTGCTTGGTTGTATGACTTATCATGTAGCTAATTCTTAGGCATTCTAGATGCATCTTAGAGGCCTTTATATAAGGCACTCCTAGTGTAATCTTAAGATATATTGAACTGAATACGTTGTTATTCTGATCATACTCATTTTTGGTCTACAGTTGTAGTTGTGTTTCAGTTCTTAGTTCTTGGGTGAATTTTACCTTAAGAAAAATTCTTACATGGTATCATAGCTTGGAGATTTTCTCTTCACATAGCCATTAGAGATCATTATTGCTTCCGCACCTCAGTCTGAATCTAGAGTACTATAGAAATTAGGAGTGTCTAGAGCCAGATCCAACCTTGCCATTGCATCCAGAGCACTAATTCAATGAAGATTGACTATAAACTTGACTACCCTAGGCCAAAGTCAACTATGAGGCAAAAATGTTTTGCAAATTGATGTCCAGAAGCCTTGATTTTCAATTTAGTTATGGTTGTCTAATCAATATAACACCTTTTTAGTTATAGGATTGGACATCCCCTACTACCAAAGTACTATGCTGATTTTCATTAAATGTCAATCCGTGAGTGTGAACTTGAGATGATGTCTGCAAAGTATATGCTCTAGTTTTCACTAAAAATCATTACTACTTTGAATACAATAACCATTAAGGAAATCTAGTTTATCCAAAGGAAAGACAACTATTAAATACTTGGAAGAAAATTCTAATTATTTAGCCATACATCTATGCACCTACTACTGCAGGAACAGTGATTGGTTCTATTTCTAGTGGCTGCAGGAACAACAATTCTATTTTAACTTAGAAAAATGAGTCTAACTCCTACTTAATAAAGTAAACTCCACCTTTCATGTGGGCCCCCATAGAAGAATGAAGGAAAGATAAGCTCAGATAAAAGTGTAGAAACTCAATGCAGGCATGTATTCATCAAATATGCAATATTACAATAACTTAGGAAAAATAGTAAGATGTCTATCAACTCTGTCTGTCTATTCACTACTTAACCTCATAGATACATATGAGGTCTTATTTAAAAGGAAGGAAGAACAAAAAAATCCTAAAACTATGACTTTCTCATGAAGGAAAGTCAGTTACAACTTTAAGACTGAAAACATGCAATTGGAAAGACATTAATTCTCCCTTAAATTGCCCACAAATATAGAGATCATAGCGAATGCTAGATCTACTCATTTATCTAATTTCAAATAGCTTCTAGGTATCCAAGTATCATGTGTTGCATTTTTAACTAATTGCTTTGATGCTTACTTCCTTGCTCAACCGCTTTATCAAGTCTCGCTTTGTTTTTCATTAAGACAGATCCCTTCTAACTTTGCTGCCAAGTCTTCTAGCTACAATGGTGTCATAATGCTCTCTTTAATAGCATCAATGCCTTAGTGTTATTCCTTCACAGTTTTTTTAAATCCCACTTAGCTTGTATTCATGCAATTAATGTTTAACACACACAAGACTTCCCACAAACATTTATTTTCATTTATTAGTTTATAAAGAAAAGGCATTTAATTATTCAACTAACAGTTTTTGCAATCTCTTTTTTTGTAGGAAGATCTACCCATACCAAACATTTATGAAGAAAGATTTTTACCACAAATATAATTCAGATTGTCATTTTTATGCCCTATGTCCATTCTTTATACATCAAAAATTCAAAAACATTTATACTAAAAGATGATAAAGTTTAGTATGTTATATACAAATGTTCACAAAAAGAGCTAATAAGACTTCTATTTCTTCATGTCATCATTTTTTCCCCCAACTGTCTTGAGGTTGGTCCCTTCAGCCTCTATAGGTTTTTGATCCTCATCCGTAGCCTGAGATCATTGGCAATTTTCTCCCCTAATTCATGAGCTTTGTAATTAAAATATCCATGATTTTGTTTCAACCTTTCCCATTTATGTTCTTTAGCAATCATGTTATATTCAGTAAATGAATCATACTTTCCAAGCATAGGATGTAAGAGTATGGGCGGTTGGAAATGAAGAGGTACCCAATAATTTTTCTGACTTCTCCTTAACATCATATACCTAGGTATCCTGCTGATGGACAACTCTAGATTTTGGGGAGAGTGCAACTCCCTTGTTTTTAGATCTTCTGGCATTCAGATCCATCTTTGAAGAGAGGCTTGTATAGCATTAGGGGCATTTGCAGAGAAATGCTTCTCCCAATCTAGAAATGCCTATTCATGGACAAGGTGAATTTCTGGTAGTAGCACTGCGATTATTGTTAACGGAAAGCCAATCGAAGAATACTCTATAAGTGTTTTGTACCTCTGGCTGAATGTACAATAGTTCAAACATTTCCTTTTCCCTGTAAGGAGTAGCTTGGTTCACTCGACTAATCTCATTCTAGATCCATGACATAATGGCCCTAAACTATACATCACCCACATATAACAATGAATTCCAATCTTTGTCATCTGGAACAGCAAGATTGTGAACATATAATTCACAGAGAAGATTCTGCAGAGTCATCGAAACTGAATTGAATGTTGCATAAAATTCTTGGGGAGTGTGTAAGGAAGGATTCAATCCTCGAGTAATTTGAGACAACTAAAAATTAATCATTTTCTCCTTTAGGAATAGTGTGTAAACTAGAGAAGGGGACCTACAATTTACAAGGTCTATAATGAGCTCTATAATCTTCGTGACTTGTTG